>JBBBDQ010001213.1:3387500-3470000 GCA_037127315.1 Ascarosepion bandense | reverse complement strand
ATTTCCTGTTCTTGTATCGCTTTGTCCTTCCTTTTCCTCTTTTTGCTTTTCATTCTCTTTTCTTCTGTTTCCATTTTTTTCATTTTTTTCATTTTTTTTTCAATTATTTTCTCTTCTTTGCATTAATCAATCGTCTATCCTTTTTTATCTTCGCTTTCCTCTTTCTTTGGGGTTATTTTTCGAATGATCGTGAAGTTTTCGTAAATTAGCGTTAGAAATGTCTGTTCTAATATGGACATATGAGCGTCTATGTAAAATTAAAAAAAGAAAAGATATTTTTTTTTGCTGGGGGTGGTGATATTTTGATTACCTACTGTTCTACCATTTAGGTGTGGGGAGCCACGATAATAACATCAAGTTGGTGAAATATGTATTATCCTTAGTAATAATCGAAAATCTTTTATAAATTATATTACCCTGTTAAATTAAATAAATGATAAACATTGAGGTCTCTAGCGTTCGTCTTTTTTGGAATTTACCTGGATTACATACCAAGTGTACTATGTTTTATATATATATATATATATATATATATATATACTAATCTGTAATTTATACAAGTTTCATAAAATTTACTGGAAACGGTCTGCCTTTAGGTCATTACATACCAAGTGTTTTATATATATATATATATATATATATATATATATATATATATATATATATATGCCTGCCTGAAAGGGGATGCACCATACAATTTAGATTCATCTGACATTTTCAGCTGTATAATGTTGAGACTTTGCTGACAATTTTGCCAATCTTGCCAATCTTGCATTTTGATTTAGTTATAATCTTCGATTTCAGATCTATGAGAAACCGAATAGCTGTGAAATAATCTTGAAATAAATGGTAAATTTATTCGGATTATCAATAAAATTTTGTGCAGTTTATCATCAAAGAATGCATAAATAAGCTGATGTTGGCTAATTTAATGACAAGAATCTTCTCAGGCAACGTTTTATTTGTGAAATCGAAAATATAGCTAAATAACTTCGTTAAAATATAAAATATTATATCTTTGTATACATTAACCCGAATAATATGAGGCTAATTACGCTTAAAAATACAGTTCACTACACTGTGAGAAAGAAAGCAGAACTACACTCATGCATGCTCGACAGATTAAATTTCAGTTTTTTTCTTGAAGTCATAATAGCTGGGAGTAAAAGTCGCCGATATAATGGCTACATACGGGCAGACATATTGCGCATGCACTCATGCGAACAGAACACCACATCTACAAGTAACAGAAGCGCATTTACGCAAACCATTTATTATTGCTCATTCATATTATTGAAGTCATGCGTATGTGGCGTTGAGTGCCGGTGCCTATTGCTTTGTTTATAGAATTTCAATCAATATAGAGATTTAAAGCGAGCGGTTAATTATTGATTCCTAGTCACATGATTACCGCATCGAGGATTATAATTTTATAATGTTATTTTGAACAAAAGAATGTGAAGAACAGAAATATGAGTCATGGTGGCTGTTTTTGCTTTGACAGAATGAAAATGAGAAAAGAGTTATTTTTGGGTAAGCTGACTACTTAAACTATTTCTGTAATATTAATATTAAAGAAAGGATCACCCAATTCAAAACAGAAATCCAGATTTTCACTGTTTCAGCTGATGACAATGTTAAACTTAAAGAAAATGAAAAGTTATATAACGACCTCAACCTTTAAAAATACATGTGGAAGAAATGTGGGTAAATCTCGTATTTTTATTGCTTGTAACATTTCTATTGATTGAAAATAGATTAAGAAAATTGGAAAACTGAACAATTGACAAATAAGAAACATATTATTTTCATGAAGAGATCTGGAAATTCGAAGATAATTCCTCCGTCCAGTACTATCGAACCGTTACGAAATGCTAGAAAATTAAATGAATGCTTAAAATATATATTGCACGATTTGTAGAAATTGTTTATTTATACTGCTGATGTGATGATTGCCACAAAATAAAAGACAATTATAATGTGACAACAACTTAATTTGTTTCACTAAATCTCACTAGATAGATATACTAGAGGTAGTGGTGGTTCTAGACTGGATTATCCTGCTAATGAGTCATGGTGCAAATTCTAGACATAAGCTTCTTCAGCAGCCACTCACTTTGTCACAGCGGAGTAATACCTCTGAAGGAACTTAATGTAGGCCTCAGTGTTATGCCTGTGAGCTTATGGGAAGAGGAATTCTGGCATAATTTTGTTATCAATAATGATCACTCGAAACACCTTCGCAATCACAATTAAACTCATCCAAATCTTTAAAGATCCTCTGCTCTGTTCTTAGATTACCACCCAAACACACTGAAATGTTTATTTTTTAGCTTTCCGTGCGAATTTTAAGCAGTACAGCCATATCCATATCTCTGGCGGAGCGAATTGCTCAGTGAGATATTTTTGCTCACAAATGATGTCAAACTAACCCAACTACATTATACAGTCAAAAAGTCGAATGTAAACGAGGCCATTGCGCGAAATTAAAATAAAATATGGTAACACGTTACCCATCTTAACCTGTACAAGTTATAACCAATCGACAAAAATTTAATTTAACAAATTATATCGATATGAAAACAATACTTTGCCAAAATCATAAAAATGGAATATATAAATCATATGAAATAATCAAAATTTTTAAAGCTGACTGTTTATTTTATTTTATTTTATTTTGTTATTTTGTTTATCTCTGATAGAATTAACCAGCAAACGTAACAAGACAAAATATGGATATAATTTATCTCAAAAGAAAATAAACCATTTATTTTGTTTGGATGATTTAATAGTTGCATGCTATTAATGAACGTGAGTGGAAAGATCTCCTGAAATCTTTAATATGTTAATGGAATAAAATTCACTTTGGATAAATGTGGATCACAACAATCGACCTCCCTTATTGGCTTAAACCCTGGGGTAAATCTTAAAGATTTAGAACACGAACAACGAGGCGGTTTAATTCACTGTGAAGAAAAAAATGAAAACAAGTTCAAAGAGTTTACTATAGAATAATGCAAATGATATTAAAAACTGAGTGAATTCTTAGAAAAGAATTTCATGTCAGTGTTTTAATGTAGGCTCATCATCTTAAACTGGAATCTGAATGACAACAAACAGTTTTCAAGGCAAGAAAGCTTATTTGCAAGCATAAAATGCATCACTTTAAGGCTGCAACACACCGATTATATATAGCCCTTAAAGGAGTTTGAAGAAGCCATATTCAGCTATAATTGTCATACATGATAACAAATATTGGCTTACTAACTTAACATAATGGATGATACAAATAGTAAAACAACACGATAACCGATTTAGTCATGAAAAAGTTTGCAAATACCAACGAGATTTACATTTAAAAGATTCTGTAGAAAACGAAAAAAGAATTGAAGAATTAACTGATGCCACAAAAAAGCAATTGAACAGTAGAATCAATGCTGATAAGACAAACTTCTGCACGTCCAACATTCAGCACGTATTAATAAAACCAAGGTCGATAGAGTTAATACTCACCAACAGTGACGAGCATCTGGATTAAAGGCTGAAACTGAAGGTTTTATACTTGCAGTGCATGACCAGTTGTTTTTCACTATGATCTTTCAGACTTATTGCACTTAATAAATTAGAACCAAAATTCGGTTTATGTGACAAGCATCAATAAAAAATATAGGCCATCTAATATCAGGGTGTTCTCTAGCTGCGCCAAATGAATTAGTAAATCCTCACGATAGTGTGGGGTGATATTTACACTAGACAATCTGCACGCATTTCGGAAAAGCTGAAAACAAACACTGGTATTAGCAACACCCTACAATGGATAGAGAAATAAAATACATCACAATTCTATAGGATTGCATCACCTCTATAGTCAGAAAGATTTAAGTAAATAGGCTGATATAATTGCCAAAAGACGAACAAGCGAAATGCCTATTAATTGATATGACTTGCCAAGCGGACTGTAATATAGCAACTAAGGAACTTGAACAATTATCAAAATATAAAAACTTAGAGCGCAAAATAGAAAAATGGTGAAATTGAAACAAGAATAGTATGAGTTATTGTAGGTGCAATTCGAATTTTGATAAAATGGAACACGATACATTGAAAATATCCCTGGAAATCCCACCTGAAGCTACATATAATGTATTCTCATGTTAAATACAAGACGGTCTCTGTGCATCTAACGCTAGTAATCTTACTGGAGGTAGAAAAACAAACCATGAAATGTAGCCATATCAACATATCACTGCCTCTATTAGCTCTTCCCTCCCTCTTGTTATGCCTTATTGCAATAGCGGAGATCAAAATATAACGATTATAATGACAACGACGACGACGATGATGATGATGATAATGCCTGTGCTATTTAGTAAATGTATTTTTAATTTGAAAACAAGTGAATATATGATTTAAAATTTTAAAAATGGAGGACCTGTAAACTAGTGTTCTACCTGTCATAGATTAAGTACAGAATACGATTAGATTCCGTGCAGACAATAACATCAACAAAATACCGGGATTGTTCTATTTACAAGAGATTTAAAAGTGTACTCTGGTAACATTGCTAATGGCCTCCTGTGTAGATGAAATATAAAGTACCAGTAAACTCTTTGTAACATTTATGGCAATTAATTTCGTAACATGTTTCTAAATTGGATGAATAACTTTGACTGAATTCGCCAAGGCTAAGTCACAGTTAATTTCCAATAAAGAATTGCAGTGAAAAAAAAAATCAAAATTATACTATTATAGCATAGGAAGTATAATATAAAAATACGCTGTAGTTTTGTATATAATCAAACTGTATTGAAATATCCAGCATTATTTCTTCAAAATAATAATAATAAAATGTTAATATCAAATAGCTGGAGAAACAATATACAAAATTGAGGAATACATAATAAATAGAATACATACAAAATGGATCGCTGAAATCTGATGAAACAGTTACGTGACAGTTTTGTATATAATGTTTTTATCATTTCACCTTAAGCAAGATGGGTACGTTACTAGTGCGCAAGAGAATGCAGTGAGAGAAAAGACGTGCTGAAGGGAGCATTCAAGAAAAGATAAATAATGAACGGACTGACGTTGCATTGAAACCTTTGTAGATTATAGCTATCAGTGAAGCAAGTAAACGGAAGAGAATTCTACAACAGGGAAGTCCGAGGAAAGAAACAGCTGGAGTCGAAATGGCAGTTACATTTAACTATTTTAACGGTAAAACGGTAAGCCCTAGATGCAAATCTGGTAGGACGCTTAAGTTCCAGTGGTCGGGCTACCAGGTAACAAAGCTCATCTTAGAAGTTGCCATGAAAATATTTGTAGAAATAAAAGGGAAGCCACGTCAGATCAGTAAGCAAGTGACTGATGTCGAGATGCTAAGTAAAGATTAAAGACATTGCAGATTTTCCTTTGGATTTTGTCAAGAGCCACGAGATGAATAGCAGAATCACCCGACCAGATATAGCAACATATTCAATGCACGGACAAATAGTTGATTTATAAATGGCGACGATGGATTCGGATGAGTAAAACTTTCCGTTCCGACACAAAGACATAATATTTCTAGCATAGATTAATCTAGAGATCCGGTATATTTTTTCATTTCAGGTTGGTTTAGAAATTCATTACATCAATGTGGCGCAATGTGTTGCTCTGAAGAAGACTTACATCAACCAGGTTGGTTTAGAAATTCATTACATCAATGTGGCGCAGTGTGTTGCTCTGAAGAAGACTTGCATCGACCAGGTTGGTTTAGAAATTCATTACATCAATGTGGCGCAATGTGTTGCTCTGAGGAAGACTTGCATCAGCCAGTTTGGTTTAGAAATTCATTACATCAATGTGGCGCAGTGTGTTGCTCTGAAGAAGACTTGCATAAGCCATGCTGATAGCTGACAGGAAAGTTTCTTCGTATTAGTTAGAGGGAATAAAGGTAGTAAATTTGTCGGTGTCCCGAAATAAGATTGAATGCTAATGACAAAAGAAATAAAGTTTTACAGTCGAATGATTGTCTAAATCAGAACGAAAATTATTCAGAAGAATAATAAGGTTAATCGAGAAAAAACATTACTACTACCACCATTACCACCACCAATAGTGAAAAATGCATGAGAAGTTATATGAGAAAAAAAATCAATTTCCCTTTCAAATAAAAAAAAATTCTTTTGATACATGTATCTTTAACGAGTTCAGATATCTGAAAAATTGACACACAAAAAAATCATAAATAATTAAAACACGAACGGAAATTCCTTTGAAATAAATGACGTAAAAATACAAGCTTTCCTGAAAGGCTGAAGAAAATCGAAAACGCAAAGAAAGATCAAGGATAGTTGAGAAGACATTGTTACCTAAGCCTCGTGATTGATTCCTAAGATGCAGTATCATAAAAATAATGGGACAAATACGCGTAAACCGGTGATATTCCGGTGACTCGTGGGCAATATAAATCACTATCGATTAAATCTAATTGTTATTTTAATCCAATTTTTAACAGTTATTATCTGGTGTCCTTTCCTCAGGATTACGTGACAGCAAACCTTTTCCCATTTAATCACAGCTTTTCTATTTTATTATAATTTAATCAAATAAAAGCTTAATCTTTTTGATTGGTTTTCGACTCTTTTTTCATATTCTGCAGGTTTCTCTGATAGAATTTCTCGTCTGGGTTTTAAATCACCTTGATTATTATATATTTTTAATACGAATTTCCATGTCAGAAACAACGTTGTTTTTTGTTATCTAATGTTTTCAATATTGTACGCATCAGATCTTTGAATATTATTCCATTATTGTATTCAAGAGCATTTTGCAACGCCTTTGCTTGCATAATTTCAACTGTTTTTTTTGCTAATATCTTGTTTTATTTTATGTTCAGATTTTTTTTCCTCTAGATCAAACCTGTAATCAAATTTGTTACTGATTTCTATGCATTTTTTCTTTTTTACTCACTTGTTTAAATTGTACGTATCTTTTAGTGAATATAAGGACCAATAGATGCGCAAGGTGGAGGGTTACTGAATGATTGTTTCACTAAATTCAGACAGGAAGCTGAAAAGTAGATATTGAATTTTTCTAAGTTATGCAAAGGTCGACCATAGGCATAAATTTGTTAAGATTGTATTGATCAGGAAGTCAATTTTCTTGAAATCTATTACACAAAGCAACGACAATATTCCACCATTCACTTGCTCAAGCCCATGATTATTTCTCGCTCTGTTTTCCTCTGTCTCTCTTTCTATTTATCCGTCCCGAAAGTATTAGATTCTCCAAGCCCTCATTCTTTATTATGTACGTTTTTTTTGTTTTCATCCTCTACAAAATGTTTTCGTTAATCACATGTCTTCAGGTTCATAGCATGCTCAGCATCCTTCTGTAGAACTACACTTATGTTTGATTCCTGTCTCTCCTAATTTTTTGAGGAGATTACCATCATCCTTACTACATATAAGATCTGATATCACATAACAATGCGGTACTTTTTTTCTTTATTTCCATATAAAGAAGATTGGGTCACTATGTCGATCCAGTATGTTTTTTCCACCTGAATCCATCCTGCATATATACAAGTCAACCATCCGTCCGTGCATAGAGTACTGCTGCCATTCATGGTCAGATGCCCCTGCCGTTCTCCTCAGTGTTCTTGACAAGCTCCAAAGGAGAGTCTGTAATGTGATAGGTACTGATCTGGCGACTCGACTGCAACCACTTCCCCATCGTCGAAATGGGGCCTCCCTTTGTCTCTTCTATAAATACTTTCATGGCTTCTGCTCGGACGAGCTTAAGTCACTGATGCCTCCTCAACAGGTGTTTACTCGTGCAACCAGACTGGCAAATGGGTCCCACCCATTCACAGTCAGGTTAGCCAAATGCAGACGACAATTCTACTCCTGCAGCTTCCTCTCTCGCACTTCACGCCTGTGGAACTCGCTCCCGTATTCTTGCTTTCCTGACGGCTACAACCTCCAGAAATTTAAATGCAAAGTCAATACTCATCTACTAACCACTGGACTCTAGCTCTCTCCCCTCCCCTGTATAACCTTCCCTTTCACTCCACCTATGTAACTGTCATCGCACCTGCTTTCTCAGCTCTCTATTGTTCCTTTCTAACTAGTTTGCACTCCTCACTCTTTTCTAATTAATCTTTTTACATTTATGTAACCCCCTGCACATCAGTGGCGTTTCCGCCTTGCTCGGGGTGAAATGATTAAAAAAAACAAATTTCTGTCTCTTAATACTCTGCTTAGTTTTGGCAATTAGTCTTTGGTCATTATTCGTCGAAACATTGTGATGTCTATATACGTTTATTTTATTTTCACTCAATTTATTAGGACATCTCGATGTTTCATCTTGTATACGTTAGTTTTACTATTAAAAAAAGGAATAATACTCATACAACTTTACTAAATACACAGAAATGAGAAATAATATAATTTGTAAAACTAAACTAATTACTTGAAATTATATATACGCTCACCTACTCCGAAAAAAGTCTTATTAAAAGCAAACAAAAGGTGCAATTCAAAATAAAATAAATACTGATTTTATGGATATGTTTTCTAAACAATTCATTTTGAATCTGGGTCACTTCCTAATGTGCCTTATATCAAACTGATCAATATCTATATTTAATAATTTCATATATATATATAAGTGAATAAACGATTTATCAATGAGAAAATAAATGGTTCGGTTTGATTATTTTAATTGTAGCTATCTATTCCTGGATGTGCGCGTAGCGTAACTATAACTGCTGTAAAATGAGTGATTATCATATTGACTTCAAATTTAAATCAAATCAGTTGTTTTGCCTTTTGCATAGATATTATTGTAAAGATATGAAACTATTTTCTTTTGCTTCTAGTATTTATAACATGGTAGACTTGTCTCTGAAGCACTAGTTGACAACAAATATAAAGGCAAATTACCATTCCAAACACGATATGGGTTGCTGGTAACTCAATTCCAGCAAAAAGCTTACATTCTACTGAAAAAGAATAACAGCAGCAAAAGCTTATGTGGTGTGGCTGTGATCTTATTCATTAATGTTTTTGTAAACAGAGTAAAAATTTATTTATTTATTTTTATTCTTGTCCATATTATGATCTTCTTATTTGATGAACTTTTCACGCTTCATAACAGATATTATAAAATCGATAAGAAATAACATATTCAGATTTATATTTGGGTCATGTATAGAGGAAAATCTCTAAGACATTACTTTTATTGCAGAATGCAATATTACCTTTTCTGGAAAGCTACATGGTTATTTCCGATTTAGTGTTTGTTTTTTTTTAGTCATATCACCCCGGGAAAGGCGGTAACGCCACTGATGTGCAGGGGGCTACGTAGGATGAAGAGATTGGAAAAGAGAAAATCGGAAACCACACCCTAAACAAGGAACAAAGGATGAGACTACTCACCTGTTCAATAGACGGGGGTGGAGTGTCAACCGGACGATAGTTTAGTCTATCTACTCTAATTGAAAAAAAAGGAAAATGGAAAAGAGTGAAAAGATTGGAAAAGAGAAAGCCGGAAACCACATCCTAAACAGGGAACAAGGGATGAGCCTCCTCACCTGTTCAATAGACGTGGGTAGAGTGTGAATCGGGCGATAGTTCAGTTTATCTACTTCAATTGAAAGAAAAAAGAAAAAGGAGTGAAAAGATTGGAAAAGAGAAAACCGAAAACCAAATCCTAAACAGGGAAGAAGGGATGAGCCTCTTCACCTGTTCAATAAACGTGGGTGGAGTGTGAACCGCGTGTTACTCTGACACAAATGGAGATGACTGGCGGAAAATACTGCGGCGTAAGCAACCGTAATAACAAATATTAACGATGTAAAAATATAATAAATTAATACCCCTCACTCACAAAAACAAACTATTACTCATCTGATGTGGTTTCAATGTAAAATGCACTCTCAATATATAAGTGTATGAATTAATTTAATGTTTTTCAAAGTATGGATTCGATAGTAGAGAAGTGAATATGTCTCTAAAATAGGAAATTATTTCTTTTGAAAAGTAAATAAAAACATCCAGTCCGAAGCTGTGAAAAATGGAGTATATTGGGGGTAAATATAGAGAGTGCAAAATATTCAATGAAAATATTAAGTATGTCTTAGTGAGACGGTACAAAAATATATAAATAATGGAGAAGAAACTAAGGTGATTGATGAGTCGACTAAAATATCTTGATAAGAAAAAAAAAACTGGACAGTTTGTACAAAGATTAGTCATTTTGAAAACATTTGCCAAAGACTTTCTGAAAAACATTTTTAATATCCAGAACAAGTGTTAAGTCTAACAAACTTTCAAATTAAAATTGTTCCAAAATTTAATATTAGTCAGTCCTAGTACCAATTTAAAGTAAGTTTTACATTAACGTAAGTATACAGATCAGGGCAGTATTCAATATTCAGAATAATTTTGAAGTTGACCATAAGACATATACTGAAAAAATAACTGAGAAACTCTAGCTGTATTCTAGGGAAGAAAAAGGTAAAATATTCATTGTATTTCTCCGTATTACAGCCTAGATCACATCATCGGAAAGTCTTGTAAAATTAATGATAAAATGTTAAATAGAATCTATTCAAATATCCTATTTGTAATATATCATGAAAAGAATGTATAAATAAGATATTGCAGAAATTTTATGTTCTGTGTCCGTTGAAAATGTATGCGAGCATGACTCTGCACAACATTCTTTCCTCTCTAGCTTTAAGTAATATTTGTTTCCTCCTTACAATTCCATTCGGATTCTGACCTGCCATTCATTTATAGAAACACTTGTTTTTCTCCTCTTTTTTTTCTTTCAGTATTTTCGCTGATTCAACTTTTTCAATTCTTCATAATTGCCTATGTATTTTAATCATTTCACCCCAAGCAAGGCATTCCACTCTCACTATAGCGCAGGGAGTTACAGAGGGGAAGGTGCTTAAAGAGCGATTAATTATAGGAAATGTTAGGAGGAGGGTGATAGAAGATTAAGAAGGTACATAGGAAGAGTGTTTGAGAGAATGGGTGTGGGTTAGTGGGTTAGGAGGTGTCTATTGACCTTACATTTAAACTCTTGGAGATTGTAGCTGTCAGGGAAGCAATTATGCGGAAGAGAATTCCATAGACGGGAAGAGCGAAAAAGAAGTTGTCGGAGTAGAAATTGCGGTTACATTTTATCGGTTTCAATGTAAAAGGGTGGGACCTAGTTGCTAATCTAGTATTTCATGCAAATTCGTACCTAGGGGCACCAGTGATCTAAGTTCATCGGAGCAGAAGCTGTGAAAGTATTTATAGAAGTGGCACAGGGAAGCCACGTCACGCCGGTGAGAGAGTGACTGCAGCCGGTTAGTTAAGTTGGTATCGATCAAATTACAGATCTTCCGTTGTATTTTGTCAAGAACTCCCAGGAGAATAGCAGGGTCACCCGACCAGATGTGGCAGCAGTATTCAATACACCGGCGGATGGTAGATTTATAGATGTGCAGGATTGATTCAGAGGGAAAGAACTTCCGGGCCCTGCACAGAGAACCGACTTTCATAGCAGCCGATTTGGGAATGGAATCGATATAGTCATTCCACTTGAGGTCCACTGAGAGTGTGAGACCAAGCAGGCGTAGTGTTTTAATCTCTGGGAGACAAGCCTGTTCAATGTTTATGGGAGGTAGGTGCGGTTGTCTATGTTGGTTAAGGTAGGTGCTGTTGTCTATGGTGAGGTAGGTGCGGTTTTCTATGGTGGAGGTAGATGCGGTTGTCTGGTTGAGAAATGTCAGATATTTTTATTGTGATGTTAATATGTTTAGTTGTTAGTCACATTAAAATGAAAATTTGCCCATCCCACATTTTACCTTCGTAGAATTCTCAGTAAGTTTCGAACGAAATGTTCCTATGTTTTAATGCTTTACTTAGCTTTTGTTAGGCATACTTCTCTATTCAAACGCTTCTTCAGTAGTTCTACAGATACAAATTTGATCTATCATGAAAAAGATTAATATTACAAACAAAATTAAAAGAAAAGTTATCTATGTGAAGCAATATACAGGAATGCAAGTAATATTCAATTATATGAGTGTATAATAGATTTAAATAATTAAATGATTAAGAAATGATGGCCTTAAATATTGACAACTTATATTCTTGTTTTCTATCTCAGGTTCCTTTGTGGTATTGGCAAATCATTTCGTTGATAAACTTATCCACTGCAGCCATTAGCAGGTTTTCTTTTTTTTTTTTTGGCACATTCTATTGACACTTGTTAATGAATTAATGAATTCTTTTTCCTCCTTATGTGTACATGGAAGCTCAAGTATCTGTTTCTGTTTGTGTGTATATGTGATGTGTTTGTTGGCATATTTTTATATACAAAATAATAATACATTGAAGTACTTTGTGATCTTTATATTTAACTCTCTCCAAAAAGCTGTGTATTCCCTCAAAATAATTAATTACTGTTAAACATCTATGATGAATGAAATGTGCAATATGAATATAGATTTGGTGTTAGAAATGAATATTATGAGGAAAAAATGATAAGTATTTTTAAAAATCTTTTCAAGACAAATATGAAACTAAGGCGCAATAGTGTACTGAGAGGGGCAGATGATGAAAAGATGACGTAAGAATAATAAAGAGGAGTTTTATTTAAAAAATATCTATTGAAATTGTATTCTTTGAAGATCATTGGTGGCAAGAGAGAAAAAAATATCAACATTATTTCTACTGGGATGAAGTGCGTGAGAAGTAAATCCTAGAAATTACATTTACATATGAAGCTGGCAAAAGAATATAAGAAGCGGAGTTTTCTGGGATATATAATGGGGATTAAGGGCTAGAGAACTTGATATTAACAGGACGGATAGAGATGAAGTCAGATAGGGGAAAGCAACAGGTGACCTACTTGAGCAGGTAAATGTCGGAATGGGTTGATTTAGGTATATCAAGAGGAAAAAATATTAAGAGCAACACGGGACTGGGGCAAGTAAAACTTCATGATTACCTATGAAGAGACATGGCATCTAAAGATGAAGAGCCTAGCGATTTGACCAGTAAACCGATGTGACTTAGCTGTCTATGCGTTTGATGTATACTAAGAAGAGATCATTTGGGTACCACTGCGTGGTGTAATAGTTATCAAGATTATCTTGCTAGATCCTGTTACAACTGAGTAGAGTGTTCGAACCTCACTGGGTACCCTGAACTTTAGGCTTTGTGACACATATGAGCGGCGCTTAGAAATTCAACTAAGAAGAGATCATTAAAACTTTTTCTATGAAAATATTTATAGAACAGGCAGAGGTAAGTTAAGTACGGCGGTTGGTGAATAACTGAAGCCGAGATTTCCGATAATAGATTTTTCTTTGCATTCTGTCGTTAATCTGACGATATATTACGAGATTACAGATATTGCAAAAATGTTCAGTACCACAATGACTGGCAGATTCCTAAATATATAAAACGGATTGTGGCGACAAAAAATGCTGATATGCCAGTAAATCAACATTCCAAACAGCAGAAGCAGGTTCAATAAAATCACTCCCATTCATGTCAGTGGTAAACGCGATACCAAGAAGACACAATGAGTTTTATTTAATCATATCACCGCAGGCAAGGCAGAAATGCCACTGGAGTTCAGGCGGTTACAGAAGAAGTGAGTGATGAGAAAGAGGAAGAGTCAATGAATGAGTAAGAAAATATGAGAAAAAAGGGGTGAAGAGGACTCCATGAGAATAGACTGGAAAGGAAGACGAATATGATACAAGGGTTGTCATGGAAAGAAGTTGATAAAAGATGGAAATTAATTTTGCATTTAAATTTTTGGAGATTGTAGCTTTCTGGGAAGCAATTATAAGGAGTTAAGTTTATTTTGAAGAGTGGTGAATTCTTATTACATAACAACCCATGATACATTTTTTCTATTTACTTTTTGTTTGTTACATTTCTATTATTCCATAAAGTAATCTGTCAATTTTCAGTTGTAGCTTTGAACTTTTGAGATGTAGTTTATACATACAGAAAATATTAATAAACAATTATGCTGGGCGATGACGTATGAATCTTGAAAATGTTGTTTAAATAATATGAATCAGAATATATCTACTTTTATTGTATTAAATGCAAATATATAGATGTATCTCTAATCCCTAACACACCGAGAACACATAGTAATGACATACATTTTTGTTATCAATCTGAGAAAAACACCGTAGAAAAGTGAGCGTAAGTTCTGCAAAATCCTTTCACACTAAGAGGCTTACGACTAAGAATATTTTCAAGATGCACTCATACATACCAAAAATAATCTAACGCAAATTTATAACATCTAGTTAATTATAAAATGTACAACATTCCTATTTTACTGTTAGAGAAATTGGCTAGGGTTTATTTAAAAGAGGATTCGTGTAAAGAAATCAAACGGCGAAAATTCTAATTCGAATTTTGTGAAATACAAACATCGAAATAACATTGTTTTTTGTCAGGTTGATACATAAAAGAGTAGATATTCATACTTTGAACGTAAATCTAATATTGTACATAAATAGTTTTGGGTGAATTTCATAATAATTAACTTCTCTTGCAGACATCCACTCGTCAGAAAGTCACCTTTGCATATAAATGTGTTTGTTAACGTATTCCATCCTATTTCCGGAATTTTCCTGCTCTTGTTTTTCATATCCAATAATACGTAACAAAAATGTATTTTCCTATGTAATGCGTTTGACTTATTCATGATGATCGAAATCTAATTTTAACATGGTAAATGATGGGCTAAAAATATCAAAGAAAAATATATACGAAAACAGACTAATATTATATATATATATATATATATCACAAGACAGACAAAGAAGAGGGTCAAAAGAAAAAAACACTAAGTGTAAGTTCAACAATCGATCAATATTTGTATTTCACGCATTCATGCTCTCGAAATCATAACAAAATTATTACACTACGCAAAAGCAACGATGCGAGTGACCACGTAAGCACACATACTACTTTTCCTCCTGAGGAAACAAAAACATTCAGAATAAAAAGAAAACAGAGTATTTTCCAAATGCAATAAATGGATCTTTGTTGGACCAACAAGATTAATATAATAAATCTAATGGATTTTTCGTCAAAATTGATGGCATATTTCCGTTGTGATTTTCACCAACTTCCTTAATGAAATCAAAGTAACAAGAATAACCAATATTTCTAAGCAACAGTTTTTTGATCGGAAACCAATCGTGATTTATTTCTTTGCTTAGGTGATTTCTATAATAGTTTACGCAATACAAAGCCCAAAAGCGTCGCATGGTGGAAAGCTGCTGAATTAGATTGCTTTATGTAGCAATGGTTGGAAGTTCATAATAAGACTAAATCTTGGTTAGAAACACTATACTAAAAAAGCCAAGGTCATTTTTCTCGATGAATTATTCCCTCAAGTGTTTTTTCCACAAAGCAAGAGTTCAGAAGAAAAGAAGGTTTTTCTCACGTTTACATTACATGGTGGGTCTTAGATGCAATTCATTTGAATGAGTGTCCTCGTATTAGCAATAAAGGCGTGAAGGTTTACTAGTTTTTTGTTTCACCTACAAGGCAGCATAATTAATTTTGAGTTCTGTCATGTACCTACAGCCCTAAATTTTATTCACTGTGTTTATTGTTCTGAATTTAAACTTGTAAACCATCGAATATGACAGCAAGAGTTGTAGATTTTGCGAATAAACGGTTCTATTTGTTGGCTTCAGATATCTTCAGTCTTAATTTGGTTGTTTATAAATTAGTCTACCATTCTTTTTTTCTGTTTTTAATCTATTCCTTATTACTGCAATCATAAAAAGCTGCTGAGGCCTAAGTCCAAATAAAGCTCGACCCGGCCACCGACAAGACGAGCCGATAAAATAGAGAGTCATTAGTCGTGACACCTTCCAATTATAAACGATACAAGTACCTCCGAGGTCGAGAAGGGTAATGGTGAACCGAAGAACTACCCGCAAGGTACTTTGATAATTGCGTAAGAATTGCGATTGATTTCGGATCCTACGACGGCGCTAAGCAACTCCAAGCTGCAGTAGTGAAGGCGTCTCACCTCCAAAATCAAATTCTCTGTCAACGCGCGGTATAGAAATTCAACATTGAGGATTGTCAACGACTCGCCATGTGTGGCATTTCAAGCCCATCCCCTTATACGGACGTTTGACGCAAACATTTTTTTTACCTGATGCTATCATTCACCCGAACAATAGGGTGTACAACAAGCACATGATTGCCATCCTAAGGTTTTTACAGAGAGGGAGCACCGACAAACAGTAAAGTTTGAATGGTAAAACGTATGCAGCACACGCCTTCATTCACAGCTTCATTAGACACCTTATTTAAGCTATGTATAATTGCCTGACCGTGTTAGCGACTGCAAGCCTCGCGCTCCACGGCCTGCTTAGCTAAAAATCTCTCTGCGAAATTCCCCCAACCCCCGCCCGGGATAGTTTGTTATTGAGAGTTTTCAGCTTTTTAGTTTTTTTAGGGTCATTCGTTGGCTATATTTGGTAGTGAAAGACTTAATCCTATACTTTAGCCTCTTCCACCACTTATTCCCAGATAACCACCCCTACTAACTCCCGCTGCACTAACTTAATCATCTGCTGCCGGAATTATTCCTTTCCAATCAGAAGTGATTTATCTTCCAGTGTTCAGCAATATTACGCCTAGTAGCTAACTCCATCCAAGCACAAAATGTTTGTGTTCTGAATAGGCTAACCAGTGGAATGTGGGACAAGCTAGGAAGTCTACATCAACCCTTTTCACTAACATTCTGTCCAGATAGCCAGCTGGGTAGACGGTTAATTATGTGCCCACGTCCACATCTTCCCAAATGGTGATTGAACCAGTATTTATCGACAAGTTCATATTCGCCGATCAGATTTATCAGGCTGAAATCACCTGACAGCCCGCTGTCTTTTTGAAGTCTACGTTAGTATTCGATTCCCCAAATAAGACTAACTGCGACGTAGATACAAGGAACTGTCCTAACTGACGGAAAAAAGAGACGTCCTCCGTCTGGTCATTAGTCGCATAAATCGCAACGGTCAGCCGCCCTCACTCATCGACAGGGACAAGTGATATCCGGATTCGACGGGTTATCCCAAACTACCGGAAGCAATGTCGGACGTAATTCGTTCGTCTGTGACAATACCGCCGACGTCCGTTAGGAAGATGAGTTTTAAGACAATGTATAAAAAGGACAAAGTATAACAGGAACTCTCTTTCCACACATTTTTGCTAATTTATCCAATTCAAGAGAGGTTATATGCGCCATCCGTATGTTTGTAAAAAAATATTTTGTTTCTGCTAAAAGGTTCCATAACCTCAGGTTTTATCCCCGTATTTCTGCCCAGAGTTAATACTCCGGGAGCAGAGGGAAAAATTGTAGCGCTCTTCTGTTGACTTTTCATCGACAGAGGTACACATAAATAAAGGCCTCAAAAGTGTCTTTCGTTGTGTGGAAATCTTCTCTTTAGGGCCTTTCTTTATATCCAAGAATTTCACTCCATCGTCGAGAAAGGTTTCTACTTTGTAAAGGGGTATTAAAAGGATGTTATGAGGGAGAGAGATGATGAGACTTTACTAGGGGACGTAGGGAGGAATATTGCACTATCGGCATATAAAGTGTCATTTATTTTATTTTATTTTATTTTATTTTTTTTTTTGCGATACAGGAGAAGGTTGGGATTTGGAAATGGAATGTCGCAGGATCTTCTCCGCCATAATTTGGCTGGGAAGTTTTTTACTATTTTAGCATTCTTGTCCTTTCATATTTCCTCCTCCCCACTCTCCCTTTTTAGGGAAGAAAATCTCGGCTGGGACATAACTTCCGCCTTTATACCTTTCGGCTGCTACGGTGGATGCTGTTGAACTTGGCATTTACTGATGCTTCTGTGACTGTTGCACTTTAATCCCAGGTCGTGCCGCTGCTGTACCCACCGTTTCCTACTCTTCTTACAGTTGTATTGCTGCTGCACCTGTCGCGCTTGCTCTCGCTGCTATTCTGTGGTCTGTGTGATTATTCTTATGCCCATGTGAGAAATCCTGTTGCGGAGGAGTGGTCGCTGCTTTTGCTCCACTCCTCACTACGAGTTGCCATTTAATGATGCCCCCGGGGAGCTAGCAGGACTTGTCTGGTTCTTCTGCTTCCTTAGAAGTTGCAGTTTTTCTAGTGATAATTTCCGTAGCGTCGCCTCAGGTTTCTTTCAGTGCACGTTTTCGACAAACGACTCCCCAGTCCACAAGACCAGCATTGACGACGACTCTCTACAGCTACTCAAAGTTTTCATCCACGACACATTAAAATATCGGGGATATCGTTGAAGAGTCATTAGTGCTTCCTCCATTGTCTCCCTACTGACACCAATCAATTTTCGTGTCTTTACATCCGTAGTCAGTAGGGATCGTCCTGGTCGCGACTGTTTTCCAAAACTGAAATAATTGTCAGCAGCTCGTTGCTTAAAAGTTATTCCTTGAATACTTCTCTTTGGGCCTTCTTATATTCCGGGCATTTCTTGGGTCTATCGACTATTCACGCCAATGATGTAGCAGGAGAGAGTTTTCCTTTTTACTGGGGGAGATGCCTCTATCAAGGTGGTTTTTCCATAACAGTTCAAAATTTCAGTTAATAGACCACGTACTTAACAGAAAACAATTCAGACAAATTTGTTAAACGAACTATGGACGAAGACGGTAGACAAAATTAGGATGCTTACTTCACATTAGATATTCACACTAGCGTCAAAAACACGAAGCCAGTCCTAAAACACAACTTATCTGCAAAATATTCTAATTGATATCAAATGTAAATTGGCCGAGATATACATTGATTAAAAATATATAATGTAAAAATTAGTGGGGAAGGAAATGAACCCAAAATATAACAAAAGAAATATTCAAAAGAAAAAAAAATGTTAGTAAGACCCGTCCATTCCTCAAAAATATGCATGGCTGCCGGATTCTAATAGTTGGCAGAATCAAGAAGCACACTCGCTAAGGGAAAGTGAAAGGGAAATATATATTGGAAGGGGAAGATCAAAATTTTGACCACGTCGAGTTAAGAAGAAGACCGAAAAAAGGCGGATGTTAGGATTCCAGATGTAGAGCATAACAAAAAGAAATGCTGGGTATAGGCAGGGAACAAAACTTGCTTACATTAAATAGGAATAGAAAAAGTGTCTAACTTAACCCGAAGAGGGATCGCAGGAGACCACCCCGTTGTGTCAAAGGGGACTTAGAAAACTAAATAGAGGCTGGCTCCATTCACGCACACACTCGCTACAGAGGCTCTCATTTTGCTGAAATCTGTTGATATCAAACACTTTCTTCAGATATAATATTCATCCTACGCTGATGATTAAAAAATCTGATGAGATTTGTTGAGAATGGCATTTATATCGCAAAATTCTCTCCGCGTCGAACATATCACAATTTTTGCTGTGGCTAGCAAGCTGATAAAAACCATTCCTTTCATTTCAGTATATGGGAGCAACAGATTATCACACACGTATGTGAGATAAATGGGTAGGAGCAGGTCAAGAGCGATAGGAGCCGGTAATTTGCCGAAAAACTCCCAAAAGGAGCGCACCTGAGGACAATGTTAGTATGCGTGCAAAGCAGTTTATTTTTCACATCGATGGCTACCCGGCAAATCTACCCACCCCCATGCAAACATATTCTCAGTGAAAGTAAGCACATTCCGAATCGATCGCCAGGCAAGCGAAAACTCAGGGTTATGAGGTAATTCGCCGCTGGCGCCCAAGACCAAAAATCATTCTTCCTGCTTGAAGCTAAAACTGTTTTAATACCAAACGCATCATGCTTCTCGGAAGAAAAATAACATTTCTGTACATCGGAAGAAATTTGCCTAGTTAGATTTTCATTCTTCTTTCAAATCCACTGAAGTCTTAAATACACAGTGTATTTAGCAATAACTTTGGCTTAATTATTCTGAAGTCAGCGATCTTGTTTTAAATCACAACTATGCGTGGATACCAACTATCGCACTAAGTCCTTTTTAAAAAATAATTTTACAATATATATATATATATATATATATATATATATATATATATATATATATTCTGCTATACGATATTCTTGTGTTTCTCCTATGTAATGTAATTTCTTTTTTCTTTTCTAATTTTTTCTTCTTCTATACGATATTCTACTATATGATCTTCTTTTTTATTATCTTTTTCTCATTCTGTCTGATTGTTTTCAGCTTCTATTTGATCATTGGCCTCTGTTTGAATTTCGTCTATATTTTCCTTTCGTTTTCTTTTATTGTCTGATCTACTTGTATCTTATTTTCTTCTAGAAAGTTTCCTTTTACTCGATCTGTTTTTGCTTCTTTTATATTATCTTCTTGTACTCTTTTCTATTCGATTTTTTGTTACTATATTTGATCTCTACTTTTATATTTTTCTTTTGCTTCTACATGTACTTTTTATTCTGTACAATCTTTTACTTTCCTTTGATTCCCATCCTCTTGCTCCTTGTCGTCCTTGGCGTCATTGCTTTTTGGCATTGTTAAAAAATATTATTTGCAACAGACATAGCTGTTGAGAATTTTTTTTATTTATCTTTCATCATCCTCACTAAGTTTCTCTAATTTATGTGTTTCTTCAATATATTTTTTGTAAGATTTTCTCTCAATCTGCAATGTTTTTTTTGTTTTTATTTTCTTTACTGTTTTTTAAATTTTTCTTCTGGCTTTACTTCTGAATCACTATTCTCTTCTATTCCATAATTCTTTGTCGAATTTGTTCAGATTCTATATTTCCTTGTAAATATCCATTTTGCTATTTTAACTTTTTACTGAACATATATTTGCATCTAATGCTTCCTTATCCAACACGCCCAGATTTATCGCTACAGTAAACAGACCTCATGCATCGTGAGAAAAATGAAACAAAACAAATAATCATCAACAGTTGAAGGATTGATTTTGTGTGGAATCAATTTTAAATGTGTCAAGAATCTAAACCGACATATTGATTGTATGATAAGACGAAATTAATTTTAAACAATCTAGATAATGAATAGCAATAAACACATTTCGGAAAATTCACTGAGATTCCATCAACAGTATCTATATGCATATGCATCATTAGAACAGTAATTCTACGCTTATATATATATATATATATATATATATATATATATATATATATATATATCCGCAGACAGATCTGTTTCGCTGTATCACAGCTCATCAGTACGGTTAGACTCCGATTGCTTTTTTACCCAGGATTGAAAGATCTATTTAAGTGTATCCGAATGCCTGTGCGAATATTATGTGTGCATATGTAATCAAATGAAAATAACTACAAAACGAGTTTTTTTATCTTCGATTTTTAAAATATTATTATTAGTGTTGTTGATATTATTCTTACTACTACTACTACAATTACTACGCAAATAATCTAACTACCCCTAGTCGTATATCACTGTATAGGAAATTTTCATATTCATCAAAAGCCTTGTTTCTAAGATGACAAGTCCAAATAAAATGGCAGTGGCTGATCCTATAAGCATGCGCCATGAATTTTCCCTAATCATTGCAAAATTTGTTAATTGATGCCCGATGAAGAAATATATCGTGAGTCTTTGGAAAGTGTCATCTGATTTCCTAGTTTTCAAAAGTTTTTCGCAGTGCTCATCCAAGTCTATATACTTTCCTATCAGCCAACCTTTTAAATGATTCCTGCAAACTTTTCGAACAAATTGTTATTTGATCACCACAGAAAGAACATAATCCTATGTACCGATTTCGATTTTCAAGACCAACTATGCATTAGTCAATAAATTTATCATAATAGAGACTACCTTACATAAATCAAAGGCCTTAACCAAGGTTTAGCATAGGGTATATTTACACATTATCTCCAGCAAAAGAAATTCCAGAAGTGTTTTCTCAGTTAATCAATTGACTCCTTATGATCGTAGTTAATAGTCTGTCATCTGAAGACTGGGTATGACAATAAAACACCCGGCCGCAAGGCCTCTGATCCGGAAGATCAAAGTTAGAAGAACGTTGAACCACCTATTAATTTCTGTTTTTCCCATGTATACCCTGACCTGCGGTGGTACAACTTGTAAGGATCTCAGCAATGATCAAATAGTACCTACGAACAAAATAAAAAAAATTAAAAAAGTTAAGTATAAATACATATTTCTATAAAATATTACTAACAGAACATATTGATGACAAAATTATCAACAATATATTTCACAGTAGAATGACCATCAATACACTTTATAGTAATATTACTGACGAAATATGTACAGCAAAATGAACAATAAGTTCAGATAGAGAAAATTATTTCAGCGTATATACAATAATAGAAGTGGGTTTAAGAAAAGAACGAGCCATATCAGCAGGATTATTCAATCTATACAGCAAAACAATTATGAGAGAATTAAAAATCTTATCAGGATTCATTTTAGGCGTTCGCAAACTTAACAATATTAACTATAAAATTTACGCAGTGTTGACAGCAGACATGGAATGAAAACTACAGAGATTCTTGTAGAGAAGGAAAGCGAGAAGAATAAATTAAATATCAGCTGCAAGAAGAAAAAAATATATGGCTGGTAACAAATGATTGAGCGACAACATAAAAATTACACAATGGAGATACCAAAATAAAACTACAAAAGAGTAAATATATTCAAAGTGTTGTAACAGAAAACGGAAAGTATAATACTGGTATTCTAAGGTGCCTAGTAATAGAAAAAATCACTCTAAAAGCTAAACAGGATATTAAGAAGGATAGTATGAAGTTAATAACAATAAATACTGAACTGATAGGTTAGCTTATATTGTAGTGATTAGTGTAGCATTTCCTCAAAGATGAAGTAGAGACTGGGGTTCTATAGAATGGTACCGAGTAGACTATGGACCTAATATCTGTGCAACAACGATGAAAATGGAAGCAAAATGTAAATGTAATATATCAGGAAGAGATAGCGAAAATTTGTAGGGCGCTAATAAGGAAACTTTGCTGGGAATTTCTGATACTCACAAGATAGACTGAATGCAAATGAAACGGAGGAAAATAAAGCACAACTTACTTACTGAGATTGTATAATTAAATGGCCGAACAAGAATTGAAGAAATATCAAAAGAGCTATCATTATTAAGAACCATGAAAGACAAAACATTGTAGAAACTCATGTTCGCCTACACCTTAATAAACATGGCATATAAAAAAAACTGTTTCCATGCTCGCTAATAGGATTTAATACGGGCTTAGTTTCTCTCAATGTTTAAGATAATAATTGTTTTATTTTCCGATGCATGATGGGAGTTTTCATTGCTTTCTCTATTAGAAAACATGACTTTCATAAAGGAAAGAAGGTTCTACATATACCCACGATTCAAGATCAGCGTTGCATGGTTTCATTTTTTTTTACATTACTCACCTAATATAACTTGCTTACGAACCAAACTATTCTATCTTCCTCCAGGAAATCTCACCATACTCCATGCCTAACTCGTTTGACCAGGAGCCACTCAACATTCTTAAGTAAAATTATAAATGTTTCTCTTTCAGATGAATCACCATATTGATTCACTGCTGTCAATACTGGCAAAGTACTTGACTGACACTTAAAAATAGAATATATTCTAGTATACGATATTCAGTGTACCGAATCTTAATTATATGATGCGAATGTCTTTTCGTTGTAATTTTCAGATATTTCTTTCATTAGCAATAGTCTCCTGAAATGTTTTTTGTTGATATGTTTTCTAATTTCAAATATTCCTAGAATATTTTCACCACAATTAACGGAAAAATAATTCTCTAGCTGTAACTAAGGCAGTGCATCAAGCCAACAATCACATCTCAGACATACTGTATTTAAACGTTTTATGTTTTGTTTTTTGTTTTATTTTTGCTTGGCACAATTTCAAATCTCAACTGCCATTTCACTAAATTACAGAAACACTTTAACTATTACGTTAATAAAATCTCAAGAATAATCCATTTGTAAAAGTGAAGGAGATTGGACCCATCCTGTATTTTTGTAGTATAATAATATGCACATTTGATGAAATAGTTTATTTGCAACACCAAATCTTAGAGATATTTTAGAAAATTAACCACACATGCAATATAAATACAAGAATCGTTTAATTATATTTTGTATTTCTTGGTGTATAAGGCTTCGAATCTTTTGACATTTTCTGTAGAACAAGATAAAAATCGAGATAATGAATAATAAATTTAACTCTACTTTTGTTTTTATTCTGTTTCATTAATGTTTTGTCAAATTGGCCAGCATATTTTTCCTTGTATTTTCTGTATTATTTTTCTGAAAAAAATTTAATTACGTCTTTGTTAAGAAAATGTAGATGCATTATGTCTAAGGGTAAATAAAAATATTTGAAAATTGTTCATGTTTGTGGTCGTGCCAAGTCACAAATCATCGACAAACTGTAACTACTCTTTACTCACTGTAGTTGATGATCCCTGATATAAGTGATCAAATCCTGTTAAAATAATTATTCCAGTCGTACTAATTTGACTAGTGGGAGTATTTCTATTATTAAAATATGTAACACTTAACAAAAATATTCAATATACTTCTATAGATTTAGGTTAAATTATATAATATAGTATTTAAGCGCTCAAACTAGAATAATTATTGGGATAATTTAAACGCATATTTAGTCTAACAGTTAGTGTTTAAAATGAGACAGATAAGCCATTTGAATATGCTTGATAATCGTCAGTGTTTTCGGGAAGATAAGATTATGTGAAATTTTTAAAAGATTATTGAAATGGTTTTCAAATCAACTTTGTAAATTCTATTAGCTCTAAAAACGAACAAAATTCTCAATGTGAATAACAATTTCTCTTTATATATATTTTGCAGAGTAATTATTTTTAATTATTTTCCTGTTAAAAAAAGGTGTAATTTTGAATGAAAGAAAACGTCAGTGGGATTGATAATTTTTTATTTATGTTATAAAAATCTATGTACAGGTGACATATTATCTGAAAAATTAAATCTTAATTATCTTATGTATTAGCATGATTAATTTTTTGTAATTGTCAGTTTGTTGTTCCAAAATTAAATAAAATATATCAAAGCATTGGAAACAACGAGCCATGTTAATCTTAAAGCTATCAACCGTACTGAGCCAAATATACGACCCACAAAACTATTTTATCCTTAAAACGACGTAGATATTCTATTTATAGGGCGTCGGATTCTGATTATTGATGCAAGTAACATCTCTTATTCACAAATTGTAAATCCATTACACCAGGCTAAGATATAATTGAACATGCAAAGGAACAAAAATGCTAATACTATTTCTTTGTAGGTGCAAATACCTCCTCGTTCGTATATTAGGTTCATCTGTATCTTCTTCTTTCTATCTTGGTTTCTTTGTGTGTGTGTATGTGTGTATGTGTGTGTGTATGTGTGTGTGTACGTGTGTGTGTACGTGTGTGTGTGTGTGTGTATGTGAATCCACTCCTTACGCGTGCATCTACTGAGAATAACTTCGTATTATATCAGTAGCATTTTGATTTCTTACGATAGATCAGAGTTTCATAATGTCATATTGACATTTTGATTGTTAATGAAATTTCTGTTTATATGGTATAATTCCTGCTCAACACATTTTGTAGATGATTTCACAGATTTGTTTTATTTTTCTTTGAGTATTTAACTTGTATTCTTTAGATTTGCCTATATTTGGTCATTCTCAAGAATAGTATATGAATATACAACAACCGACTTTTATTTTATATGAATTCAGAAAGAGCGTTCATTTTTTCTTTTAATAACGTCAAGAAAGTGTATTCTTTATTTTTTAATAACGTTAATAACACGAAACTCTGAGCCTTTGATTAAAAGCAAGGCATAGGGTAGTAAATCGATATTTAAAGGAAATTGCCATTCATAGCATATTGTGTGTAATGGGTAAATTTTCACCATTTATATTTCTTTTTTAGCGCTTGAATGTTGTTTGCATTTGATTTTGTCGATGGAACAGTATAATAGGGTCAGTTAGACACAGACCGTGAGAAACAATCAACATTAAGCAATTCACGCTGCACTTTCATTTTGGAAATGCCATGCTGTACTGACTGAAAAACGTACTTTAATAAAATAAAACAAACAAAAAGCATGTCTTAGTGTTTGAATGCTAATTTAAAGTCACCAGAAAGGACTCGAAAAGAACTAAATGATATATCCCGTCACCTTCACTTATGATATTTACGTGATGCCTGCATTCATCATCATAGAGGGGCACAGATTAAACATATAAGCTTGCGTCGAGAGGCTTGATGATGTATTTCTACCCGAACTTACTAAAGTATTTGCTGGGCAAACATGATTCTGCACCATTCCACAAAAGCAGAAGGGAGAAGACATAGTAACAAGAAAATCGTTGCAATCACATTACACTCTACATAGGACCACCTACCTCGACAGACTGTAAAATAATTGTTTATAATGGGTGTGGCAAAGTTGAGCGTAAAACCAACAAAACGGCATGTAATAATAAGTATGAACTTAGGGCAAACATTATCGTAGCATTTGCCAACTTAAACAAAAAGACACTCCCCAAGAGTTTCCGGAGAATGACATGGTTGCTGTTAAATTGTCTCTTCAGTATTTCAGTATATTTATGTGTAATTTTGGAGAATTTAACATATCATTTAATAAGTCTTAGACTTGACGTTTACATTGCAACACTAATGGAAAATCTATACAATTTGTATGAAATACTAACCTTCAAAAAGCATCTGACAAAATTTGGGTCTGATCAGGTTGCGTGTTTATATATTACATTTATCTAAATAAAGCAAATGTTGCAATTTTTCAATACAATGAAAAAATCTGAATTTCGTGTGTGATTTTATTATTTTTCTCGTTGCACCCCAAGCAAGGTGGAACCACTAGTGGTGCGCTAGGGGCTACATAAGAGAAGAGTAAAAGTTTAATCAGGGGAAGAAAGAAGAGAAAGACGAAACAGTTACTGGGAGCGTCAGAGAAAGAGCAAGGAAAGGATGGGAATAACAGTGTGAAGAAAATTACAAAAAGGACGAGAGAAGTGGTAGAGTCTAGTGAAAAAGAGATGGAAATTAATATTGGATTTAAATTGTTGGAGATTGTCGCTGTCAGGATAGAAATATATTTCAGGGAGTTCCACTGTGCAAAAAAGGAAGCTGTTGGAGTTGAAGTGTCGGCTGAATTTAGTTGATATAACTGTAAAAGGTTGGCCCCTTTTTACCTGTCTGGTTGCTGGAGTATATTTTTGTGGAAGAGAAACCAGTGAGCTAAGCTCGTCGGAGCAGAAGCGCTGAAAATATTTCTAGAAAAAACAGAGGGAAGCCACATTCCGCCGGTGAGAAAGTCGCTGAAAACGAGCTGTTACGTCAGGACCGATCACGCTACAGGTTCTCCTTTAGAACCAGTCAAGAACCCTGACAAGAATGCAGTCCCCCCCAACCAGATATTACGACAGTATTCAATGCACGGTCGGATGGTTGAGTTGTATAAGTGCAATATGGAAGTAGCCATAACAAATTGTCAGGATTTACTTGATGAGATCAGGTAGAGTTAGATCCTCAACAATTATTCCTAGGAACATATACTAAAATCGAAAACCTGGGAATTATATAATTGAAAGACATTACGTTATGTGAGTTGATGATATTTCATTCGTCGAGTAATAATTCCCCGTAAAATCGTGTGGGTGGAAAATAATCTCATTGGTCAAAAGCTTTGAGTCGGCTAGATCTCCCGTGAGGATTGGGGATTGTTTTAAAAATGGAGACTTAGAGAGAAAAATCAGAGTTTCGAAGAGAGACCTTCGAGAGGCAAGGAAAAACAAACCCCATGTCGCCATCATTAGCCGCCTCTAATTCTGTAAATTCCGTTAAGCTAAGATAAGAACCCGAAAGAACGTTGTTGTTTTAGAAGTTGAAAATTGAAAGCCCTGATATTTTGAAAACGAACTCTCTCTCTCTCCTTTGTAAACTGGCATTCCGACAATTGTATTTTTCTGATCCTGTAACTGATGATTTTTTTTTATTATTATAAAAACTTTCTTCCGTAAATCATCACGGCGTCTTCGACTTGTTCAATTATTATATTTTTGGTGCCATAACTGTTTTATTTAACCACGAGTAAAAACAAGTGTCCGGTCTGGATCTGGTAGAAATACGGCTACCGTGATTGCATAACGTGACTTTCTGAGATCAAGCACAGCGCGGGCAGTGGGTTCGTTGTTGTAATAGACGTCTTGAGTATCAGCGGTCTGAAAGCGTCGACGTAAGTGGTACGGTTTCGAGATCATCGCAGCAGTCTCCGTTCTCGAATCAGCGGGCGAACTAACCAACCATCCATTAGTGTCACGGATGAATTCGGAGAGGGGATCATCTTAGCCCGACGGAATGACCCAACCTTCCTATTAGTCGGTTTAGCCAAAGCATTACTTTCTAATAGGAAAAATGCTGTTCAAACAAATAAATGGCTAGATATGTATTATTCGGACACTGTTCCGTCAGAATCAACGTTTAAGAAGTGTCGAAAAGACACAAATGACACTGAACGCTAAGGTGACACAAACGTGGCAGATGATACATAAAAATTAAAAACAAACAAAAAACGCACAAATTTTCTCTTGGCTGATCGTAAATTGAAATTGCGTGAAATAACAGAAGAGCTGAACATACCCGAAGGCAATGTATTTAACATTTTGAATGTGTATTTATAAATGAGGAAGTTGCATGCCAAGTGGGTGCCGTGTTTGCTCTCAGTCGATCAAAAGAAAAACACGTCGACGATTCAGAGCGTTGTTTCCTACTGTTTTAACGCAACAAAAATGGGTTTTTGCGTAAGTATGTTATAAAGGGTGAAACATGGATACACCACTTCACTTCGCAGTCAAATCGGCAGCCAGCTCAGTGAACAGCAGCAGGTGTAAATGTCCATTGGCGTGTTTTACCTCCGTATTTTGGGATGAGTAAGGTATTTTATTCATCGATTACTTTGGGAAAGAAAGAACCATCAATAGTTAATGTTATTTAGCATTATTGGTGCGTTCGAAGGAAAAAATCACAAGAACTTACCACAAATGAAGGAAAAAATGTTATCTTTCACCAGGACATGGCAACGCGTCACAGCTCGATCGCAACGGCGGAAAAACTACATGAATTGCACCTCGAACAAGTTACTCGTCTATTCTATTCTCCAGATCTCTCCTTCAGCCACTACTGGCTATTTGTAGATCAAAAAAGAATGCTCCAGGTAAACAGATTTAGCTCCGATGAATAAGTGATCATGGAACCTGTTGTGACCAAGTGAATTGATTAAGAAATATCAAAACATGTAGTATAGTAATGTTTCATATTTAAGAGTAAATACAAAATAAAAATATTATGCACCTAATGTGTGTGTCAGATTTTCAGGGTTCAATCAATTTGAATGTACTTCAAGGCCTCTTCCACTACTAATTTTATAGGAAGTGGAAGGTGCTGTTTTATTAGTTTGGCCATGGATTTAATGAGTGATTTGTTATTTTATGTAACGACAGTTATTTTAATTCCATCGTATTTTACGAATTAAGTTTAGATTAAAAATTATATATATATATATATATATATATATATATATATATATATATATATATTGTTAAGTAAAGAGACAATGAATGTTTATTATGTTTAACCATGATCCGTTCTAAACATCGTATTTTGGCTTTAATTTCAGGTGAAAGTAAAAACAAAAGTTCTCCAACATTTGGATATTTTTTTTATTAAGTTGGTTCTAAGCTCATGATTAAACATACTAGATATTTATTGTCTCTTATATTAAACAATATATGTTTAGAAAATTATCTGCTGCCTAGATACACTAAATATATATATAACTATCTATCTATCTATCTATCTATCTATCTATCTATCTATCTATCTATCTATCTCTCTCTATATATATAGATCTGTAAATTCAGATAAAAGTTACAGAGGAAATAAACATTTTCAACATGCATTCTCAGCAACATACAAACAAAAATGTTCAAATTTTGATTCGTCAGTCTTAAGTATTTCCGTCCACTGATCTACCATCCAATCTTTGTGTTCTGTAAATAATAAGGGCTTTCTTACATGTACTTCACGCAACAAAGGTTTCCATACCGCTACCCTTCCATACAATCCATTTTCACTAAGATTTCTGGTAACTGTGGACCTACAAGCCTGTTCATTTTTTGGAAGCAGTTTGTTTCACTCGTCCTTTAATTCACGAGTTGTCTTCTTCGGTTTCTCGGGCTAGGTAATTGTAGATATTTAACTTTTTTATCACATAATATATTTGGACGTCTATTCCTCTACTTTGCTTCAAAGTTTCTAGTTTCTTATTCTCTATCCAGGGAATGTCTCACTGTATTTGGGGAACATTTGATGTCAGCTGCAATTCAGCTAAGCGTCTATCCAACGTATCTTAAAACCTTTATTCTGCGATCTTTATCATTGTGTACTGCTTAAAAAATAAATTATTTGACAAATTAAAAAATAAAGAGCACTTGCATGAACTACTCGATGTCAGAAAGCTAACTAATCAAAATAAAGTTTAAAAGGGAACATTTAAACTATGTTGACACTATTTACAGCTCCATTTAATAGCAGGGAATAAGAAAAAAATCCGTCATTTTCAAGGATAATTGAATAATGAGTAGTTTCAAAATAACTTGTTTAATAGAAAATAGGAAAAATTAAATATAACTTCTTTTTAATACATTTCTTAAAAACACCTAGTTTTAAATATTCAGTATTTGTTAGAAATTTACTTGGCTTTTCAACCTGTATTTGAATTTCTGTGAGGTTTTAAGAAAAGGGGTGATTTTAAACTTTATTTTGCTGCCTAATGAAAGATAAAATAGTTCTTGTCCTAATACTTTTGCACGGTACTATATATATATCAATGTAAAATGAGTCGTAAAATGGTGATCATAATTTAATAATTAAAATTGAACACAATCGTTTTATTTGGACTACAATCAAATCACATAAACCTGAAAGCAACTTTCGACTATCTCTTTGTCAGAAGAAAATAGTTCGTCAGAATTAATTTACAGAAAGAAAACACCGTTAAATAAAATCTTAAAATAAGACATGAGGGGCAGAGAAACTAAATTAAACCAGAATGAGATTATGATTAGGCCAATAACGCAAAATTCTCTTTGTCTCTAAAAAGTAAAATATTCTGTGTTGATCATGACTGCTTCTTAGATGTTAAGATAGTGTTTAGTTCGAGTTTTGTGCACAACAATTCTGTATACCTTTTCCTGCAAATGTCTGTTTTGAACAAATAGTAAATGCCAATCTTGCGCGCTTGTGGCTTCACTGGTATTATATTGCGTCTACAGATAGCGCAAGCCATATGTTACACAAATCGTACACCAGCAGTTGGATAGTCTTGCACATACTGATATTTATAAAGATAAATAACTAAATTTTGTAGATGCGTATTCAGAAGGTCTTTGCAGACAAAGAAGAACGCGCCTCTGTTAGCAAAAAAATGTAATTTTCTAATTCCCTCATAAATTGCCAAGTGATACAGAAACGGTATAAATGTTTGATCAAATTTTTCCCTCCGTTATTTGATGTAAATTACATAATTGTATCATCAACATAAGGTATATAACAGTATGGTTTGAGAACATTACTGATCTGGAATCTTGCAAAATACAGGCCATAAGATGTAACTAAGGACAACTCATCGATCTATAGATTATTGAAAATGAGTGAGACATAAATAGTACCCATCTCCATCTGTTCAAAAATAACAATCTCAGAAAAATAGATTTTCCTCATTCCCTGTGGATATTTTGTAAGGATATTGTTTCATTCAATAATTTAATTTCGATGATTTATTTTCTTCTGACGACGTCATAACTTTAACGTCTTTTGGCTTTGGTCGTAATTAGACTTTTACCCAATAGTCATCTGCAGACAGGTCTGTTTTGCTGTATCACAGATAGTCAGTACGCTTTCTTTTACCCAGAAATGAAACCCGACCGAATTAGCGTCAGTCTGCAATACTATCTCTGAGCTATGGGCGCTCGGTAAAAGGAGGCAGACATTTTAGCGTGTATATTATCATCATACACGCCCAATAGCTGAGAGTGTTCTAATTCATTGCTGAATGAACGATGCGTATATGCTAGAATAGCTACTGTTTTTCAAAGTCTACCATTCGTCCATACAGCTCAGTCATGGTGTGAGAGCGTAAATACGTTTATATTTAGAAGTTTATATTTAGAAGTTTATATTTATAATTAATATGTGTTTTATGTTTATTGATGTTTTTATACTTATTTTTCCCAGCAATTTTTTTTTATTCAACAGATGTTTTTGATTTGCATTTTCTTTGTGTGTATTTAAGTGTGTGTGTGTGTGTGTGTGTGTGTGTGTATGTGTGTGTGTGTGTGTGTGTGTGCGTGTCGTTCTGAAGTAGTCACAATGCTTCCTTTGAATCAATATAAAATACGTTATTTTTCACTTCATTAGTGGGCATAATTCAGTTTTGATCCCTTTCAATATTGGTGCTGTCAATGGTATCAATTAATTTCTCTTTTTACGGTATAAACGAATTTATTTGCTTACTATGAGTTTAACATCGAGAAAAAGGCTTATCTCTGTGGTTAAAAAGATTTATGTATGTTGTATTAAAATCGTTTATGATACCAAATAAGCTGAACCTATCGTAAAAATGAACATTTATAAGAAGGATGCATGTTGAAAATGTATATTGAGACATAAATTTGCAACTTAAATTGTTGCGTGGCAAAGTAAACCTGACGTAAATTAGAAATAAGAAGACAATACAACAAAATACATAAGTGTTTAACATCTGAATTTAAAGCAGCATGTGAAATTGTCTGCGTTTCTGATAATACGTCTACATATTTTGTTTCATTTCAAGCGTATCCTTTAAAAGGTCCCGTCATATGCCGGCAATATAACATTGGGTATATAACATTTTTATTACAGGGGCAATCGCACTTTGAAATATTTGCAATCTATTCTTGAAATATTCAAAGGTAATGCTAGACACTTTTTGTTTCAATTCGTTACTACATTAAAACAGTCTGAGTTGTTATTTAAACCGAAATATAGTTGCAATTATAAGAATTTCTGCAATTAGAATATTTGGTATATTTAGCAAGAATGTATTTTAGCATGGTTATTTATAATGAGCTGTGGAAATTATCTGTATATGTTTTTCAATTTTTTAAGGAATTTTTAAAAAATATTGTGACGAATGAGCTCATTTCGTTTCATTTTGTTCCAGTAACGTCGACCATCTCAAGCATTAGCAGAAACTGACTCTTGTCTACTGTGCAGACACGATTCTGTAGGCTACATCCGTGTAATTCTGTAGCTGGGATGTGAATATCTGAAAGTGTTACTACGAGTTAAATCGTACAGACAGAACATGTCTCAAATATTTATATGTATCAATTATTCTGTAATCGCATTGAATATTTGTACACATTTCATGATATTGTTTGATTTGGTTAAATGCAGTACTGATTGCTATGTACACATTGCCTATATCGACAAAATTCAATATCCGATACTCGGCGTACTTCGTTCATATTTATAAAAGGATTAAACAAAGACTGTGTGTGTGTCTCTCTCTCTCTGTCTGTCTCTCTTTCACTTTATACACACACATATAAATACCTACATCCATCCATATATATATATATATATATATATATATATATATATATGTTCAGCCAAGTGAAAACAGGAAAATCAACATTATTCGATATTAGACAAAGCATTCAGTCTGAAACCTATTGTTATTTTCCACAAAACTCGGTCAGCTTGTTTGTAGTTTCTTTTATGCCGCGCGTTTTTCCTCTCCGCCATGATACTTGGCGTTTACATTCAACTGTTGCCCTTGTGTTCACAGGCATTCACATGTAAAAAGGGTATTCGTGTACCAAACGGCCACCGGATCTGTTCATGTTTCGGTTCATGACTCACTAAACCCGTGTCCGGTGAAGCTGAAGATGTCGGAACCAATCAGGGATAACCAACACGAACACTGACCACGTGATTGTGACGGTGGAGCAGAAGATAGGAGAAAGGTGTACAGACGGGAAAGTGTCGACAGAAAGAAAATAAATAACCAATTATAAGAGAAAAGGGAAGGTGTTTTTATTGTTGTCATGTTGCGCAATCGTCATAGCTGCTGAAGAAAAAAAGAGAGATACTTAAAGAGAGCAAGTAATTTTGTTTTTTAATCATCTCACCCCAAGCAAGGCATTCCACTGCCACTATTGCGCATGGGGCTACATAGGGGAAGGTAAAGAGAAGGAGTGGTTAGATATAGGGAATGTCAGGAGGAAGGTGACAGATGAGTAAGGATACCGAGGCTAATCCTGGGCAGATGGGAAGAGTGTTTGATAGAATGGGAGCAGGTTAGTGTGTTAGAAGGTGTCTATTGACCTTAGATTTAAACTCCTGGAGATTGTAACCATCGGGGAAGCAATCGTGTGGGAGGGAATTCCACAGTCGGGAAGTGGGAGGAAAGAAACTGTTGGAGTAGAAGTTGCGGTTGCATTTTATCGGTTTCACTGAAAAATGGTGGGATCTAGTTGCTAATCTAGTATCTCGTGCAAATTCGTATTTAGGGGCACCAGTGATCTAAGTTCATCTGAGCAGAAGCCGTGAAAGTATTTATAGAAAATTAAATTAAAATAGTAATTCCTTAAATAATTGAATAAGTTAGGCAAAGGCGCCATTTGAGGAACAATAGATAAAAGTAGAAACGCATCTTGTATTTAATAGAAAGGGATATCAGAAAGAAAACGTAAAGTTCACTGGAGAAAAATATGGGAACCTTAAAATTCAGAAATTTATTAAATATGTTATTACAATTTATTATGAGTTACTTCTTTTCATCCTGGAATTGTTTTGAAGGCTTTAATAGTATTGATAAAAAAATTAATCTAAGTTAATACATTTTTACAAGATGAAACGGACAGGCATTCAGTCATTTTCGTAAAGAAAACGAAAATTAGTGAAACAAAACACAAACTTTAATGATGATATTATACATAAAATAAACTGTATTAGACATGATGAACAGAAAATAAAAGATATGATTTTTGCCGCATAGCCATTCTAGAGCAGGAGCCCTACTGAATGATATACACATAATTCCAAGCATGTTTTCTCACATCAATTGAATATTCAATCACAACAAGGCTTGCATATTCGACGACATTTCTGCAATTAGCTTAGTAATGTATATTCTTGAACTGTTTTTCCTAAAATCTACAATATATGCCACGCTTCTTCTTTATTTCCATCTTGTTGTAATTCTTATCTTTAAAATACTTTTGTACCTACTGACTCCTCGATTTGTCACCCTATTTGTCTCTTAACGTCTTATTACTTAATTATTAGCTACGATTACTCTCAATTAGTCCGACAGCTCACTACAGACAAGCCACTTTCAGCTGAAGTGCATAGGTTCCGTTTATTTATGTCAACCGTCGGTATGTTAAAGGTTATGATTGAATTTCTTTATCAAGCTTTTGACAATGACATTGATGATTGAGATGTTGACTTACGCACCTGAAAGACGTTCTATAGCTTTCGGCATATCGACCATTTCTACAAGCTCAAGTGCGACTTTGTTTCGGAAGGAATATTTTGTTTAATTCAATCGTTCATAAAAAAAATCGTGTAATGAAGTTATGATGAACGGACATATTTCTAGATCATTTCCCATTAGTGCAAATGTCTCCCTAGGACTAATGTCGTTCCTAATATTTATCAATGACATCCCTGGTATCATCAGTTCACAATTACGTATTTACGCAGCTGAAAACTCTTTACTCGATTATTAGCAGTAAGTCATGAAATATCGACAAAGTAAGATTGACAGCTGCTCTCGAAAATGACCTCCAATCAGTGGTTAATTGCCGCAAGTAATGACTTGCAAATGTTAATGGCTCCAAATCAAATCTTCTATCATTTAATCCCCATCAAAACACATTTCTCCGCTTTTCATAAAAATAGTCAATTGTAACAGCTAAGAGAGCAATTCATTGCAACCTATTTGTTCTATGATTGACACTGTCGCGAAATGGAGTGATTATATTGATCGAATTACTAGGATTAATCTATGCTAGAAAGGTTGGTTCACTTTGCAATCCCAGACATATATTCCTATTTTTTTGTCAAATGAGATATCCTCCGTGGTACCTGGACTGCATGAATCTAAGCTTACTACTATTTTGTGTGTATTGTGGCGCAATGGATATCGGCTCGTAAATGGAAATCGGAGAGTTGAATCATAGTTCCGGTTAAATTTGTTGCAATCATTTACGCGCTCTACACTTTCTTCTCCCTCTAGATGTGGGTTAAAAAATAGAATAGATTGAGTTCGATAGCCTTGGATGGTAAACAGTCTGCTGAAGAAAAAATAACAACCTATTGAGGGAAAATATTCTGCTTAGTCAGCCATTGTTCGAAAAGGATATGATCGCTTAAGCGATAACGTATGGCACTTAAATGACTAACTGATTATGTTGAGATGTAAATCTCATTATTTTATTGTTCATATAACATGATACAACCAGAAATTATGTTGTTATTGTTTCTTTGCTTGCATTTATCGAAGTTGAAACGCTCTTTTGTTTGCTTGCGTGCCTGAAATGTACAACACTGAAAACTTTAAATGCAACGCTATTCCATAACTTTTGTATTCCCTTATCCTGTCTATTTAGTGTCATTCCTTCAAATTAAAATCTCACTTCTCATTCGCATCCAGTAATATCTTGCGTCTTAGTAAAATTATCGCATTTCTTGTAGTTAAACGTTTTAAAAAAATTTAGAATGAATAAATCATAATTATTTGATGGCCACGTATATTACAGATCATTTGGGAACATCCTACGGCCTTTGCCTTCATATATCAAAAGGTGCATGAAAAGATTTACCTACGAATGTAGTTCTTTCATGTACTTTAAGCATATTATTCTAATGTACGCATACACACACACAAACGTATATATGTATATATGCACACATACACACACGCACGCACACACACACACACACACACACACACACATATATATATATATATATATATATATATATATAATAGAGTGAGATTTATCCCCATACACAAGTAGAGATAAAATGGTCTGTTTTGTTTATGAATTTTCTGTCTGTGTCAGATTGTACATCACTATGCATACCTATAAGGCCGTTGACCAGAATTATAACGATCATCTTTAAATTATTCTTCAATTTTACAATAAAACCCGCGTCTTGCTAAAACCATAAAATCTTTCGCAACACAGGCGACATATTGTGGCGTTAACTTGATTTCTTCTACACAAAATACTTCTAAGAAGTCACTGCTTCTTTCGACACACATAGAAAAGCACATGACTCTGATAGAATGTAGATTTCGTGAAAGTATTTGAAACATTCACCGGGTAAAATTTATGGAAACGCTGCACTTCATGTAAGCACAGTAAGATGATCATTCAGAAGCTTTTTGAAAATCCTAGAATAAAAGGAAAAATAGAATTTAGTGACAACAGTGTATAATACCAAAGAATATACTAGATTTTACGGAAGAATCACTGTTGCCAAACGTTTGCGATTGTATCTTCATATTAGCTAGTTGTGTGCCTATAAATTGCTGCAGCACTTTGGCTACCAAATATATGTCCATGTTTGGTTTCAAGATTGTTTGCCGGTTTCATAATGGAACGGAGTCCGCTTTTATCATCTGAAGCTTTACAAAAATAGCACTCTGAGGATATCGGTTCACTAATAATATCGACAAAGTAGATATCAACTTCTAGGAGGCTAGAACTCTACCTTCAGATGTAAATAAAAAGAAATATATATGTAATATTGCATATTAGATTTTGAGTCCTGCAGCTAATGACTGTTGCCTGACATTCATTTGTATATATATTCCGATAGTGTGATATTTAGATAAGTACAAAAATATATACATATTATAATAAATTTGCCGATGTTATTGCAAACTATGCATACGTAGATAGCTTGATAGAATATTTTGGTAATTGAAATTATAAGATTAAATCGGTCATGATGTTGTATATTAGATTGTGTGACAAGTTGAAATGCTTTTATTTGACAATATTGATAGATAGAACGTCATCTGAAAATGCACCCTCATTATACACTTAACCTGTATCCATTTCCTTAATTGCTGCATTCACACACAGTGATGTTTGATTCAATACCGAATATTTAACCTAAATATGTACAATAGCGTCGTCCTTAATTTATGTAGATACAATTAACACAAACAATTGATCAAACTAGCCGTTCCCATCGGGCTTTCCAGAAAATTTCAGGAAACATATACAGACACAATTAAAACTATAGATCAACGAAGCGGATTATAATTGTATACAACAGTTTGGTTGTTATCTCGGTGACTGAACGATTTCAATATTTGAGGCTGGTAAAATAACACTACAATGATTATTTGATTTGCCATCAAATTCGAATCAGTAGTCAAATATTTAGAAATATATTGTTCTCTATTTAAAGTAAGCTTTTCAGTCGTCCTTATTATTAAAATTATAAATGTTTCCCAAAACAATGCGATAATGTTCATAAGATGCAAAGGGAAACTGAGAGAGAAAGATGAGATTGGTAAAAAGATAAACAATCAAAGAACAGTATTCAAGAAAATAGAGGATAGTGTTTGAAAGAGATAGAAGCGAGGATATTTGACAAGTTTGGACGAGAAAACAAGAATGAACGGGCAATACAATTGGTTCAATGTTGCATAGCGAATAACCAGTTAATAACAAACATCGGGTTTCAAGAACACCCAAGACGACTATAGACGTGGACAAAAATAGGCGGATGAATTGCAAATCAAATCGACTACATGATTATGAACTAGTTATTCACGAATGCAGTTATTTGCTAAAAAGAGAGCTAAACTAAGTGCCAACCGTTAAAGTGACAACGTCCCAATTTTATTTAAAATAAGAATGCAACTTCGGAAATTGAAGTTACTTAAAGCAGCAACCAGATTGCAATCCGACTGAAACTACAAGAACTTGTATAAAAATATATACGGAGTGAAAAAACATACAAGGATCTTATAGGAAACTGAAAATAGAAATGAGACAGTTTAGTGACATCAGCAAACATCATCATCTCAAAGATAAATGGACGTAGAAAGAAAAGTGAGTGTATCACAAATGAGATTCACGAAATGACGCAAAAGAGAAAAAATATCAAGACATGGAATGAAAACGGGAAACTGCAAAAGACAATAAGTAACAAATGCAAATTAAATAATGAAGAATGGCTCTACGACAAATGTGTGGAAAGAGGAAGAGTGAACAACAAAAATGAAGGAGACATACATAAAAAATGGAACTAACAGGAAAAAAGACATGCTCAACATCCGGGTGCAATAGATCCAAGGACAGACTGCTTATATAAGAGAGAAAATACTTTAGCAATGTGAAAGATGAATGGGTAATTTGTCGGCAAAAGGAAGCAACGGGCATTACCCAGAAATACCGACGGAACGGAAATATTAAAACCCGATGTAGAAGCTTTAGTAGCGAAATTAAATAGAAACAAAGCATTAGGGCCAGAAGACATTATAATATAGATACTGGCAGTTTTTCACCATGCCCGCCTCTGCATGAATATACACAAGCTATAAGATTGGCAAATAAGCTCAAACCATTTGCTGTGAAAACAAACAAATATATCCCCAATGTCTACTCTCACAACTTATTTACTCGCAGTTTTCCCCTATGGAACATTCTTCCGTATACCTGCTTCCTTGATACTACAATATCTAAGAGTTTAAATTCTACGTTAGCTGCCATCTCAACTTTGTTCCGACTTCTATACATGGTTCTTCTGAATTTCTACCCCATTCATACACAGCTCTCTTCAAACCAGTGTTTCCATCCTTGTCTTACCAATTATAAGACTCGCCCATGGGAACTATTTCTCTTTCTTTTTTTTTAGCAGCATTAAAATCAATATGTATCAGTGGATAAACATCCATTAGTAGCTATTTATAAATTTATATGTATATATATATAGAGAGAAAGTGAGTGAGAAAGAGAGAGGGAGAGAGTGAGAGAGAGAGATGAAGAGCTGAGTGGAAAAACTTTACTGTTGAAAAAGTTTTTCAGCATTTCTCTGATGCGAGCTCAATTCAATATCTTTTAAACACACGCGTAGACCTACAAAAATCTATCCGGAACATAATTATCATAGCATCATCCACATGCAAAAAGAGACTAGAAATAATGGAGTATTCATTGATAAAAAAATCAACACGTACAAATATCAACTACGAGCATGTTAAAAGCATGCATACCATGATAGGTACATCATGTATTCTCTACATCATGCAAAACACCACAAACATTTTGTTATTTCGCTAATTTGTATATAAAATATGACCTCAAAAGAAAAAAAAATATCATATGAAAAACAAAAAATGCAACTATCACACCTTTTCTCTCGTTTCTATGCTACCAGCATAAACAGAATTTGCTGCCCATATATATATATATTTATATATATATATATATATATTTTCTAAACATATGCTATTAAATATAAGAGACAATGAATGTTTATTATGTTTAATCATGAGCCGTTCTAAACGTCGTATTTTTGCTTTAATTTCAGTTGAAAATAAAGACAAAAATTCTCCAACAATTGGATAATTATTTGTTGGTTTTCATCTAAGCTTTCGGCTCACATGAGCCATCTTCATAGAGGTAGTTTAAACTGAAATATTATAAAATCCACCATCACCGACGATTTTATTTTATGTTGACATAAAACTCCGCTTGTACTATTAAACAACATTTCTCTGAAAAACATAAACATGTAGGTAATATCAGACAGATTTCGGTCAACAATACGGTGATCCTTACTCATACAAACAGTAAGAGGAAATTGCAAATATTGGAGGCCATGTACATCAAATCAAAACAACCAACACTCAATAAAATCAACTTTAAAACAGGAAATAACATATTACATTGCATTTGACTACATGGTTTTGTTGTCATTTCGCGCTACCCCGCGGTGTGACGTCATAAAACCGCATCGCAAACATAAGAACTGCGTTTATTATTTTTGGTAACTATTGCCGTTGCCAAGCGGAGTTTTATGTCAACATAAAATAAAATCGTCGGTGATGGTGGATTTTATAATATTTCAGTTTAAACTACCTCTCTGAAGATGGCTCATGTGAGCCGAAAGCTTACAAGAAAACCAATAAATAATTATCCAAATGTTGGAGAATTTTTGTCTTTATTTTCAACTGAAATTAAAGCAAAAGTACGACGTCTAGAACGGTTCATGATTAAACATAATAGACATTCATTGTCTCTTATATTTAATAGCATATGTTTAGAAAATTACTTGCTGCCTCGAAATACTATATATATATATATATATCAATTCGGTCGGGAATCCTGGGTTAGGGAACAATCGGAGTCTGGCCGTACTGATGGCTTGTGGTGCAGCGAGACAGATCTGTCTGCGGATAACAATATTTAGGCTCTCACACCCTGATTGAGCACTCTGGAAGAATGGTAGACTTTAAAACGGTAGCTGGTCTGGCATGTACTCATCGCTCATTCAGTAAAATGAGTTAGAGCACTCTGTCTATTGGGTGCGTATAATTATAATATACGCGCATAAAAGTCTGCCCTCTTCCACCGAACGCCCATAGCCCAGAGGTGGAATCGCCGACTGACGCCAATTCGGTCTGATTTCAATCCTGGGTTATGGAGCAATCGGAGTCTGGCCGTTCCGATGGACTGTAGTGCAGCGAGACAGGCCTGTCTGCATATGACAATATATCAAAGGTATGATTTTTGTGCATGTGTCTGTTTATCTGCCTGTATCTCTGTATTTTTTTCAGTCCTTTTTATTTTAGTTTTTGCTTCGGGTTTGGCTCTAAGTAGGTATAATTGTAGTTCTTAGTCTCAGCCATGATACCATTTACTCAGATGACTTATTTACCCTTCAAAATTCAGTTTACGACAAAAAATAATCAAAATTTGACTTATATCCATTCATTTTTTCCCTCGGTCTACGGTTTCGCTTTAACTGGAAACAACTATTGCTTTTAGTCTTTTGTGCCAATGTCCAAAGAGTCTGAGCTCCAGGACCATGGATTTGTTTTAAAGCTTTCATTGCACCCGAGCAACGCCGGGCTATACTGCTAGTATATATATATATATATATATATATATATATATATATATATATATATTAGGCATGTGTGTGCTTCTGCATGTTTTATATTTGTGTTGTGGCTAGTGTAAGAAAAAAGTTTTTCTTGTAAATAAATCAATCTATATTGAAATATGTCTATACAAAAATAACTATAGACTGATAGGCGCGCCACCCTAACACTATAGTAAATAGGCTCTCCCACCTAATTTCAGTAGGATTAGTAAGAGGAACGAGGGTCAGTCGATGTAGGACGAGAGTAGTCGACAGTTTCTCGAATACGAAAGTAGTAAGCAACCTGGAAAGATTACATTGCGTAATACAATTATATCAATTTCCTAACATGTAGGACAAATACTAGCCTCTACTGTGAAAATAACTCAACAACACTTTTGGCGACGAAGATACGAAACTTACGTGGAGGAAATAAAAATAATTTTTCCACTCGCCAAAAGACAATTTTGGCAACGAGGATTCGGTTATCGGACGAAGATATCGGACGAAGATCCAAATCACTCGGACTAATAAAAAAATTATTTTTTCTCTTTTCCGCTGATCAAAAACAATTTTGGGCGACAAAATTTGCACTTATACGGAGGAAGAAAATATTCGCTCACCACAATAATTTTGGCGATAAAGTCTCAGATTCTCGTTTAAAATAAATATTGGCAAAATTTCTCGCAAGTCAACACGTTAAATTAGTGACAAAATAATCTGTCGTATTCTCAAGTGAGAAAAGAAATATTTTTTCGATAATGCAGTTTGCTCAAATAGGTCACGAACTGCTAATTCTTAGGACCCCCTCTATAGTATTAGGCATCGTATTAACTCTTTGCGAAAATGGAAGAATCTAAAAATCTATTTCTGGAATTTTGTAAGTTCCAGTCGGAAGAACAGACAAAAATATTAGAGCAATAACAAACATTACAGATGCAGATACAGGAGGGAAATTTCAATAGAAAAATGCAATTCTAACAAAAAATGGAACAGATGCATAGGGAGTTTCAAAACTAAATTGTAGAAATAACTGAGAAGAGGAAAACAAAAACTCTACAAAATGATTCTTTCCCGGTGAATACAATATGGAATTCATTTGAAATATTCACGTACAGTCCAGATAAAAAATAACTTTTGCTGATTATTATAAGAAATATACAAACGTCTATAACGAAGACTGCCACTCATGGTCTGAAGAAAAAAGGTTAGGCTTTTTTTAGCAAAGTAGGAACTGTTGAGCATATCAAATTGGTAAACAACATTTTACTGAAAATAACTAGCTGACTTTTACCGAGGCGGTAAATATATTAAGTGAATTATTTAGTAAAAGTTAACTCTGTTCCAAAATGATGGAAATGTTTAAATCCGAAGAAAGAAAAACGAACGAGAATATATAACGTACGCAGTGAATAAGGATTTGTGAAGAATTCAAGCTGGCAGAATTAAGCGCACACAATTTTAAGTGCTTCGTGTTTTTTGAGGGGCTGGTATCTGAAAGAGACGCAGAGTTGAAAAAATAAGTACTGGCAAAATTTGAAAGCGATCCATGTATTCCGGTATAAAATTGGACAGAAGACCGCACAAGATATTTTAGCGTAATGAAAGATTAAAAAGAGATAGAACAGTCTGGCGTTTCGTATATAGGGACAATACGCTACAAAAGAAAAGTCAATCTACCAAAATAATTCTAAAATTCCGGATTATCACGCAAGAAGTTAAATAACAGAGAAAAATAAACAAAAACTCCCGAAGCCATGTTTTGGTACACTGTTACCGATCTTGTGATTTTAGGAATAAAACATATTTCAACTCTAAAAGAATGGAACATAAAAGCACGCATTGCAGGTCAAGAAATAAAGACAATAAAATAAAAACATTAAAGTCCAACGAGGTAAAAGATGGAATAGCCAGAAAATCTTTTACCGTCGAAATAAGTAATAAAATTATAAAAATGCAACTTGACACATGTTCAGGTTAGGCTATCATAAATTTGTATACGTGGAAGAAGTTGGGGAAACAAACTTTAATGAAGACCAAGAAACTCGCGAGATCAGTAACGGGAGAAAAATACAATTTATTGGAGAATTTGTTACAAAAGTCACGTTAAATAAAAAAAAGTAAAATGCTAAACTATACGTCATAGAATATACAACAAAATTACTTGGTACGAATTGGATAACAGAATTCCAATTATGAAATCTACCGATAAATTATTTCTGTTACAAGGTAGAAAGTTTAAACACCGAAGCCTACAAATTAATAAAGAAACATAAGGAAACATTTCTTACTATTTTTATCCAGGTTTGGGAAGGTGTACCAAGATGGAGGCAAGATTTCTACTAAAAGAAAACGCTTAGGCGGTATTCAAAAAGAAAAGAAATGTGCCGCTTGCCATAATTGAACAGATAGATAAAGAATTAGACATATTAGAGAAAACCGGTGTAACTAAAATGTTGAGTATAGTGGATGGGCGACACCGACGGTATATGTGAAAAAAGTCTAAAAAAATCGTGTCTGTGTTGATTTTTGACGGGTTTGAGCATGGCATTCGAAGATTATAATTATCCCCTACCAGCAGAAGAAGAAATATTTCCAAAGCTGATCAAAGGCACAATATTTTTTAAGAGAAATCGCAGCGATGCATATCTGCAAATACCGGTGGAAAAGGAAACGTCAAAACTTTTGAGTATAAACACACATCGCTGTCTGTATAAATTTCACAGACTACCATTTGGCATCAAGGTCGCGCCTGCGATTTTCCAGCAAGTGATGGATTCGATGTTGGGTGATTTAGATTTTGCCGTAACACATCAGGACGTCATCCTCATGAGAAGTACAAGTATAGCAAAACACATGGAACATGTAAACACAACAGTTTCAAGAATACTAGAATTCGGATTTAAACTCAAGGAAAGCAAATGTGAGTTTTTTTATTATGGAGAAAGTAAAATATCTGGGGCAGATCATCGATAAGAATAGTAGAAGCACAGACCCAGAGCAACCAGTGGCTATAAAAGACATACTAGTCCGAATGATATTACCACATTACAAAATATTTTTCGGATTAACAAATTATTACCTATAATATATTATTACCTATAATATATTATCTGCCGGCACCATTAAATGATTTATTGCAATACGGAAAACCCTCGAAATGGTATAGTGAATCCCAGAAAGCATTTCAAAAGATAAAAGAAGTGTTAACCTTAGAATTATTTTAACTCTCTACAACCGGAATTTAGACATCATACTAGATTGTGACGCAAGTGTGTATGGATTAGAAGCATGCGTTTTACAAAAAATGCCAGATGGTCAAGTAAAAATAATTACTCATGCTACCAGGGCACTACTTCCGGCTGAGTAGAATTACTCTGAGATAGAGAAAGAGGCGTTAGGAATATTATTTGCGGCATCGAAATGTCACCGTTTTCTCCACGGTCGACGTTTTAAGATACAAACTGATCATAAAACTTTAATTTCGACTTCTAGATTAAAAAAGGATCTGTCGAAGCATACAGCCAGCCGATTGCAATACTGCTAAATTGGAAATTTAGCATGGAATACATTCCATCGAATAAATTTGGCTACGCTGATGCGCTGTACAGGTTAATTCCTAAAACGAACGAACCATTAGAAGACACAGTAAACGCCTCACTGAAGTCAGAAGAAGAACTGAAATTTACTGTGTGTAATGCAGTTCGGGAACTTCCGTTAACTCGAACAAAAATAAAAGATGAGGACAACAGGGACAAGTATATCTTGAAAATAAAAGAAATAGCAGAGAGGGAACAGTACACAACGAATATTTTTCGCTTTGTAATAAAGCATTGTTATACAGAGAACGTGTGGTGATTCCATAGACACTGCCAAAGCAACATATACAGGATTTTAATACTGGTCATCCGGGCAGCACTAGGATGAAGAACCTAATAAGAAGTTTTGTATATTGGCCGAATATAGACAGGAGCATTGAGAACGCAATGTCAAAATATAAAGACTGTACCTTAGCTACAAATGCACCCTCGATATAATGTAATCTCTGGCCAAAAACAGACCTATCATGGTCTGTGTTACATGTAGATTTCGCAGGACCACTGAATGGATATCATTACATCATAGCAGTGGATAGTTTTTCGAAATAGCCTGAGATAAAAAAGAATAAAAAACCGTACTAAAACCATCCTACTGGAATTGTTCGAAAGGGTTGGTGTGGTAGACACAATTGTGACGGATAACGGAAGTCAATTTACATCGAAATTATTTAAAGATTTCTGCAAAGAATACAACGTCGAACATGTTACTAGCTCCATATCATCCAAGAGCAAACGGGTTGGCTGAAAAATTTGTGGACACCCTAAAAAGAGCTTTAAACAAAACTAGGGAAATATCTGCAGAGTAAGCCCTTCAGAAGTTTCTACAGGTATACAGAATTACCTCAAATATCGGAACACCGGCCTCACAATTGCCAGCTGAGGTGATGTTTGCACATCGAATAAGATCTGTCTTCGACAATTTACTACCAAAAATGACAAAGCCAGGAAGAGAAAAATTTATTCAAGTAAAACAATACAATCCTGGTAAAAATGTATACTTTATGGTCTACAAACAGAATAAATCGTTTTTGGGGATTGGAAAAAATGAAAAGCGGTTTGGCAATAGTACTTAGTGAAAGGCGAAAGATTCACGGGGAGACGGCACATTAACCAGATCAGACGACGCTGATCAGACTAGGTTGAAACGCATATGGAGGTGAATTTTTATACGTTTGATCTACCAACGCCAGCAGCGATTTTAACTAAGTGACGCCAATCCAGGAGGAAAAGAAAGGCAACTAATCATTTTAAAGTGGATCCAAAACGTAGGAGATAGACTACGATGTTGCTAAAAATATGAAGTTTTTTATTTTTGTGATTTTTTTCTTTTCTTCTTATTTTCTATAAAAAATAAATAAAGAAAACTGTTTCCCTTCTACGGAGTAAGGTTTTAGGAGGGGAGTGATATTATGAAACCTACATATTCATTAGTTATTTGAAGTCTCCCACCTAATTTAAGTAGGGGTAGTAAGAGGAACGAGGATCAGTCGATGTTGGTAGATATTATTCAACAGTCGAATACGAAAGTAGCAAGCGACCTGGCAAGATTACACTGCGTAATGCATATTATATAAATTTTTACGTCGAACCTATTAGGACCGATTTTAGCACAAATACTAGCTTCCACTGCGAAAATAACTCCACAACAACAGCCATCAAGTAAAGACCAGAATGGACCACATTTTGTGATAGATATTAAGTAGTGGTTTTGGTGTGATTGGGTTGAAGCGCGTTGAAGATTTAACCAGAACAGGTTGTTTTGCTGCCATTTATTTTGGGCATAAATCGTTCAATTCCGGATGGAAACCATTCAAAGATTAGGGCAGAAATATTAAGAGCAACATGCTTGAAAACGTTTATTAGGAGCTTCCGTGACAGAGGTCGGAATCTTCTTCTCTTTGCCTTTGCATGTCAAAAAACGTTTACTCAATGTTAAATAAACTAATGTCTTTTGGGAACAGTCTAGAAACTGACTAAAACAGTCCTGACATACTTCTGGGTGATAAAACTTTACCTAAGCATTTGTCAGGTACGAATATTATAAAATGTCCACCTGCCATCCCGTTGCGTCCAGGACGCTATTTGTTTGTTGATGATCTGGGTTAGTTCATGGAGAAGTTTCTAGAATATATGTTTTACTCATTGGTTTTCTTCAAGTGGATAAGCCTTTCTTTATGGTGAATATTGAAGTCACCGCAGATATGAAAGCTAGCTGAGTGAATTTCTTTTATCGTATTGTCAATTTTATCAGATATTTGTTCAAAGATTACTTCCAGTTCGTCGTGATTGCAATACGGATCAAAGGCGGATGTTGTACGATGGATATTTCCCACGCGCAAGTACATATACGAGAGATAAGTGGTTTGATTTTTTTGAGTCAATATCATCCGGATCCCAAAGTGATGTAGACATCTAGTCTGTGACCGTTTCAATTTATGTTGAAAATTTAAGTTAACTAAAATGACTCATGACATATATATTAATTAAGTAAGAGTTAACATAAAAGAACTTTATTAATTTAATAACTACTGCAAGACATTTTACAAGTATTTTCCTTGTTTCATAACGTGTCATGAGGATTTCTGATCAGGACTGATATACTCGGTTACGTTCACATAAATGGACAATAACACATTATCAGGGATGAAGTAAAAACTCCTGAGAAATAGAAAAAAACGATATGTGCCTGAAGAGAAAATTTGAAGCATATTCTAGTCAATTTCTCTACCCTAGAACAATGGTATACATAACAGTGGACATTTGGATTCAAGTGAATGCCCCATACTGATGCTAAAACACTATTTTTGCTTCATAATTCATTAGAAAAGAAATTCGTTTGCATGACGGCAGAGTCTGACAAATTATCAAACAAGAAACCATATCGCCAGACAGATATATATATATATATATAAGCCGAAAGCTTAGAACCAAATTAATAAAAAATTACCCAAATGTTGGAGAGATTTTTTCTTTATTTTCAACAGAAATTAAAGCCAAAATACGATGTTTAGAACGACATAATAGACAGGGAGTTGTATAGAGCCGTGATTGTTCAAATCATTACAGAATATGGCATATAGTAAACAAGTCCTAACTTCTAGACAAGTCCTAATAATGATCTTCAAGATTTCAGCCTTTCAATTCCGATTTTTTCTGTCTTCCAGAGCATACTTTTACACATCATCACTTCAATAACCTGATGTAGTCGCAGAGTTACTAGGCATCTGACTAGTCATAAAATTCTTCCATATGTCTCAGCTGCGAGTAAATGTCTGTATATGATCTTTTAGTCCAACCAGAGTTGTTCTCAGCCATAATTACTTCTGTCTTTCTCCAACTTATTTTGGTAATTTGCAGGAAGAAACTGAGAAAAATATAAGCTCACCTGACCTTTTTTGTAAGATTCCAAATTTCTCGGTATTCACGGTGGTTTTAAAATCTTTGTACGAAGCTGATTTTCTTTTTTGATGGACACAAGCAATAGATATATTATTAACGTACTTTATTATTAGAGTTGGTGTCATTATTACAGTATAAGAGAAAATGCCTCTATGTAATTTGTATCAGCTGAAATGTTTTTACATAAAAAATATCTGAATCAATTCAACAGACTGTAAAACATATAGATGCATATGTGAGGATTTCTTGGTTAGTTACACGCGTGGTGTTGTTTAAGAGTTCTTGAAAGAATTACATTGAAATATATCTATATGATGGAAGGAAAACAAATATATCTTGAACAAAAGCAAAACGAAGGAAACAGAATATGTATTCAATATTAGAACATAACAATGAATAGCAACATATTGAATGGGGGATTTGTCGTGCGTAAACAGGCTAGTATATTCTATCATAATAAAACCAATTCTGATCAATAGATGTATATACAAACATATGCGGGCGGGATTGAGTAGCTACAGCTGGCGATTCCAAGCTGATACATTCGTGATTCTATTCATTGGAAAGCTGAGGATTAATCCATATTTTCCTTGAAGCTCAGATGTTTTATTTTGAAGAGGAGAAATTGGATTCATCGTTGGGGGTTATCTAGTTCTGAAAGAAAAATAATAAACATCACATTATCATGCACTATATACTCTCATTTTTGAAATGAAATTAATAGTCATGTTTTTTATCTTCTATAAAATGGTAATCTTATATATATATATATATATATATATATATATATATATATATATATATATATATATTGTCTTAGAAAAATTATACGAATTCTTGATATGTTTTTATCTTTTATTCTGTTTTTATCTCACGTCGTAAATTGCATGACTCCCAAATGTTAACTCACTTTTTCATGTTCAATTTATTTCATGTTTTTGTTTGCAATCATTTATTCTGAGAGTTTAATTTTCCGCTCTAATATTATATTCATACATTTAATTTTTCTGTGTATTAATATGTTCCTCCATTTGCGACAAACACAATCCGATTTGACCTTTCTCTTTTTACAACAGTCTATGTTATTTCTATCGCGAAACGCTTTATATTCCGCTGATATACTCTAGTCGCGCATGAACCGTTGAAATTGATAATACAATATTTTGTCAGGAAACTGACCTTCTGACACTTATTTTTTAGTGATATCTATATTGCAATTGAGCGAATTTCTAATGCTATCCTTGTGTAGCATTTATTTTTTATTGTTGGTTACGTCTACTCCTACGCTCACTATGCACGGAGAATTATACTACTTTGAATGTGATCTAAAGTGCTTAAGACTTTAAGCGCTTTGATGTTACTAGTCATTTTTGTAGATTGACATTTATTCTTCTATCAAATATATACGTCAAGAATATCAAACATTCTTAATTTGGCAGCAGTCAAATTGATCTTACTGAGATTGAAAGGCGATACATATCTGCTTAGAAGCAATTAGCTTTGACACCATATGTTTTATCATTTCTTGGATTACCTTAGTGTGTGAAGATATTTTATGAACTATTTTTGCCGACTTATTGCTTAATGTGATATTGTTGTCATAACTGGACTCAAAACTTCCAGTCCTCACTTATCTGTTTTGATAGGGTACAAATGTGTCTAAAAGATCTCGCGGGCAATTAACACATCACTCAATAAATCCATGGACTAACTAATAGAACAATAGCTTTTAGACAATATTCATCAATATTGTCTCTTTCTAAAGTGACTCACTGATTGCAACACTTCTCTAGCAATCTGATCCATTTTTTGTAGAACGATTTGTCTTTGGCTTCAATATACGCCTCAGTTTAACACTTCTTCATTGAAGCCAAATCTCTTACATTAGTGTATTCTTTTGAGGTCTGAAAACAGATCTAGAAAATAGACTGAATAGGGAAGCAATCTAAAGTGCAGTTAATGTAATTTTGCCATTGTTGAGATCGACTTATGACACGGTGCGTTGTCTTGGTAAAAGGTTACTCTTTTCTTCTTCATTTCTGGCCGGTTTTTGGCAATGTTTTCTTAAAAAGCCCCAGTAATTCAATATACTATTTACTATTGATGGTTCTTTCTTTCTCAATGTAATTGATGAAAAAGACACATTGCGCCTCTCAAACTAAGGAGGCCAAAATATTTCCTGCTTCTGTTTATGGTCATTTGGGACGATTTTATCTGCTGCTGTCTACTCAGCTGATTGGCGATTTGACTCCGAATTGAAGATGTGGTTTCATGTCTTATTTATTGTCACATATTTACGCAAGAACCCCTTGTTTTCTTTCTTTTTGCGTTGAGACAGTTGCAAACAACTCTCTTAATCGTCGATACGCTGTTGTTTTTGATCGACTATGATGAAACACGGATTCCACTGGGAACACAGTTTTCTCATTGAAAAATATTCATGCAAAATAGTGAATACACTACCTTCTGATATGTTCAAACCCACTGCTATCTGACGCAACCTCAATTTCCAATCGGCTTAATTGATGTTGTGGATTTTATTGGTATGTTCCGGAACAAGTGACGATTTGGGGCAACATAAACGTTCCGCTTTATTGGTGTCTGTACGACCACGTTGAAATAATCATACAACCGTTGTTTCTAACAGAACAGTGTCCAAATAACACTTATGAAGTCATTGCTTTACTTGAACAGCATTTTCCTGACCAAAAAGCAATATTTTATAAATACATAAAATTCAAATTTTTCAATTTGTTTTGAAAATTTGCAACAGCAGATACACTCAAATAACAGTAATTTGTAAATTCATAAATTTTGTGACATGTCATTTGAAAAAAAATCAGGAAAATCTTATGGATTTTTAAAAATTGTGGCGCCTTCTTTATGTCAGGCCAAAGATTTGTTGAGTAATATGTTTGTTTCTGGCTCTTACTAAATTTTTAACCACTTATTCCGTAGATATTTCCCTGGAATGTTATCTTACAAGCTACATTCCTTAGTTCCACCACTGCTAACCTTTAAAATATGACCCACCATGTCCTTTACCAAAGGGTAAATCACCCCAAATTCCTTCGTACTTCATTAGTAAGAAGCACATTTCTATTGAACAGCTTCTTTCTAAGAAATGCATATTTGTGAAAAAGAATCACAATTTTGAATTATTCAAAATTCAAGTTAAAATTTACAGTTCTTTAATAGCCCCATGAAGTTCAGTTATTACTTTTTTTACACGCACTCAACACCACAAATAAACCCATAACTTGCGTGGCTACTGAACACTGCGTTATGCGTAATTTAGAAAATGTCATTCCGGCACTGAAAGGTAAACTTACGCTTTTATTCTATGTACTTTAATAGAAACAATTTTGAAAGTTCTGACTAATTCTAACACATGAGATTAACTTTTATTTTCATCAAAACAATTGTTTTCTTCTATTCATAGTATTATTGTTTCTCATATCATCCATATCGGTTTTTTATATGAAATTGTCATACGCCCCTGTCAGCAACGGGACTTCTGTTATAACTATATTCGTCAAGGCCAAAATATGTGGCACAGATGCTCTGATATGATTATCCCTCTTTTCAACTCGATCAAATTGGATATTACGTTTCCTAATATGTATCCTGTACGAAACTTGCAGTCATATTTCATTATAAGATTTGAAATATTATTGAGGGAAATTTTGCTGATTTCTTCAATCACGTGAGATCGATCATTATGCATTTTTGTTCTTTAACAATACTTCCAACAAATTAAACTTAGTGATTTTATTCTCTTTCAAAAACTTAGATGTAACATTACTAAGTTTGAAACGTTGTAGTATGGTCGAAATAGGAGCTTTTGCATTGTAATAAAAAGTCTTTAGTCTGATATTAATATTACATTCTGCAAAAAAGTATTTTTCTTACTATATATCAGGGACATACACATAACATGCTCAATAGTGTTTTTTTCTTTAGGGTAAAATAGCTCTTAAAAATTCCTACAACTCTACCACTGTGTTTTGCCGTATCCCTGTTCAAACGCTCCCTTATTAACATAGGTATTCAGGCAAGTATTTCTATTCAATATAGTTTACTTAGTTTTTTCGCTCTAATTGACTGTTTCATGTTAAAGTCAAGTCAGAGAACATTAAGAGAAATGAATTTTCATTTATTTGTGATGAAGCCTTATTCTTTATCACATTAATCATTTAGAGTTTTGTGGAGAAAAGCGTTTATTTCATTTTGCTCTATGTGTCACCTAATATTCTTTTAGTTAAGTTAAATTTATTTGCAAAAGAAAATTATTAACGGACTACTGATTCTATATTTACTATGCTTTAAAATCTACGCAATATTTTAAGGTTCCTTTATTATATCCCAAACTTCTGACAAAAGTTATCTTTCCTTCAGATATGCGGATTCATATATACTTTTACCCTTTTTCTTCGTGCCTGCCTTACTGTCTTATTAAAGTTTCTCTCTCATAGCGTAACCGAGATCTTCAAATATTTTAATGTATAAGACTGAAATGTTTTGTTATGTTGCTTAGTATAATGGTCATCACTTTGCATACCAATTTGCTGTATCACATCATTTTTAAAATCTCTTGAAAACTGAAGAGAACAATTATCGTTTATCTACAAAACTCTGGATATTTATTTTTTATATTAATCTTATAATTTCATTGAATTTATTTTAATGTCATCCACTCGAATTTATATTTAAATGATTTTGGAGTCAGAAGGAGAGAATCTGTACTGTTTCTGAACTTAACTCCCAATGGTTTCCTTTGCACACCGACTCCTCTCACTGAAGGGAGGCTCCATTATAACGATATACTTGTGTGGCGGAGATATACCAGTTCAAAGATTTAACGGAGAAATTAGATTTACGAAAGAAAACATCAAACCTCGCGTTCTAAGAATACAACTTGAACCTCGTGAACCTCATTATGCATTCACTATCAGTCAAGTCATGCAGTCATGTCCGCTGAAACGCTCCACGAAACATTTATTTTTACTCTAACCACATAGAACTATTTCACTTATTTCTATTAAGTGTTTTATAAGTTTGACCCTCTTACGTCCTGTGGTGCCAATTTGGCTCAGAAATTGCTACAGAGTGCCTACGACGAAACACATGGCTATAATTTCCTTTGCTCTAATAATTACATTGTACCCTTCCGTTATCTTCTCTAATTTAAGATTTTCATATTTATTAGATTTATACTCGTGACTTTGTTCTATCTTGTACTTAACCACTATGATTATATAGCTCACCCTTGATAGAAGAACAATATCAGGTTATAAACCGTTGCTTGATATTATTTTGGGGTAATCAGTAAGCCAACGAGGAAGATTTGCAGATAACTCTCAAATGCCACCATAACAAAGAAGATTTTGTCAAGGTATATCTTGAAAATTTCTTGTTTGCTTTGAACCGACGTATATTTCCCTTTGTAACAAATTTCTGGTTTGAATAATATGGCTCAGACATTATAATGTTTCCAGGTATATCTTCGATTGACAATACCTGTTTTACACGAACTAAGAACGCGTTCTAATGTTTGTGGATTTTTCTTAAACAAAGGACACGTGGGATCTCTCATTTTTTCTTCCATTTAACAGGATTGTTCTTAGATGATAGCAGATCATGTGTGGAAATGAGTGAAGCCAACCGCTAAATATCCTTACAATTAATAGATTATATGCAGAGGGTCCTCGCAGTTTGTCCATTAGCTTTTTTGGAATTTTTGTATTCTTTTTACAAATTTTTTGTTATATTCTTCGTTACTTACTGTTTGAATGATCATGTCTCGACGATCTTTACCTGAAATTTACATATACTATATTTGTGTTTGAATATAACACGCCAACAAATGTGTTATGTAGCATATTTCAGCCCAGAAGAAAATAATGTTATAGTCAAGATATTGAAGGTGCTTGATGATGTTAGTAGAGAATATGATATATGTCAGTTTAAATTTGTCCATGGAAGACGTTAAAACTTCAGAAGCGTTCAATGATAAATTTCGACTTCCGGTGTATCTCGTTGTTTACCCTATTCAATATTATTCTGATATTTTTAACTCCTTTGTTTTATTTTTATCGCTTTCGTATTTAATTTATGCAAATTCTATAAGCAGTAATCATCTTACTTGATTTATTCACAACAATATTGCTGAAAAAGCTAATATTTAAAATTCACAGATAATACAGTTTTATTAAAAGGAATACAATTTATCATGTTAAAAATCTAGACATTCACATTTAAAACTGATCATGTCTGAATCTTTTAGGTTTTTGACGAAAAACAGTAGCTGACGATTGTTTTATTTCTTCTTCCATTCCATTTATTTCTCTGTTCTACTCTACTGCAGACTGACTCCATATAAAATATCATTTATTTCTTCTTCAATGTAGTGTGTGTAGGCAATCATGTCCTTTCACCTTTTCCTATTCCTTGTCGCTCTTAACAGAATTTCTATTTTCTCTTTTTCCCTCTATCTGTCTTGTGAGTATCTGATTCTCTAAGCCCTCTTTTCCCATTTTATATCCTTTATTCAGCTGTCTTTTCCTGATGCTATGTATAAGCTTAATTTTTGTCATATCTCTATCCAAAACCTCGCCGTTGCTAACATGCTCTTTGCATGTTATCATCTATATCCTTCTCTAGATCCGTATTTCAGTTGTTTGAATTATTTCCTTCATCTTGTATGAGATTGGCCAGTATTCACTGCCATGTCGAAGGATAGATATCACATAACAACCCAGTACTCTATTCTTTGATTAAACTTTAAATTATTCGATATCAGATCGAAATGTGATATTAAAATATTTCCCATATTTTATTCGTTTACACACGCTCGAAAGCAAGCATTTTCTTTTAATTCTTGCTACGGTGATTTCGAGTATAACCATGACAAGAAATTATTATAATACTTTAGTATATAAATTCAAACGTAATCAATTAGGAACAACATTATTTATCTAAAATTCGTAAGAAAGGTGCTAACATTTTATTTTCTGATGCAAGTTGATGTTTCCACTATGGTTTAAGGATTAACTAGTTACTTTTCGTAACGCTTCGAGATATTTATCTAAGATTACTCTGAATTCAAAACCACATACAAAGGCAAACACAAAGCAAGGAGATAGCAAGGATGGCATATATTTTGAAATGATAAAGGGTTTTAAAATATACAAGATGCACACAAAAAATGAAGTTATATATGTCTTCAAGTTCATTAGAGTTGTCCAAAGCAAAGACAGATCACTCAGTTGATACTACACTCAAGATTATCTGAAATCAGAGATGCAGAAAATAAGAGAAATATTTGCAATGATAACGAGAATAAACTCACAAGAAACTATAAATACACAGAATATTTCGCTTCGTTTTCCTTGTTGCTGTTGTTGTTATATATGATAGAAAAATGAATTTGGATTATAAAGAATAAAATTCCATACACTAATCGACAAAATAAATGAAAATGATTGTAGACAATAAATGTACGAAAATAATATCAATGAAAAAGTGTAGCAGAATCAATTAATATTTAATATCACTTTTAATAAAAAAGCAAAGAAAAATGAGAAGTATGTATCGATCTACTTCACTCAGCTTCTTCATGTAATAAAAAGTGTTCTCATAAACTTACGAGGAATATGAGCACATTTCAGCCAATCAAACTATTTTAAGCTGAAAGAAATTATTTTTACATTGGATTTTAAAGAAATGCAAGAAATCAATGGAATGTCTATATTAAAAATATCAAGAAAAGTAGATTAATGTTTTAGTATGTTTGTCTTGAATGCAGTAACAAACAATTGACCTGGTTCAATAGCACGTGCTTTTACTGTTTAATGTTTCCGATCGTTAAAATGAGCCATTTACCCTTTATTTTGCAAGATTAACTTAAAATGATATTATATATTTTAATTTACATTTTAAATAATTATTTATTAGTGGCAAAAAATTATTTTAAATGACTAAGCGCATTACAACACAGAAAAGAACACATTATTTTATAATTGAAATAATATGTGAACATAAGTTCTAAGCTAGCAGTTTGTTTAATCGCACTTCGCACTTGTTGAACTCTCTGCTTTTTCCTTCCATAACAACTTTTCATCTTCCAAAGCTAAATGCAAAATTAATCACTGTCGTCTGTCTTAATGTTTGATCATTTATTGATCTCTCTCCTTCATATTTTTTAAATATTTTAATCATATTCTTTATCACTCAGTAACCTCTAGCTTCTTACTTGCTACAACTTTCACTGTGATTGAATGGTACACAAGGCAAATATGCTCAGTTATGAGATGTAGTATAAAATTTCAATCTCGGTCTGTCTGTCTGTCTGTCTTTCTGTCTGTCTGGCGATGTTTTCTGTATCGGCTTTTAATTTCGACTTTTTGGATCGCAGCAGGTCATTTGGGAATTCATATCCGTATTTGATTCTGCGCTTCTCGTTGGACGATAAATAAAATTCGCGTAGGCTCGCGAATTGGAAATTTAATATTTAATTAATTTTTAGTTTTCAACCGGAATATCTGCGCGAAGCCAGCCGTGCACCGACGACTACGGTCATTTGATTTTTGGTTGTGAGGGTTCAAACATCAGGTGCCTCGATTTTGCTCGGTCGGTAGAACGACATATTAACGTTCAGAAAAGCACTTTTGCTAGGTTGTTCGGAATATTAAGGATAAACCGTACTTAATGACTTACATATAGCTTCTTCTTATAGAAATGAGATGGCGTTTAAATAAATATTTATTTACTCAAAAAAATCTAAAGAAACACAAGAGAGGAGTTATTCCCCGTTCAAAGATTGAGGTGTTAAGAAATAGAAACCTAGAAACCAAATTTTCAGAAATTCAAATTCAAAGAGGCATAGTGATTTCATTTTAATTTGTGTGAAGATGCTCATAATGAAAACGAACCAAAATGGTAGATCACCAGCGTTTAATACACTTGTAAATCAAAATAGAAAGTAAAATTAATGACAGATTTCGCAAGGTAAAGATTGATAATTCCTTTCAAAAAAGTTAAGAATAAACAAGACGATACTGTGAAATATGACAGAAAACATTCTTATTCGATTTATTGAATTTCAATTTGAATACGGTATTTCGAACGCTCACGATTGCCTAAATGGTATCTGATTCTCTAAGCCCTCTTTTCTCATTTTATATCTTTAAATTTTCAGCTGTCTTTTCCTGATGCTATGTATAAGCTTAATTTTTGTTTTACCTCTCTCCAAACATCGTCGTTGCTAACATGCTCTTTGCATGTTATCATCTATATCCTTCTGTAGAACCGTATTTCAGTTGTTTGAATTATTTCCTTCATCTTGTATGAGATTGTCCATTATTTACTGCCATGTTGAAGGATAGATATAGATATCACATAACAATCCAGTACCCTCGTCTTTGATAAAACTTTAAATTTGAATAAGTGGGACTGTGGTAGACAAGACATATTTATAGGCATGTCCTCTAGAATTAAGATACACACACACACACGCAGACACACACACCCACACACACACACACACACGAAGAAACACACACACACACACACATATATATATAATGTTTCTTTCGGAACAATTAGCAAGAAACGTATCCTATATTATTATGTTTTTTGTTTGTTTGTTTTTTGTTTTTCTTTTGCTGGAGATAAGAAATGGGAATATTTTTCATAATTGTTACTTTCTAAGCGCTTTCAGGTTCTTTACTGGCCATTTTCCAGAATGTTATTTTTCCGATGATTTTATTTTATCCTCATGTTTTGACTGTTGCAGTGAACCAAAAAAGATCTTTTAAAATTTAAATCTCACTCATTGTTAGAAACAAACGAAGTTTCTCGAATTTCCAAATTTCGCAAAATTTCACACTACGATGCAAAATGTTTCTCGTCCAATGGAAACTTCACAGTGATATCCGGGAGTGAATTTCCAAACGAAATAAAAGACTAGCAAACTTGACTGATATCAGAGATTTAAGATAAGCGCAATTAGCACTTGCCCTTGATAAACGTCAAGCGATCCCATTATTATTGTCTCTCTCTTTCTCGCACACCTCTTTCTTCTTCATCGTTCACCTTTCACCTTCTGTCTTTCTCTATTCACACTTAGCTATTATTTCTACCAAACAAACGATTATACATACATACACACATACTACAATTAACTCTTAATACCCTTGACTCATTACTTGTTTCCATTGAACATTATCTTCTACCAGATGATGTTAATCTTTTCCACTAATAATTTTAACATGCAAAATGTATACTGTTATTACTCGACAAATCCACACATTTCAACCTGCTCCCAAACCTTCTGATGATAATGAATAATCCTATGCTGTAGTGAGTTCGTTTATGTATCACACAAGGGCGATTCAATAAAAATTAATCATCTCTCTATAGCTACACATTAACATAATTTTGGTGTTTTTAGAAAATGGGTGTTAATTAAAAGCTATCACGAATGCGCCTGTCTATGTTTTTAAATTTCAAAACTCAGTTTTTACTTAAATAAAGTAAATTTGATGTTCAAATAAACTTGTGTGATATAGAGTGCCTCTCTTATAGCGATATGCTTTTGCTATTGTGATTTAAATATTACTTTTGTATTTTCAGTCAATATTTTTTCTTAAGGAATTTTGTAAACTACGTTTAAATGTTTTTTATTACGCTGTTATTACATAGGTAGCATGTAAGGCGTCTATTCAAAAGGTGGTAGTAAAGTCAATACAGCTCATTGGTTTATCATCAGAAACTCAGTTTTGGACAAGGCTGGGAATTTAATACACTATATTAGTTATCGCTATTTCAGATTAGATTTTATAGACGTATGCCTTGATGACAGTCTTATTTTCGTCCATAATAGCAATGGGCTCTTGGCTACTTTGTTCCAAAAGATAAAAATTAAAGTGTTTAAATTACTAGGATTTAAAATTTAAGTTTCATCTAAACTAAAAATTGTCCATTATTTCGACAACCCACTTAATCAGAATGACAATTCATCCAAAACTTACTATACAAAAAATGATATATATTAACCTTAATTTAAGCATTCCAGTACTATTTTCAAACAAATATGAAAGAGTGTTAATATCATAGTGAACTGGTTGTCTTTCCACTTTTATGTCTTAAATGAAAATATATATTATATAAGAAAGCTTTCCAAGAAAACATCTTCATGGAGAAATTTGTTCATGTAAAACACTTTGTTACATTTGCCTCATCTAAAACGACGAGTAGATGTAGAAAAAAAGAAAGTTATAGGGTTTAACTATACATTCCATATAACAGTAACATGAGTAAATATTTACTGAAATAGGTAAGTAAGCACCATACCAATAACCGCTTATGCAGAGTCTTTAATAGATATACTATTTAAAATTAGTTATTTTTGCAAAGATAATACAGATAATATCATTAATACCCAGAACAGACTGATTTTAAATAATGTACATAGAACTAATATTAAATTTATTAATACCCACATGCAATTGCAAGCTCGTTATCGTTTGTCTAATGGAAGGTAAATTCAAGTATACCCAACTGATATACTAAGCCAACATCTTCCTACAAAATTAAAAAGAAAATTATTAAGTTAACAATGGAATTTCGGCGGGAGAAATTAATTATCATTACTACTCACATAAACAATGTTTCTTTCAACCCAACACTAACATTTAAAACTTTACTTTCCCGAAGGTTTTGGAAAAAGAAAGTAGGATTTGACCCAACAGTGAGTTAAGATTAAAAGGTCTGCCCACAATCCCAATAACGTTTAAGATTGATTCAATCTATGATTAGCTTAAAAATTAAAATAACTCAAGCAAAATTTACTTACTGAAAAAATGCCGTCAAAAATGAGATTTGAATTCAAATTTCCAAATTAATTAATCAAAAATTTAAATTCTTTAAAATATATGATTCATATATTCTTATTAGCTGAATAATTACTTTATATGATATAATACTTACCCCCACTTGAATTTATTTTTCTTCTAATTGTATCGTTTAATTTTTAACCGTTCAACCAGGTTGTTTTTGTATTAATATAATTTGTGACTATTTAACTGTGTTTTGAAAAGCTGTTGCTTCGTCTAACCTAATTCTTCGTTATTTTTATTTTATATTTATTTTATATTATTATATGTCTTTTCGTTACTCTCATCCACGTGTCAGTTCTAACATATTCCGGTAGCAATGATATGCCCATTATCTGCTTTTCCCTAAATCTTAGTTCCGTGTTTTGCACACATTTCTTTTCTTCTTCTTCTTCTTCTTCTTCTTCTTCTTCTTCTTCTTCTTCTTCTTCTTCAATTATGTGCTCTGTCTCTTCAGGACGTAGGCGATCATGATTCTCCACGTCTCCCTATCCCTTGTGGTTCTTAGTATGTTTGCTTCTGTTACAAATCGCAACCCCGTTCCGTCATCCACCTGATCAGGCCCTGCAAATGTTATCCGCTGCCTTCCTCTGTCTCTTTTTCCTTCTATCTGGCCTATCAGTATCAGGTTCTCCAAGCTCTCCTTCCTCATTGCATGTCCCAGGAACTTCAGTCGTCTCTAACTGATACTGAGTATTAATTTCCTCTTTGTTGCCATTCTTTCCAACACCTCATCGTTGCTTGCATGCTCAGTCCACGATATCCGCAGCATCCTTCTATAGAACCACATTTCTGCTGCTTCAAGTTTTGTCCTCATTTTCCAGCATTCGCTTCCGTATTGAAGAACTGATATCACATAGCAATCCAGCACTCTTTTCTTTGTTTCTAGTTAAATTTTCCTATGTTTTAATAGTTTACACAGCTTCTGGAACGCGTCCTTTTTCCATTGCCTTTGAGCATCTCCATCAATTTTTTGTGTCGTATCCTGTCGAATGACGTCGCATGATCAATAAAGCATAGTATTTCTTCATTTGTATTGCCCTCTCGGAGCGCATCTTAATCATAAATATGGTGTTCCTTGTTCCAGAGTCTTTGACGAACCCACATTGTTCTTGTCCTATCTCTGGCCTGATTCTGCTTCTCGCTCTATTCATCAAGATTCTGACAATCGGTTTTGTAATGTGACTCATTAAGCTGATACTTCTGTGTAGTTCGCACTTTTTTGCACCATCTTTTATTTGGCAGTGCTATAAATATCGATTTGCAAAGGTCGTTTGGTTGTTCTCTCTTGTTGCAAAAAAAGGTCCTCTATATACTCTTCCCAGCGCTGGAGTATTTCCTATTTCTCCAATATGATTGTTCCATCCTTGGATTCTATGCATCTTGTTGTGGAGCATGTCAGTTTTCTTTATGCATCACTGCTTTATTTGTCCTGTTCAGTCTATCTACTTCTGCGCATTTGTTGGTGAGCAATTCCTCTTTAGCCTGTTTGCATTTGTTCCTTATCTCCGTGTGTAGTTTCTAGTATACTCCTCCATGTCTTGGAGTTATGTTTTGTCTCCTTTGAATCATGTGAAGTATCTCTTCAGTCATTCACTCGTTTTTTTCTTCTGCGTCTGATTTCGTTTGAGGCAGTGTTGTTCACTGAGGTCACCATCGCTATCTTTAGAGAGTCTCATTGAACACATTACTTTCCCATAACTAATTGACCTCGCTGGTAAGATAGCTGTTCATTTTGTCCGTATTGACTCAGTAATAAAATAAATTTAACTACCGTAAGTCAACAAACTGGATGAGTGTTAATATTTTTTAATTATAAAATCCTTAAGATTTATTTTCAATGTTTCCAATTGTATTTAACATCAATTTATATATATATATATATATATATATATATATATATACATATATATATATATATGTGTGTGTGTGTGTGTGTGTGTGTGTGTGTGTATTTAACGTCAATTTATATATGTGTGTATGTATTATTTTTCTGCTATTTTATGGCAAGCTGTATTTTATTAGTACCAGCACTTAATTTGCGATATTACACACACACACACACACACACGCACACACACACACACACACACACACACACACACACATATATATATATATATATATATATATATATATATATATATATATAAATGTAAAAAGTACACACGTGCAATATATTTTTTCATTTTTAATTACAAGTTAAAATATAACGAAGCCGTCATAACTGAGCAAAATGAATCGAATTTGATAGTGATGAAATGTTTTGACTCGATTTTGTATTTTTCCCGGAGGATTAACTGTGTCGGGTCCGTACATGCACTGGCAAACAAATAAGTCTAAACAATGGCCTACCCGGACGTTCAATGTATTCCCGATCAATAGATCTAAATTAACTACACAGGGGTCACGTGACTTTCAAATATGAGTCATACAAACAGGAAGTTGGCAGCATAGTGGTGCGATTTACATGGAGAATCGATTGATTAACTAGAGAGAATAACAGGTAATGTATAAATCGATCGAGAAATTGGATACTGCTAATAATGGAATTATTTTTAGTTGAAAATTAATATCAGCTAATTCAGGATATAAATTTAATTCCACCCTCCGCCACAAACATATATGTAGCAATCTATCTATCTATCTATCTATCTATCTATCTATCTATATATATATATATATATATATATATAATTGTGTATTTGAGAAGCAATGCCAGCATTATAAAAGTTTTATTAGATAAGAAGAACAATGTAAAATTTACAGTTTAATTGTTTATTTAAATATTTTTGAAACAAATTTTTATTAAATTATATGAGCGGACTATAAAAATGTATGTAATCGGAGTACACTGGCAGACGATATATAAATCGATATATAAATTATTAAAAGAGCAAAAAAATTAACAGATGGTAAAAAAATATGCGGATTTTGCCAGAAGGAAAAGTTGGCTTTGATGTTATTTCCTAACAAAAATGATTTTCTAAATGAAAGAATAGACATTATGTCCAAGTGTAACCATGCCACCAAATAGTTACTAGGATCATACCATCATGGATTAAGATTTTTAAGTGAGTTCGCCTAATTTTGAAAATTTTGCCTTCATAAAAGTTCCATGATACGTGAGCGTTTAAAAATAAACGAGAAAATTAGTTATTGTGTATCGTCTGATGACACCAAAATTTAGAAACCTGGGACGCGAAAAAAGGTGGTGTGTTCTTAACACCAAAACAAAAAATGATTTTTGTAAACATATATCCGTAAAATCTTCGGTTTTATTTATTCAGCTAAAAAGAAATACTGTAAATGGCGCTTAGTGGTCATGTAGATGCGTTTGTAACAAATCGATCTTCAAATTCAACGTGTGTAGAAGAGAGTTAACGGATAAATTTTCTGTTTAAGAATAGTAAGTTATTCATATCGTGAGCAGACAGATCTGATTTTTATATTCGGCTGCACGAATGATAATGGACGTTATGCTACTCGTCTGTATTAGGTTGCGCTTCTAGAGTGAATGAAGTCGAGTCATCAAACCATTGCTGCTGTTTATCGTCGCCTTGTTGAAACAACATCTGTTGCATCCCAAACTATGTATGGATCAAGACAGACCGACATTCGCTTCGATCAATGACTGGAACACATTCTTCAAGAAGTGATGGAGAGTACGTCAAAACCAGCTTCTCTATGCGTTTCATTTTCAGTATGTGCACGTCCTTTCTCCTGCTAATCATTCACCATGGAAGAACCAATGTCGATACTATACTGCACAAATTGCACTTAAGTATTTGCCTCTTCATTTTGTTTACAGATGAAGCAACATTTAGAAGAGATGGAATAACATAGTTTTACAAGCAACGTTCGTGGTCGAATCAGAAATTTCGGGTTACAATACAGGCTAGACGCCTGTATCAGTTGAAGATTAAGGTGACAGGCAGGCTTTGTAGGTGAATGACAATTATGTCAATAAGTTCTCCCATCACATCATACATTAGCCGTCTACAGGGAATTATTTCTAACGCGCTTCCAATTTTGAAACAATTATATATATATATATATATATATATATATATATATATATATATATATATATATATATATATATATATTAATAAATATGCATATTGTCTTACAATTTAGACACGACACCGACCATAATGACTTAGGCATTCTTCAGGTGCATATTATGAATTATAATTTTCTTGATTTAAATAAGTTATAGGCTAAGGTTATAGAGTTGTTTACATCCTTATATATATATATATATATATATATATATATATATATATATATATATATAGTGAGAGAGAGATAGAGGTGTAAATATACATATAAGAGAGAAAACATTTTTATAAACACATACAAACAACCACATATATTATAGTGAGTAAAAGAGTTCCAGTAGATTTTTTCTGTTCATTTTCCAGCTGTGACGCTAATGTCACTCTGCTCAGATCTTGGAAATTTTTACTAGGCTATACATAGAACTCAGTTGAAATGGAGCCTGAATTACCATCTATTAGAGTTTTTTTCTAGAAATATACTGAACTTACTTTCCATTTTTGCATAGATATAAATAATGTCTAAGACGATTTTCGATAATCCTTGCAGATGTATGTTAATTTCAAGTTGCAAAACATTTTTAAAACTCTTGTACCCTTTAAAATTAGATTTGTATCAATGCGTAATATGTTCTGTGTAAGGAAATGTTCAACTGCATAAATTACTATGCATCTATCATTTCAGTTTAATTTGCTTAAATTACTATGCATCTATCATTTCAGTTTAATTTGCTTAAATTACTATGTATCTATCATTTCAGTTTAATTTGCTTAAATTACTATGTATCTATCATTTCAGTTTAATTTGCTTAAATTACTATGCATCTATCATTTCAGTTTAATTTGCTTAAATTACTATGTATCTATCATTTCAGTTTAATTTGCTTAAATTACTATGTATCTATCATTTCTGTTTAATTTGCTTAAATTACTATGTATCTATCATTTCAGTTTAATTTGCTTAAATTACTATGTATCTATTAATATCTTTGTTGATATTGATGTGTATGTTTTCAGTATTCCATAATTAGGATTAATTTACTAAACCATTTGTATTATATAGAAATAAATAAGCATATATTTTAACAGTTAATTATTTTCCTAAAATATTTGGGTAGTAATATTTACAATATCCTTTTTATCTGTCTATTGTATAGGCCTTGGCTATATTTATCAAACATGCCTTTTGCTAATTACAACCGAAATCTCTTCCATTTAAATTATCAAGATGTTTAAAGAATAAGCATTTTATTCATAAAGTTAGTGAAATTTTAATTATAGATGACATAAATTTATATTAGTTAAATGTTCAATGAGATAATCTAGTACGTAGTTAAATGTTCCAAGAGAAATAGTAGTTAGAAGTTAAGAAAATGGAGAACCTGTAGTTGTATGTAGCAATTCTAGTTGTAAGTAGCAAAACGTGTGTGTGCAAAAATGACTAATCAGGGTACATATAAAGTCTGTCTTTCCTTTTTTTATGGACGGTGAGAAAGTGAAAATGAAGGTAAAAAAACCAAGTACCTTAACGGATATTAATTTTTAAGAGTCATTTGAAGATTTCTTGTTGTTTTAGTGTTGTTGTGGTTGTTGTTGTTGTTGATGATGACATGTGAGAGAATTCTAAGAAAGGAACAATTGTAAGGAGTGGAAGAAAGAATGTATGTTGACGGGACATGTAATTTTCGGTGTCTTGAAATGTCTCCCTTTATTGTGGCGATATCCTTATCAGATCCCTACTTCCATCGGAATGTTTTTGCCGCTCGAGAAACGTGGATAAATCGAGTCACGTGATCAAATACAACCGCAAACCCATTTTTTAATTTTTTTAGAAAATTTGACAAGATTCATAAATCAATTCCTGTCCAATCGGAATCTGGAATTTTAATTTTCACACCGCCTTGTCAAATATGACTTGGTCTGACTTTTTAAAAGGTTTTCATTAATTCTGAACCGATTTTTTGTGTGTGTTTGCCTACTTTTTCTGTTTCAGTTATTTGCTGGAATAGTATAGAATTTTTATCTTATAACCACCCTTGTCAGACTGATAAATATTGAAAATATTTCTCAATATGTTCATGCATGTTCATACGTATCCAAAAGATTAAATCATGAAAAAAATTTAAATTGGTTCGTTCTTTAAGATCAGATATACTAATCGCGGATCGCCATTGTGTTTGTTTGTTGCGATCTATCTTTATACTGTGAAAGGTCTAATTTTTCTGTTTTGAGGCTTGTATGCGGGGTATGGTGCCATTAATAGATTATGAGAAATCGTTTATAGAGTTCTGTGTTGTCTATCTTAGGCCGAAAGAAAGAATAATCTAATGTCGTATTTGAGATCTGCTTGATTAGAGATTTCAACGAAAATGTACGTCATCAGATTGTTTTTATTTTCTAATGAGCTGTTTTTATTCTCAGTAAAAATTCTCGGTGAATTTCAGCAATTGAAATGGCTGTTAAAATATTGTGATTGATTTCAATTCTACACGTTGCGTTGATTTTCGTTTGGAAGGGCCTGTTCGCTTTGATATATGCGGATTTATCTTGGTGTTAGACGACTTCAACAGCCGGTAAAACTTTATTCGCAAATTCTTTTAGCTAATCGATGCTGGTGATTTGATACCGAGTGTCGACACATGTTTTGAAAGATTTTTAGAAGATACCAGGAGTTAAAGTCAACATGTTATGGAAGTCCCGTTGTCTTCTGTATCAATAAATCAAATTGAAGGTGTCTTAGTCCCTCCCGTTAAACCATGAAAACGTCGGTGAGTCGACGTTATGATGCTTCTTTTATAGAAATATGGATAAAATGATAGTTGCGCTGTCATGTATGCTATTATAAAGATATGAAATATCCATATGTAGTGATGGCTGAGTGTTTTACCTTGGTCAAAACTTTGTAGCGATCAGACTTCCTCTGTGTGTCCTTCGTGTAGTCGCTCTTCATATAGTAAGAAGTTAAAAAAAAATTATATAAATGGCTAAGAGTTAGCAACATTGAATGTAGTTCATGTCGATAAAAATATCTCTTATTTGTGTCTGTAAATGTTGAATTTACTTTAACGAGAGAAAATAACATGCATATTTTCTGTTCATGGAAAAATAAAATTGCGATTATTAGAATTCTCATGTGTTTTTTGCTGGGTCGTCAAATCTGTATCGTTCATAATTCCATTAAGTGATTTTTGCAGGTTCAAAATACATGTAGTGTTCAGAATTTTACTGTGTGTAGAGGCCTCAGACATTTTTCTCAAAATGGCCTTGTACCAAACAAAACCATAATTTAAAATATCTAAAAGTAGAAAGAATAAAAGTATTTTGTTCGTAAATTAAGTAATATTTTATTAAATGAACAGAATAACATCAGTTTATATGAGTTAAAACTTCAATAAGAAAATCTAGGACGTACTTAAATGTTTCAGGAGAAATAGTATTTAGAAGTTAAGCGAATATAGAATTTGTAGTTTTACGTAGCAATTCTAGTTGTAAGAAGGAAAATGTTTATATGCAGAAAAAGATAAATCAGGTTAGGAATAAAATATGTCTTCTTTTCTTTTTTTATGTCCGGTGAGAAAGTGAAAAGGAAGGTAAAGCAACATTGGAAATTTAGTTATTTTTTAATAGTCAGTTGAAAATGAGTTATTGAAGTTTCATTGACAGTATGTGTGACGACGATGTAAAGAAAATTCTAAGGAGAGGGAGAACGTATGTATGTCGACGAAACATACCAGTTTCTGCTTCTTGAAATTTCTTCTTTCATTTTGGCGTTGTCCTTAGCAGATTATGCTGACATTGGACTGTTTTGGCTAGTCGAAAAACGTGGATAAGTACTTAAATCAAGTTACGTGATCGTATACACTCGCAAACCCATGTTGTTTAAGTGATAAGGTGATTTCAATCATTCTAATCAGATTTTGCGGGTGTACAATTTTACTTTTCTTGTGTCAGCTAATTGTTGGAATGATATAGGATTTGTATCCTATATTATATATCCTTATGTTGTAACGTTGTTTCAGTATCTTCTACGTATTTATAAAAATACCCCTGGTAAATATCATGAATGTGATTTTTTAAAAAAATTATAGTGGAAAGTGCTGACGTTTAATTATGCTTATCTCCCCAATACTCATTACACGATGTAGATCCTGTGTTCCGTAACTCATTAGTTTAATAGTGATGCCACATGTACTGCAGCCATTGCACAAATGGCGTTTCCTGGAGATACTAAAAGGAAGGATCCCAAACCTCACCAGACTGGTGTGAATTCAGAGTTTGCTTTTTCCAATAGCGACTGTAATCCACTCTGTCATGTCGTTTTAAAGAAAAGTGATAGATTCATGCTTTTTCCAATGTAATTAGAATGTAATGGAATGTTTCTAACGGACCTGGAATTCGAACTCGGCTCTTCGATTCCTCACTTCGGGTCGTTTTCCATGGCTATTCCATGCAACCAATGTGTATATAATTTAATTTAGAGACTTCTCACAAGTTTTACCAAGTCATGGATCTCAACTAATTAATTTTATTTATTTTCTGTTAATCAACATGATTTATTAGGAAATATTGTGAAATAATTACTTATTGCTTCCTGCATTTACTTTGATTTCACACAAGCTAAATTTAGAAAATCAAGTCAATGCTGTATTTTTCCAGAAAGGTTGATGAAGAGAAATGCTCCCTTGTCTTTCCGAAAGGGTCTTTTATGAATATGAACATAATAGATAAGGAGGAGACTTGAACATTTCTGACTGCTACATTTGTGAAATTTTATGATTTGTAATGGTTATCGACTGTCTTTTTATCTGTGAATTTTCATTTACTTGTGACCATGAGAGTTAAAATCAGGTTTTAACTATGGCACTACAGTCATCAAAGTCGCCACGCCTGTAATATATACCTCTACCATATATACCACCATTATATGAATAGTCTTTATTGTTACATTATTAATGTTCTTGCATTCTTTCTTTCATTCATTTTTCTTTCTTCTTTTCTTTTAACCTTTCTTCCATTTTCTTCCACTTTTTTACTCTCACTTTCTCCATTTCTAACTCTTTCTCTCTCTCACTATCTCTTTCTCTATCTTTCGCACCCTATATAAATATATTTCTCTCCCTCTCTCTTTTTCTCATTATTACTTTTAGTCTTGTTATCTGTCTCTTTCTCTATTTCATATTCTATCTTTCCGTCTCTTCTCTTTCTTTCTATCTTTCTATCTCTATATATTTCTGCCTTTATATTCTCTCGCTAGCGTTCTCTCCCTTTTTCTATCTTTCTGTGTTTCTCATATTTTCTCTCTATATATATCTTTCTTTTGTTTATCTACCTTTCTGTATTTTCTCGCTTTCTCTCTCTTTCTCTCTCTCTCTCTGTTTGTTTTCTCTGTCCTTTCTACTTCTTACTTTTCTTTTTATGCTTCTCTATCTCGCATTCTCTCTCAGGATTCGTCTTACTGTCTTTTTCTCAACATTTGATAATCGGCGGGCCGTGATAACGAACCACCGACTTGTCTTGCCAAGCGTGTCACCATTAGGTACAGTTTGTGGACATGAGGACAAATGATATGGTATCGATCAAGCCGTTAGAAACCAAGGTTTTCAGACATTAAGTCCCAGAGAATGGAGCAAAACGATGCCTGTGCTTGGAGATGACTCAAAGTTTTGTATGATTTTCCCTATATATAGGTGAGAGTTGACGATGATAAAGATCAGCATTTATATACACAAGCAGCACTGTGGGATACAAAAATATCTTTTTAATGCAATGGAATCAATGAAAGAGAAAAATCGATGATAAAGAGACGAGAACGGTAAAAATGTTGCTTGTGCTTATGGATATAGTGAAAATTGATACACTGACAACGGTTTAATCTACTGCTTTTTCGAAACGATTATTTTATCTTAAATTAAATCATGCCTTTATCCTTTCATGTAAAGCAAATATATCAGGAAATTAAACTACATTAATGACGGATCTTCTTCGTACATTCATAAAGATTATAGGTTAGGTAATTTTGGAATATCATTTTCTTATAATAAAAGTACCGCAGTCCTCACAAGTATGAAATTAATCAATCTCTGAAAAATAGCACTGCATAAAGTGACGAGAAATTCATATATTACGAAATTAATCTTTTCACAGAGAAGAAAATAACAATCTCGCTTAAATGAATATATAATTGATAAACATATAAACTGCTAATTATTGTTATGTAAAAATTTAAAAATTAACACAAAGACCAAATAATGAAGCGTTTATGAAAAGAAACGTTTTTGAAATTTATACTTTAAGTTAATTTCCAGGAAACCAGCGCACATAATTCAGTGTTCGTCACAAAATATATATCTATTTAGCTTTGATAGATGAAAATATCTGAAATAAAATTATAAAATAATTACAAAAAATAAGAATATATTTATTTGCATTACACTCGAAGATGTTCAAAGAATCCGCCTCACTTTCGCACGGTAAGCTGACTTTAAAATATTTCTAGTGTCAAAGCTTATTCCTTACTATTGAAGGAACCTTTTCCTGATCGAGCATGTCTTCAGGTGTATCACTGCATTTACCACGCTTAGTCAACCTCGTGGCTATTTCACCAATAAATGTTGTAGAGACGGTTGACTTTGATATGGTAATCAGCTCTTTAACAACTTTTATTATTTCTACTGTGTGAGTCCCCTTTAATATTCTCAGATTAGAAATCTGCGATCAATCTGACATTAAACTAATTAAGTTGTATTGCTAGACTAGTTGCCACCCAAAGCTATATGACAAAATCTCCGTCCTTATTTACTCATTGATTTTGGAAAGTATATGAATTCACAACATTCTTAAGATTCTTTTATTTGAATGTGTCATTTTGTTGATAACTATTGCTGTTTATCCATTTAAAACGACTAATGACAGTGAATGTTGGACAATCTCTCAAAGGAAGAGGAACAAAAATGAATTGGCAGCAGAAATGAGAGATCAAGATAAAGATATTGAAAAGTCCATGGACCGATTAAATAACCAACACGGACATATTTTTTTAAAAGGCAATAGTATGAACATTTTTAATCGAAATCAGGAAAGGACTGCGGAAATTACTTGGACATATAATGAAGGAGGAAGACATGGAAAACTTAACCTTCACGGTGTATACTGAGGTCACAAGAGATAGGGAAAGGCAACTAGCCTGTGGAGCATTGCTGAAAGACGGCATGATGGCGTTGACTAAATCTCCTAAGAGTCGCACGAGATAGGAAGTTATAGAGGTTCATGGTCAAATGTTACCTGATAAAACGCAGCCCATAGACAAAAAACTAAATGTAATTATATAAAATCGTTGAAAATAACTGTTGTGGATTCCGGGTGAGGAACCCCACAAAATAACGAACAACAAAAACAGATATGGAGATAGAAAAGGAGGTTACATTGAACGTAATATACAAACTTGAATGCAGGTTAGTAACTTCAGGCGTGCTATTAATAAGAAATAAATATATACAAGTCTTAAAATGAAATCGTTGGAAATAGTATATCCGTGTATATTAATCTAACTGAGTGGAGCTCAGAGCTTGTCTAGTTTCTGAGTAACTTCGATATCTCTCGAAACTCTCCGATAACTGTAACTGATCACTACGATTACTCTCCATTATCAACTGCAACTACTGTTCTCTCTATTAAGAGGAGTATATGTACACTCAGTAGAGTGCATTATTATATACAAAAGGGGGAGATCCCACAACAATAACTGATGAATAACCTCTCTTACTCCAGTGATATTACGTTAACTACACAGATGTTCAATACAATTACTAATAATTAAGCAGTTATCAATGTGAAAATGAAATCTTACAGTATCTTATTCCCTAAATAGTTCAAAAGTACCTATAATTAGATAACCAAAAAGATGATTATTTTGTGTAAACAAGGCATCATTTATGTAATCAATATATTCGTTATTGAATGTTTCTTTGCAAATTATATGCAACATCCATTTATGAATTTACGAAAATGACTTTTTTCTGTAAGAGATATATATCTATTTTTGGAATGATTCTGTTGAAAAAACTGATTATTAATACAAATTAAATTTCATGTGTGAGAAATATGATACCGAATTCATACATAAATATACATTTATATTTGTTGGCCCCATACATAAATGTACAGCTTTTTCTTAAGATAATTTCCCGTTATAGAAAATATGCAGATATAAACTGATTTATATGCATAAACATAAACGTTATCTTTTCCTCTGTACAAGTTTTTGTGTTGATATCCTATTCTTTTATATATTTTAAAATGAAATTAAATTCAATTAGGCTAAACTTAGAATCCCGCTAAAGAAAAGATGTTTCCAAAAGCAATCGTACCCACAAACACGTCATTTTTTTCTATCAGGAAAAAACAATTTCTGACACGAAAGATGTCTATAATCTCCCGGCTACAAAGAGTAACAGCTAAACATGGCGAGGTTGGAATGATTTTGTTACGCAATTGCATGTATTAGGACTTTTACGTAACAATATCGGCTACCTTCTGTTTCGTACCAAACGCATAAGCAACATTAATTTATAAATATTTATCATTTATCAGACATTATTTCATATTACAAGAAACGTTAATATTTATGTGCTGTCTATTTCTATCTATGAGGTTGAATTCATATCAGAACATATTTGATTATTAAGTTCTTTTGATATTTACTGATTTCTTCTTTTGATTCTTTTATTTTGTTTTTTGGACTGTTTCAAATCAAATAACTTTACTTAAAATTAAATTTCCAGTTTCAGAAAATAAGATGAAATAACACTACAAATTTCGTTAAACGTATTTTGACATTCTCGTGTATTTTTAATTTGATATGCACATGACAAGGGCAAGTAAGATGAGAAACAATTCGTAATATATCTAGCAATCAAGTGTAACTAAATGACAGAATCGAAACTGTGGAGAGACATAACCACAAACGTCCTATTCAAATACATAACAAAAATAGTTATACCTGAACCTGCCAAATTGCGACAATAGTCATTTTCATTTTTTGTTTATTCTTTCTATAAATTTTTCTTTATCACTTTTTTCATTTTATCTTTCTTAATTTCTTTATCTCTCTCTTTTTTCTGTATCTCTTGATATCTCTAACTTTATATATTTCTATTCCTTTCTTTATCTCTCTTTAGTAATATCTCTTTCTTTCTTTGTTTCTTTCTTTCTCTCAATTTTAGTTTTAGCCTGCAAGTTATTAGTACAGTATGTTTGTGGTATAATCTTTGTTTAGACAAGACATCCTTTTTTACGCATCGCTGCGATGCCTCGTTATAAACTATTGCTTTTTACGACGATAAACATTCTGGAATATATGCATGCATATGTACACACGCACACAGACACAGACACAGACACGCACACACAGAGACACAGACACACACACATATATATAGATATACACATCCCAAAAATATATTCTTATATATATATATATATATATATATATATATATATATATATATAAACAGGGTGCAGTAGATGAACTGCTTTCTAAATCACGCAAAAAAAACATTAAATTAGCATCTTATTATGATATATTATTTAGAAAACTACACAAAAATATATTGAATTAAACAAGAGAAAATGTATTCTTTCAAATAATATTTGCCTTCGAGATCGGCCTAAATTTGCCTGCATCGCATTTGGACGGTTTCATTTTATATGTTAGTGACTGACATTCTCTTAGAACAGTGCAGAATGACCGCTTTATGACATACTATATCTCATGGATTTCTCATCAAAATCATCAAAAACTTTCTGAATCAACTGCTCCATCCTCAGCTTCTGGAATGTTCGTATTGCTGCTTCCTACGCTAGTGTAAAGCAATACAGCAGGCCTTATCCTAATTTCTTGTTTTATGAGATAGAGCCATATGTGCTCTTTTTCACAGATAGTGCCTAACTGACCATTCATTTCTATTACATAGAAAGAAATATATAAAAATGCCAACACACCTGTGCTAAAATAAAGTGAGATAATAGCGACAGTTTACTCATGTCACCCTGTACACACACACACACACACACACTCACGCATATATATATATATATATATATATATATATATATATATATATATACTTTTTTCCTGCATGATCTTAAAAAATTCCGATTGAGTTAATAAGTTTAAAGATCTTTTAAGGTAGGTGGAAGTGTGTTGCCATCTAGACTAAGTAACATAAAATATTTGTGTATATTTGTGGCTAATCTGGTTTCAAAGTTTATATTATTTAGCGGAGATGTTCCGCTTAGCGATGACAGGATATTCATATCGTGAGCAGACTGATATGATTTTTGCATACGGCTTCACGAATGACAATGGACGTGCGTATGTCCGGCTGTATCTGAATGCATCCGAGTCATCAGACCTTTTTGTTAGATATTCATTGAAAGTAATTCAAATACAGTTTCTGTATGTAGACTATTTGCATAGTGTGCAGGGATTTTCGCCCTCTGATTACACATCACGAAAAAAACATTTATCGATATGAAGATCAGTTGTTTGTTTCTTTAATCTTCTTTGCGGACGATGTAAAGTTTCTAACAGATGAAGTAACAGATTTATACAACCAGCATCTGTGATCGAAATTGTCATGGCATAATACAGGTACGATATCAACATCAGTTTATAATCAATGTGGAGGCTGGAATTAATGTTCTGATAGGTTAAGATGCAATCCTCACATCTGATATGAGCTGCCTGTTAGGACTTAATTTCGAACGCACTTCCAAATCAGAATAGTATAAAGCGGTCCCGTTCCATGGCCAGCACGTTTTCAATCCTTTGTGGTTTTTTGTAGCCTACCTAAAAATGATATATGCAGCAGAAAGAATGTAGAGAAATTTTATGAATTTAAAATGTAGGCTTGCGAAAACGTTCATTATTGTCTAAGTGTATTTGGAATGAACCGCAAGTCAATAGTCTGACGTGTGCACTGTACATGCGAGTGTAGAAGTGGGGCAAAGGTTTAATATTTGTTATGAGTAGCTGTATTATAACCATTTTAGCATGTGTTTCTATTGACAATTTACATTGTTATGTTATCAGGGACGCGCGCCCAATCAGTAATATTATTGTAATACACCCTTTATATATATATATATGTATATATATATATATATATATATATATATTAAAGAACCAAATATTCTCCATTTGCTTGCTACTCCGGTTTCAACTATATAAGTCTCATCAGGCGGTAAGTGGAAAGCATTTATCTTAAAGCTTATTCATTTTTAATTTGTACAAAATACTGTCGAAATTGCAGCCAAAGTGGAATCAGCGAGCTGGAGTGAGGGCAATTGAATGTGAAGAGGACAAAAATAAATTTATATATATATATATACAGATACACACACTTACGCACAAACACACACTTACACATACATGTACATATACTCACAACCAGGTTCGTAAAGACTCAAAACATGTTTTTGCATGTATGCATCCCGTCACACCTCTCACTCAATGCAATCCCCCGATTCGGATATGTTACTCCTGGCACAACCGGCATACTTTATCCTAGTGCTGTAAAGCAGGACACTTTTGAATATACCCCGATTCACATTAGTTCAGTTGTAATTTTATTTATTTTATTTTATTTTTGCTTTTATTTCCCGCATATTGGCTGGCAAATATGGTACAATTCCAGTGCTTTTCTATCTTGAAAATGATTTATATTTATATCATCTTGTATTGAAATTGCCTTTCGTTCATCCCACACAAACAATTTTCTGTCTATTGTAGTCTTCCTTTTCTGTTTTATATTCTACACATTCCGTTTTACAAGCTCCATTAAGCGTACATTTACTGTTGTTGCTGCAGTTACACTTTTAACATAATAATTTTGCAATTTAGATTTGATATTTCTTTAGAGAAATTTCCAAGTTATCGGCACAAATGGAGCTTGAATTTACGTGTTTCTATTAAAATATCTAATGTAATTACTTGCACAGGTCGGTCTTGTTAATATATTCTATAGCTGTAAGTACTGCTCTGACACTGTCCATTCCTAGACAAATCGTTCCCTTTGTTATTATGATGATCTATTTTTGATAGTTTTTTTAAATAATGTCAAAGTCATTACTATTGGTTTTGATGCATCTATCTTTATAAGCAGGCGTATCTATATCGATTGTTGGGGATAAATCACTTTCTGGCCATTAAATACATTACTCAATATCAACGCCTTTTACAGACTCGAACACCGACTTTACGCAGTAGAGCCAGTGTCTCTACCGATTTGCCTTCATTTACCAATGCAGCACTCGCAAACATATTTGTATTGACGAAGATCCACGTTTGCATACGGAATTACAGATTGTTGGAAAAGTAGCATTGATGGAAAAGAAAGCACCTTTTAGTATCTGACATATTTATTGCAATTGTCTGGAGGCAGAAAGAGGTGGGCACAATAGAAGATGAGCGCCAAATATAAAAGAAAAAATAATTAAATAAGAAAGCCAACACACAAGAGAAAGCACAACAATAAAAGTGATTGGTTATTGGCAGATTGACGTCGGATTTCTTAGAGGCGGAGGAACATGAAAATCTTCGCTTGCCCGTTCTAAAGACATTTAACTTTGCGTTCACATAGACATAAATGTAGGTTTATAATGTAACGTTTGTCAGATTTTATATGCATTTGCCAGTTTCCGCGTGTCAGTTTTTTTTCTAAAATAAATACAGTGGTGGATATATGCACATATATATAGTTCATAGACAAGAAGTATGAGAAGATACGTTATTGCATGCATACACGCGCGCAAAAACTCACACATACACTAATATATATAAACACACACTTATATACCTTTTTAAGTACTTTTCGTATAAACTTACGGATACGAATGCACACACACACATACACACACACACATATATATATATTCTATGATTATGCCTACAAGTACTTAAATGTTTACTTATATATATATATATATATATATATATATATATATATACATATACATATATAAACATTAACATTAAATATTTTCCTGTAGAATTAAGCATATATATATATATATATATATATATATAACGTGGATATATTAGATCCATTTTCCTAAATATGTACTCATCCCACAACTCCTCATATACATACCTCTGTAATTGCTATTGCTCTTAATAACAGTATTAGGAATAGTAGTAGATTTACTAAAAAGACTTGACGATAATTGCTTGGGTCAATTTCTGGGCGAGAACATTGAAAGAGCAAAATCCTCCTAAGTAGAAATATAATGTGATATTTTTATCGCTTATTCAAAGACCTTTTTGAAGGTTAGTTCTACCCGCCATTACGAATAATAAAATCATATAGCATTATCTTTTTACTTGAATTTTTTTGGCATCACTTATTTTATATTAGACTTTTTGTCCTCATTATTTTCAGTTTACCAGACTTATGGTTTGATACGACTCTTTAGCAATTATTTACCTTAGACCTGAGATAAATGAACTTTTTTCTTCGAAAATTATAAATGGCTTTACAATGACAGCTTTTTACAGAGGATGAGAATGGTGTCATGTAAATAATCACTTTTCTCTTTTCTTTTTTCTTTTCTTTTATTTTTCTATATTTACATATTCATTTTTGGGGTTTTTTCTTTTCATTTATTTTTCAAATTTTTCCTTTTCCTTCTTTTTTCTTTTGCTTTTCCTTCCTTTGTTTCTTTTGCTTTTCCATTTCTAAATTTCCTTCTTTTATTTTGCATTCATTTGTTTTTCCGTAATTTGATGTTTCATTTTCTTTTCTTCTTTTTCCGTCCTTTGTTTTTTCCTTTTAATTCCCATTTTTTGTTTTTCCTTTTCTTGCTTTTTTAATTTTTCCTATTTTACATTTTTCTTTTCCTTTTTCTTTTCTTTCATTTTCTGTTTCCCTTCTTTTTCCATTTTTTTTTGCTTTTCTTCTTTTATTTTCCTTCTCCTGCTTTTCATTTTCATATTTAGTCTTTCTTTCTGTTCGCTTTACTTTTGCTATTTTACTTTCTTGATTTTGCTTTCTCTGTTTAGCTTGCATTTATTTTCTTTCCGTTGATTTTTCCTTCTTTTGCTCTTTTTCATTTATCTTTATTTTCTTTTTTCTCATTTTGCTTTTCCTTCTCCTTATTAATACATTTTTATAATACCATTTTCTCTGCAGTAATTACTATTGACTTAAAATATTACAACACAATTCATGTTTTTCAATCGAATCCTTCCCTGTGGTTGTCATCAGGGATATTTCGAATTTATTATTTTTCGTGATATTTTCACTTATTGCTGGCACACCCAAAATATTTCATCGTAGCTTTTACATTCATGCTACAATAGAAATGCCAAATTAGTCCTTACGATTGAGAAATGACTATATATTTTACATCTTTGTGAACAGAATTCTCTAATTCAGCTGCAACTTCGTAATGCTGATATCATGCTCGAAGAAATGGAAAAGTAGATTTGAAATCTCGATATATATTCTTCATATTTTATACTTTGTGTATGTCTGACCTTAGCTTTATGTAAAATAGATACTAGCTTTTAACTTAGATTTGTGTGTTAGGACGCACATACTATGTACAATAATATATTTTTTTTTCCAACAAGTCATTTCTTAAAACAGAACAGACATAAGCAAAGCACGTGATTTGTTTATATGATTAAAAAATATGCTGAAACATTTACAAATTTCGGAAGAACCAAATACGGAGAAGCCATATTCATAATGCGTCTAATGTTCAACAAATGATTCTCTGTGTGTTTTGAGTCTTCTTTCACGTAGACATTTTGACAGTCCATATATATTGTAATCAAGTCGACGAAGTAATTTGATTATGCATTTTACAATATTTTTGAATAAGTAAATATAAAGGACTCTTGCAGCATCCGAAATCTGAAATCTTATTTCAAATTTCCAGCTGTTATCCATTAAACCAACACGTAAAAAATTCCCCAAAATACAAACATACATACACACATAACTCTATAGGCTACCGCTACATAAAATAATACATTTTGTGCATATTTTTAGATAAAAGTCTCAAGAAAATAGCAAATAAAATACATTCATACAAAAATGAAGTCATTTTCTATAAAAAATGTTTAATTAGTAAACATATTAGAGAAACTAAGCCTTTCTAAAATTTAAAAGAATAATGTTTATTGAAATTTTATTCATAGATGTATAAATTGGATGTTTAACATGACGTATTTGCAAGTCTGTGTTGTTGAATTAGATGTAAGTTTGATTTTTTTTTCATTTGTCTACTACTCTACCAGTTTCTAGATTGAGCTGCAGCAACTAAATAAACATATGAATCTGTTACCTATGGGGAAAATCATTTACGTGTTTATTGAAATAATGGGAATCAAAAAATGTAAATCGCAAAAACAAAAAACTATATATTAATTGGTTGAGAGGAATGACGTAGCGATAAGCGGCGTTGTGTCCGTTTAATGAATTCTCGATCAATTTTACGTTATATCTTTTAATTTAATTTTTTTTAATTAAATGGTATTGATTTCTTGCACCACTTTTTATGGGTTGAGTTGGGAGATTTACCGACTCAAACATTATTTGGAATAAAATAATCTATTTCATGTGTCGGTATCACGGTGTTAAAAAATTTGTCCTCACCATTTATTATTGAATTCTTTAATAATCCATGGTTCTTTGAATAATCAAATAATTAATATTCATCAAATCTTTATGATATAGAACTTACTATTAACTATAATAATATATTAAGTACAATATTAGATTAGCGGCAAGATCCCATCTTTTTACTCTTAAATACGGTAAATGTATTTCTAAATTTTATTCCAATAATTTCTTCCATCAATCTAATCACTTGGGAATACTCTTCTAGTTTCTTTCTGCCCTGTCAACTTTCATGATCATAAATTTATATGCAATATCAATCGTTATTGTCTGTTTGCTGAATTATAAATCTTTTGATTTCCCTCCTTAATAATATATTTTTATTTTATTCTCTCACACTCACTAACGCGGATGAAATGATTATATATATATAATTGACTTTCCAATCAATTTCGACTCATAATAGTGCAAAAGACTTATTTTCTATGTTTATGCCATATGAAACACTTCAGGCCAGTTAGTGACCTGCATATAGGCACACATATTGTGAAACAGCGAGTAGCTAGGAATATAGTAACAGTAAAGATTTGTTGATGTTTTTGCTGTTGACTTTTGTCTCTTAGCTGATCACTACCAGAAATGTTGACATTTCTGAGAAAACGCTGTTTTAAATAAATTCACTTATTTCTATCTAGGGTAACTCATTCGAAATTAGGATGAGTCACATTGGCAGATGAGAATTTAACTATTACCTAATCTTCATGCCTGAGCCATGTCCGGTCAATAGTTATCTGTCCACTGTCATGCTGCCTATACATGAAGACCCCTACGTATTTTGTCATTCTTTATACTTACAACATAATAAGTCTAGCAAAGCTGTGACTGAATCCGGAGGCTTTCTTTTTCTGAAAATTGTATTTTGAGAAAAGATCAGCATTATCATCCTATTATCAAAATTTTAACCACATATTTCGGAAAAATCACTTTTCTGGAAGGTATCCAACTGATTGATATGGGTCACAATTCGGAGCAATACGACATTGTGACGAAAACGGCCGTTATATAAATCTTTCTTTAGTGTTTATTTTTACATTTCTCTCAAAAGAGCGTAAGAAAAAAAAGAAAACCGTTTCATATATGTATATGGTAAGTGCAAAAAATCAAAGTGGATAGAGTGACGGGAAAATATTTAATCTAGAATTCAATGAACAGAAGTCTGTATGTCTTTCACGTATTAGTATCGATCATTTTTGCTAAACAAAATAGCATAACAAAAGTAGTTTTGTTTCTTTCTAGTATTTCAATTCCACCTTGTCTATGTACCATATAAACACCTATGAGTTTACAGGTCACTGTACCGTCAAAGCTTCCAATTTTTATTTATCTATGAATCTTCAATATGGAATCGTTGTGATATATCGGAAATGATTAATGAATTTTATTTAATTTCTGTTCATATTTGTTTGCTATGGAAGTAAGAATGCTTATCTTGCAAGGGCATTGTTATACAGAGGTAGAAAATGTTATACCTGATTTAATCCTATCTTCATACATTGCATTGAATTAATTACTTTTCCTATTGTTTTACTT
>JBBBDQ010001213.1:3265000-3382500 GCA_037127315.1 Ascarosepion bandense | reverse complement strand
ATATATATATAAGTCATCAATATAAAAGCCTGTTTCAATGTATCGCAGCTCATCAGTGTGGTAGACACATCCACTTGCTAGTTGACTGGGATCGGAACTCGACCGATTTGGTGTCAGTCGGAGTCGCTGCTTCCTAACCCATAGGCGCATGAAATCAGAGAATGGAAATTTTAACTTGGTGTATAAATACAGTGTATACACACGCCAGTCACCGAAAGAACTCAATTCATTTGAAGAGTAACGCATATATCGCAGAAGTAGAAACAGCTTTTAAAATTTTCTTCTCTAGAGAGCTCAATCGTAAAGAGAACATATTATAAATATAATATATTTCGCTCTCATATAACATATATATATATATATATATTTATATATGTGTAATATATACATATATATATATATATATATATATATATATATATATATGTATATATTACACACCTATATATATATATATTATGATTTCATATGATATATATATATATATATATATATATATATATATGTAATTATGTATATGAGTTAAATAAACGAATAGATGATACAATAAATATAAACTAGATATTTTATCAATCTAGTATACTTCATGTTAATTCAGGTTTGCACAGGGTATCTAGATAAGCCAATTAACTCTCTTGTTTTACATTGAAACCTGCTGGACATAATTTTGATCATAAAAAACTTCCCTCTACCTAAATAAAAATCAGAACCCTTTAAGGATGAAATACAGGGTGAGCATAACAATAGCATTCTACAAACTACAAATAAACACCTAAAACATACATTAATTTGCTATCTTTCTATGAATGAAATATATATCTATTATTGATATTTAAACTATACCTATCTAATGCAAAGATTACATGAAAAATCTTAAAATGAAGATTCCAGTTGCAAATAATACATTAACTAGAAGTCAACGCAACAAAATACAGCAAAAAAAATTAACAAAATGCAGACAACTGAAATCTAAAAAGTTCCGTATAAATAAGAAAAAAGCAGTATACTTCAGGAAAATTAAAATCTATCCCTGAAAAATGCCTTTGCACAACTTCAAAGTTGGCACGACTCTGCACAGTTAAATGAAAAACTTAAATGATTAAAATATATATATATATATATGTGTGTGTGTGTGTGTGTGTGTGTGTGTGTGTGTGTGTGTGTGTGTGTGGTGTGTGTGTGTGTGGCTTCCATATATATATATATATATATATATATATATATAAATTAAATATGTGTGTAGATATGGATATATATGCCATCAATATATATGCATATATATGTGTGTGAAATACTCTAATATTTATACATAAGATTTATATATATATCCATATATCATTTAAAAACTATACGCATGTTTTAAATATATGATACATTGCTATTGTATATATATATATATATATATATATATATATATATATATATATATATATATATCCGTCTCATTTGTAAACATTAGGAATAATTGATGAGTTTTAATTCAATATCTCTGATTCATAATGTTGAATTTCTCGTAGTATTTTTCTCTCCCCTCTTTTTATAATACTTGTTTGTATGTATACAGGTTGACTGAAATTGAACTCCCCAATTTAAAATACGTTATCCATTAACTATATTTTTCAAAAGAAATGGATACGATAGGAAATCTTGAATAGTTATTTAAACTCAAATAGCCACCAGATTTCATTAGCACTTTCTTAAGCCGACTAGGAATTGCGTTAACTGATTTTACCAGGAACTCCTATGGCATAGAAGACAATATTTTCTTCGTTTGTTAAAGCAGATATTCTCAATTAACGAATTCGAATGAAATGTCACAGGATGTTAACTCAGATTTCTTAGTTCACCAATCATATATAAAATAGGGAATTTCTTTACAATCTTCATGCATATATCATTGTGGTGTGAAGGAATCTGAAAATTAATTTAACACGTATGATATTAATCTTTATTCAACAGTGACTATTCATCTTGCTATTTACACTGTCTGTTATTTGAAAAAAATATCTACTCCCTAAATGAGTCAACCTCATAGAAAATCTGTGAGACGATTTCAATGAACAAACTTTACAAAATTATAATTCTGCATACTATGGTAAGAAAATCGCTAAATGAAGATTGTGTTGCTTCAATCATTTTAAGTGTTGGTATAAATCTTGGAATTCGGTATTAAGCTTTTCGATTTTTATTAACTTCATATTTGTTTATACCGACTCCCAAAAGAATATTTCCCTTATCTCTAAAGTTTGAATTTTCTCAACCCTATGGTCAAAGGTTATCATGAATATAATCTCTTGTATCTTTCGGGAATTGTACAGTGTGAAAATCATTGTAAAATATAGGAGAACTTGGTTGAAAAATAGATTATATAATATCGATTTTCTAAATTTATTTACAAGTTTTCAAAAAATATTTTGCGAAACATTAAATAAAGAGAAAGGTTTTGAATACAGAGGAAGTATTATTTCATTAAAAATAACATTTTTAATTATATGGATTTGAGGTTTTCAAAATATTACACATTATTGATATCTAAACACACACATATATATATATATATATATATATATATATATATATAGGTGTGTGCGTTTATTTGTGTGTGTGTGATTGTCATAGTGAACTATAATTCAGGTAGTCTCCAAATTGCACTGTTCGATCGATTTCTGTCACAATGTCTACTTTATTTTACTTGTCTACCCAAGTCCTACAATTTTCAATTATACCTGTCTGTCTTTTGTTGAGTGGCTCATTTTTCTCTGTCTACTTTCAGCAATGTTACATTTTGCTATCATGTCTGTAGCTTTGTGTGTCTGTTTGTTTTTCCTTTTGCTTTCGTTTTTATATTGTTATTAATTTATTCCTCTTTATTTTTACGTGTTTTTTTATTTCAGATTTGTGTTGGAGAATCTCTTTTTAATTTCCTGCCTACGATCAGTTTATTAATATATGAAGAATTGCTAGCGCCAGATACGGCGTAGTAGTTTGCTAGTATTAATAGTATTTATTTCTTAAACATCCTCAGATGCAATATTTTGAGCAATAAATAAGTTGTTTGATTACATTACATCTATATTTTAATCCTGTCAGTATATCATTCATGGAATTTGAAAGTGATAATTATGTATGTAGTTAACTGAGATTTGAATTTTCGCTGTCTTTTTGAAATAAGTATCATAATGACAGGTACATTTTTTGAACATTTTGTTGTTCATAGATGGTAAACCACGGAGAAAGAGAGATATATATTGCTCATATATTGACTGAAATTCGGAGAAGCGAATTCGAATTCCAGTCAAATTCATTGTATTCGCTTAGGCGCAAAGAGCCTTTTATTTGTCTACTTTATTAATCCATCAATTCCCCATAATTATGGGTCAAATAACAGTACACTTTGGTTTCTTTAGCCTTGATTGACAACCAGTCTACCGCAGCAGGTAATGGCAATCTACTGCTGGAAAATCTGCCCAGTCAGTCAGGTCACCTTCCTGACATGATCACCCAAGCGTGTTCTACGCACTGCACTTAACTGATTGATATTGCTCAGAATTACAAAAGATGAAAATATCTGTAGCATCAGGATCACCCACATCCTGAAGGAACATTGTGTATACAGATGATGTTACGCGGAGATATTGCAGTAGATAAAAGAATGGTTTAAATATATTCATTGACCCTGATATCTCCCTCTCTAATGAATTGAAGATATTTAGTTACTTTTGATGAGGAATAGAGAAAGTATCATCACTCGGAGAAGAGAAAAAGAAAAAAAATGGAAGAATTTCCTTAAACTCGACATCTCGTAAATTACATAAATTTTGACTAGATCCTGCTTTAGTCATTGAATATGACGCACAAGTGAAGAAGTCTATAGTATTTTATGACCGAAAGAAGATATAAGCTGAATGTTTTCATATCCATTATTGTAAGAATAATGAGTCTTAAATAAAGAAAGTTTTTTTCTGAATAGCTTCCGTTATAACTTATAAAACGATTTTAAATGAAACACATTGCATAATAGTGGTTTTGCTTCACTTATAATAATTAAAATATTTGTCGTTTCCTTAAAACAAATCATTTGGCCTCCATTGACCATTGGAGGCCAAATGCTTTCTTTAAAGGAAACGACAAAAATATTCGAGTGGTTTAGTTTAACCATAAAATGTAATTACTTAGATTATTGATATGCGAAAAAAAGAAATTATCGTTATATTTATACCGTAAAATATGGGCTGCATGGTTATTATTGTATTATAATAGTAGGGAATTTTTGTAGTTAGGAGATGTACCTATATATATATATATAGGTCAAGGTAAGAGGACTTTAAAATCTTTTAGCATTATAGTATGGTGGTAAATTGTAGTTATGGAGGTAAATTGTAAAAACCCGGTCGTTGTTTGATAGAAAAACATAGATAAAACTTAACAAAAATTACACAAATTTGATTCCAACTGAGTGTTATTTGCATAATATAGTCTTCTTTCTCCGATATAACTTTTACACTAGATTCCTATAGAGCAAACGTAGTAGTATGGGTTCTGTCTGTGGTGTTAAAGTAATGTACTCCTAAGCTGGTTCTTGTATACTCCAGATTCAATAACTATTGTCTCACTGATTTCTACTTTCATTCTGTTTAGAATTCTTCATCTGTATTTCCAATTTTAGAATTCTAACTATCACCTTATTTACTATTTGCCGCTGTTTGGAAAAATGTTCGTGGTTATTTTGAATGCTGAACTAGATAATTATCTCACCTCTCACGTCCTACTATTTGACAAACAATATGGCTTTAGCTTCATCAGTTTTACTCCTGATGTCTTAACAACCTTAACTAAATATGTATATCAGGTTCTTGATAGGATTAAGGAAGCTCGAGCAGTAGCAAGTGATATCTAAAAAATCATGTGTATGCTGGCATTCACTGTAAGCTACAGGGCTACAGTATTTCTGAAGGATTGCTTGATATAATTCAATTGTTCTGATTAAATCCATAAGTGAAGCTTGTTCAAAATTCCAGGACCTTTCACACAAACTCAAGAATCCTTTGCATTATCCATCTACTACGCTGTTTCCAGTTACCATCTATAATATTCCTGTTATAATCTGTTCCAAAACAGGCTTCTGTGTAGTTGTCACAACCATTTAAATATGACTTTATAGAAACTCTTCCAAGGCTGACAAATGTAACCTACATGCTGCTCTTGAATATGACAACTTTTTAGGAAATGACTAAAATAGAAAATGGCTTGTACATTTTAATGCCCCAAAACTTTAACTGCTCTTATTTATTCATCATAGAGAAACTTTTCTACAGGACATCAGATTGGATGACGTTAATCTCCTGGAGAGCAACACATTGCGCCTCCTTGGCCTCGATTTTTTAATCGACCAGGAATGGAACAACTACATCAAAGATACTGCTAGGATGTTTGGATCACTGTTCCGTGTCATAAAGATTTTAACATCAGAATCTATATTGCATATTTATAAATCTACAAATATTACGTTTATTGCCATATCTGATGGGTAATTCTAGTATTAATCTCGAGGTTCTCGACTAAATAAAGAAAAAAAAACTGCAACGCAATCGATTCTGACTGATCATCTCGACTTTAGCCACGTTCTTCCAGATCTGATGTAGCTTTTCTTCGCCTTTTCTAGATATATTGCCATTGCAACTGCACTGTGTTGTCTGTTACTGATGTCCGGACTACATGAATTTAAGCGTTTTACTAGATTCGACTCTACATCTCACGCTTTTATCAGTGAAATACTTAAATATAACACCTTTTCTAACCTAACATTTTCTTTTCTCGCTCTCCCCGCTGGTGGAACTTGATTTCTAATTAACTTGCATCCCTGCTAATTACAATCTAGAGAAAATTAAATGCAACGGCAGTTTCCATCATCTATCGTATTAAATGCCATGCATTTTTCTATCCTTTCTACGATACCCGTTTATACAGTCTCTTCTCACACTGTGACCACACCCTACAAACTAATGGATGGCAGAAATATGTGGATGGGATTTACTTTAATCATTTCGCTCAATTGCTTGGTGTGAAATGAGTAAAGTAAATTTGTTGCGTATCTTAAAATATTTGCCGATAAACATTGCACACATTAAAACTATATATACATACGATTAGAGGTTAATCAAAATCAATTTTTATTGCGAAAAGTTAATTCCAAAACTCTTATCCAGGATATTTGGTTTGATGTCTCCATAGATTTGCAAAGGCCACAATTTTACAAGAAGCATTTTGTGTATAAGACTCAGGTTCTTCCATTCAATATCGTATCCAAATGTTTGCGTCGATATTTATTTTAGTTTAAAGCTCAAAACCGAAAAAAAATTAGAGTTTACTGTTCTCGGTGAGGATAGCTAAATTCTCGGATGTCTTTGAGCACAGAAAAGTACCGTCGATTACTCACAAACAATTATATTCAGGCCGACACAAATAATTTGTTAATAAATACATAAGATTTTCCCATAAAAAACAATATAAATGAACACGCGAGTTAATAGTTATATATTTTTATTTGATTTACTTCCTTGATGTGTATTGGCAATGTAGTGTTCTTATGCACAAAGCTTCATTATTTATTAAGCATACGTAACGTCTTTAATTCACAAAAGTAAAAATAATATATGTCAAGTTTCTTTTAGTATTCTCTGCTGATGTTTAAAACCTTTTGGTCATATTTTTGATGAAAAGTCAAGTGTGTTTTATACGTTGATAAACTTTTGTCTAAATTATACAAAAAGAAAAATAACGGTGTCATATCATTTTAACATATATATCTACAAATATTACACAAAAATACCTTGAAAACTAAAAAGTTGACTTATTCAATACAATCTCTATGGGTATCAACCTCAGTCTTTAGATGAATCCGGAAACTTCCACACCCCACTTGGACGATCATTTTGTTTAAGGTGGAGAATGCTACTGTAATCCCTGGCTTCAGTTTATCTTTGTCGCAACAAGCTGTTTCGTTAGTGACTCGATCAACTGTGCCTCACACATAATAATCAAATGTGTTAAAGTCTTAGGAGATAGGTGGACATACATAAGGATTAAAGCGGTTGCAAAAACTATGAGAGCAATGACTGGATATTTTTGCGTGGATAGCAATGTTTAGAATTCTGTTTCAACGCATAGGTTCTTCGTGCAACAAGCTACTTGATTCATAGCAACACTACGGCCTGCATGTTGTGTTTGATGCCATATAAGAGGAGGAATTGATGCATAATGTCACCATCAATAGTGATCATTTCAAAATCTCCGACGCTGACTGGGTATATTATCCATGTCTTTCTGAATCCGCTGCACTGTCCTCAGATCTACACCGAAAAACCCAGAAATGTTGGTACGTGGGCTTCGTGCGCGAATGCAAAGCAGTACAGCATGGCGTTTCCAAATCTTTAGCGGAGTGAATAGCGTCAGACTGCTCTTTTCTTACTGACAGTGAGCAACTAATTCTGTTATATTATGCAGTTGATAACTCAAAAACAAGCAATGCGTATGCGTGAATTATAAAATGGTGACAATTTCCACATCGTACTCTGTGCATAAAAACAATTTTTTTTCTCTGGAATTCATCTGCTTCTTCTTTCATGTTATACTCTCTAGAGAGCTAAACATAGTGCATTATGATATGCTGAAGGCGAAATCTAGAGATACTGTCCAAATAAACAAATTCTACTTTCAGTGGGTCAATATTAGAAATATTATTTCACATCTCGTATGTAAAAGACATATTTACAAAAGCAAGTACATTTAATAGTTTTTAGTAACAGTCAGTAAAATATATTTACGAGATTATTACCTTTATCCACTATGATTAATATTCAAAATGAATAAAAACAAATACACTCCAGCAATATGCGCTTCTATTGGACCAAGTTTATTAATCTCTCTCCTCATTAGAGATCACCTTTCTGGTTCTTTCTGTGATTTGCAATCTCCAAAGATGACTATTATTCATGCATTCCAGTTTCCCTTTTGAAGATGAATTGTGGATTATAAATCACATTTCCTCTTGTTGGTTGAAAATATCACAAACACACATACTTGCATTTGCACACATACACTTAAGATAGTTTTTTGGTTCGCTCTTTTGAATATCTTTTTCACGGTTACCTTAAATCTTAGCCGCCATGAAGCAAGCAGATGAGACTGAAACTCTGTCACTAGCTCTAAAACCGGAATCCTAAACTCTTCTCTGTCCTCGCAAAACTCTATAATTACTGCATCTCTTCTTACTGTTTTTCTGCCGGCTAGAAGTCTTCATCTGTGGTTCCTGTATTTAAGAACTCAGGAGAAAACTCGAATTCATCTAGTTATCACCCTATCAGCCTCCTACAAATTTTCAGCAAAGTGTTTAACGCTATCATCAAGGTTAAAGTCATTCAACGTCCTATGGGCCATAACTAAGACAGAGAGTATGGATTACGCTTATATGCAAACTACCATGACCGAGTACATATACCAGCCCCTAGATAAAAACAGCGAAACTTGAATTTTGCTCTGAATATCTCCAAAGCATATGGTAGTGTCTGGCAAGTTGGCCTTCTGCGCACGCTACAGGGCTATGGCATTAGAAGCTTGCTTGGTTTGTTCCAATCGTTCCTATCAAACCGCATAATTAAAATCGTTCTAAAAAAGCATGCGTCCAGATCCTATCACATGAACGCGTGTGTTCTTTAGTCTCTATGCTAGAGTCTACGCTCTTTATGATCTTCATTAACGATTCCCCTGATGTGATGAAATCCAAAGTAGGCTTTTATGCTGACGACAACACCATTTAATCGCTATCAGTACAACATCTGCAAAGGTGCACAATGATGAACTCACTACTGATCTTGCGAAAGGACCTGCAATCCCTGGTAGACTGTGGTAAGATATGGCTCGTAAATGTAATGCTTTCAAAATGAAGTTGCTGTCCGTCAACCACTATAGACCCCCAGCAGCATGGATCAAGCTAATCTCGCCAAAAGTAAAACACTGCGCATTCTCGATCTCAGGCCTCTCGGCCGACCCCACGTGGAACGACTACCTGGAATCAATATTTAAATCTACTGCTATGATAGATGGATCACTGTTTCTGGCCGGAATGTTTTTCTCGCCTGATCCCACCTTGCACATATACAATCAACCATCCGACCGTGCATTGCATAATGCTGTTATATCTGGTCAGAAACACATACTATTCATCTCAGGGTTCTCGACAGGATCCACAGGAGAATTTTCAATGTAATCGATCCCGAACTGCCAGCTAGACACAACCTACATTCTCATCGACAGGAGGTGACTTTCCTCTGTCTTTTTGACAAATATTTTCATGGCTTCTGTTCAAACGAAATTAGTACCCTGGTTACTTCTCTATAAGAATTAACGCAAGCAATCAGACTGGCTACAATGTCTCACCCTTTTACAGTTAAACAAACGAAATTCAGTCTCATTTCCACTCAATCAGCTTCTTGTCTCGCACATGCAATATATCAACATTCTCCAAGAGTTTAAATGCAACGTCTACTCCCATCACTTACCCCCTTAACTCTCATAATTTTCTTATCTATTCCCTAACACACCTGTATGATCTTTCCATCCCTTTTCACGCTGTCTTTCAAGCAACAGACTTCACACCAGTAGTCCCATCCTTTATCCATTCTCTGACACCCCTGCAACCGGTTTCCGCTTCCTTTCCGCCCTTCCCCTATGTAAACTTTCACGCTTCACTAATGTAGCCTTCTGCCCACCAGTTGCAGTACTGCCTTGCTTGGGGTTAGACGATTAAAAATTAAATCTTACATAAATCTTGTTTATATATATATATATATATATATATATATATATATATATATTTATATATATATATATATATATATTTTTTTTTTAAACATATGCTGTTAAATATAAGAGACTATGAATTGGTTTCTATTATATTTAATCATGAGCCGTTCTAAACGTCGTATTTTTGGTTTAATTTCAGTTGAAAACAAAGACAAAAATTCTCCAAAATTTGGATAATTCTAAGCTTTCGGCTCACATGGGCCATCTTCATAGAGGTTGTTTAAACTGAAATATTATAACATCCACCATCACCGATGATTTTATTTTGTGTTGACATAAAACTCCGCTTGGCAACGGCAATAGTTACCAAAAATAATAAACGCAGTTCTTAAATTTGCGATGCGATTTTATGTCGTCACACCGCGGGATAGCTCGAAATGACAAGAGTACCATGTAGTCTAATGCAATGTAATATGTTATTTCCTGTTTTAAAGTTGATTTTATTGAGTGTTGGTTGCATTTGATAATAGACATTCATTGTCTCCTTATATTTAACACCATATGTTTAGAAAATTACTTGTTGCCTCGATATACTAAATAGATAGATAGATAGATAGATAGATAGATAGATAGATAGATAGATAGATAGATAGATAGAAAGAAAAAGATTCTTGGTGGTACAAAGTTTATTAACAGCAAGGAATAAGCGGAATTCTGATGACATTCTATGCAGTAAAACCTAAAATAGACAACCGGTTTCGTCCAAATCTCCTTAAGTTTTACTTCTGGAAATTTTATTTTTAGAAAATAAAATAATTCTAATGAGAGGGAGAGAAAAAAATGATTCTAAAGAACTAGAGTCCAACCACACTCAAACCCAACAAGCAATATCTCTACTTACAGAGAGAAGGCTTGCGGCATTTGATGTAAATGGACGCCAGAGCTTTTAGATGATATAAGGAGTGCGACTCGGATAATATTCAAAAACAGTCAAACTCAATCCAGCAAAATTTATTGAGAGTTATAGCATGTTGTTCTATAGATGACCCGAATGTAGTTTATTACTTGTCTGTAAATTGCGGATGGATTTAAACTTCTGGGGGTAAATGATGTAAGAATGTAGGTGTGAATACAACTACATAGAACATCTCAGCGTTTGGATTTTAGAATTAAACAGCATTTACAAGCAAGAATTTTAAATGCGTCTGCAAGTAGTTATCAAATTTTGTAGCACAACATTCTATAATTGGCAGCGAAGTTGTTGCTAAATTGAATGCTGATTGTATCGCACTTATCATATCATCGCACTTATCATATCATCTAAAAGCTCTGGAGTCCATTACATCAAATCACGAAAGTTTTCTCTCTGTAAGTAGAGAGATTGCTTGTTGGGTTTGGTTGTGGTTGGACTCTAGTTCTTTTGTATATTTTTCTCTTCCCATCGTATTGGAATTTCTTCTATTTTCTAAGAATAAATTTGCCAGAAAATTAACTTGAAGATATTTGTGACAAAACCGGTTGTCTATTTTAGTTTTAGTGTATAGAATGTCATAAAATTCCGCTTAATCCTTGCTATTATATATATATATATATATATATATATATATATATATATATATATATACAACTGGCAATTTGTGGACAGATGTTGGCACATTCTTTCCCTTATTACTAGCTCAGCGATTAACGACTGCGCTATTTACATCAAATCAAATGCCAGCGACTCTTCGAATGGACTGACATGACTTAGATCAAAGAAAACATCATAATCCTCATATTCTAACGTGATTGAATAAATTCCAGTGCTGATCGATTCTCACACATAAAGTTCATTCTGCTTTTCATATCCACCTTTTCACAGATAAACTATACATTTAGATGGATTCCTAATATCCATCATTCATTGATCATACCCTGTATTTATTATATATAGAATGAGAAAAAAAACCCTACCGTCTAATATCAAGTCTATATATTTATTAAATTCATTTAGGTTTGCTGAAGCATAAATTCATTTTTACTACGTCCTAATTGTTTTCTGAGGTAAAAATGAATATTTGTTTTAAGTGTATGTGAAAAGGATAAAGTAATATCCCTACGAGATTTTGCTAGGCTATATATTCAAAAGCAAATGAAGGTCCAATTAATGTAACGCACGCGACATTTTTGCATTCATACATTTCTTCATCTCCAATCAGCGTTGGCATCGCGGTCGGAATTGTTTTCTTTGCTGTTACCAAACTTTGAGCTTCAGCTATTCACAGTTGTTCATTTGTTTTCCAATAACATGTACTTTTTCTCTCCACATTTCTTTTTCATTCTTTTCTTCTTCTTCGTTTTCTTCTATACTTTCATTCTCTTCTAATTTCGTGAGTCTCTCTAGTTTTATACTTTTTTTCGATTGTTCTGCTTCATGAAATAAGTTCCCTACAATTATCTATTTATTTTTCCACTTTATTTCCTTTCAGTCTATCATAATCGTCTTCTTTTCAGAATATTATTTTTTCATATTTCATTACTTTTCATCATTCATCTTTTTATATATCTTCATTATTTTTCCCTCTCACTTTACTTTTCGTAAGCGTCACATCGTTTTTTTTTCATTGTCCCTGTTCATCTTCATTCCCATTGTTTTTTGTCATTGTCATCGACATTCAGTTTTTTCACGCTTCGTCATCCTGCTTACTAATAAGCATATGTTGTCTATTAGTTACCTTTGTAAAGTATTTCTATAAGAGGCTTGAGGGCTTTCATTTTTTTTTTGTAACTGTAGTACTCTTTAGTTCATCAATTTTATTGTGTTTTTATAATTTTCTTACAGATGTTGGCAGCAGTTTTATAAATATAATTTCTGGCATGGCTGTTATTCCTACAGAAATGCCTAGAACGTATGAGTCGGCTATAATTACTATTTTCCCGCGCAATTTTGCAATTAGCATGTTTGTTCTGTGTGGCTTCCATTTTTAACCCAACCTCTTGCATTTGCAGAGTATTATCTTCACTCTTTAATATCGAGAAAAAATAACAACCGCTAATAAACGAATATTGATTCTTGCTAATGTACGCTTATGTTATGTATTGAGCCTCAGAAAATAATTAGCCAGTTTAATGTAAACTTGTTTTCCGAAGTAAAACAACAAAGTCATAATCAAGCCCTAGTTGTGTATAATAACAGAAAAAATATTATTAGGAGAAGAGAAACATAAAAATTGAGAAGCATGAGAGTAAATAAAATAAATTATTATTGACAGCGTATAAGACAGGTAAGAGTAAAGAAAATTGCTACAGGGAAACTCATATTTCGCATTTCATTTTTGTTTTCTCATATCAAATATGAAGTTTTACAAATGGTTCATTTGTTTTGTATAATAAATTTAAAATAACATAGGGAGAACATTAAAAAATGTACAAGAATTATAATAAAATTATTTACCGTATAATTCTGAATTGTATTTAAACAATTACAAAAACATCTTATCATTAATGATCATTCCTAGTTCTATCATATTTTCGATGTGAATTTATGATTACAATAATCATGCATTGGATCTACAACTAGAAACTAGTAATGCGAAAGTAAACATTGAAGTATTTCTTAAAGTATCCACTCATTTAGTATTAAAGGAATAACCAATCTAAGATCAACGATCCTTTAGTCATCATTCAAATTCCCGCTTATGGAATCCCATCCGCTCATCAAAAGATCCCTTACGCATATCAGCAGTGTCTATTAATTCTTCTTGTTGGAGATCTATGAATTACCTCACAGCAATATCCGGTGTTTTAAATGCAAATGGAATTTGAGAAAAATTCAGAGAGAAAAGGGAGACAAATATGAGCTATAGGGCAAACTCATAAACCCAGAATGTGGTTTTTTGCACGTTTTATATATAAAACGTCATTTGTAATGAGACAGTCAAGCAAAAATATTCACATACAGGCGTTTTACCAATAACCAATGAATACCATGAGACGATCTATCCACAGTCATGAGCAATAATGTGTAACATACATGTTGTTAAAGGTAAATAATTCAGGTAAATTATAGAGGAGAATTTTAAAACATTTCATTCTACTTGTCACATCACGATTATCTTTCTTCCTTTAACTCTGAGCGAAAGAAAATAAAAATATGAAAATAACATATGAGATCTTGTAAATAGTTTTTACACTGACCTAAGGTTTATAATTCCACAAAATTCAGTCTCTGACCCCTGCAATTTATTTTGCGCAATTTTAAAACTGTCTTGACCCAAAGAACTATGAGTTCAATATCTGTTCAATTCAGAGGGAACAAAATGTGGAGAGTTCATATATACTAATGGAATTAAATGAAAAACATTATCCTAAAAAAGAATTTCCCAAAAAAGCATGGCACGCGGAATTCCAATTCGAACAATCAACAAACGTGGAATAAATAAATCGTTCAGTGTAAAATTTCAAGTTAAATTAGCTAAAGAGTGTTAGATCGTACAAAGGGGAAAACATCGTGAATAATGTAATAAATATGAGTTCAACAGTTTAAACGATGTCAATAATGGAGATGATGTAACCCTAACTCCAAATAATTGTTTTACTTCAAGAAGAGAGTCTCCAATTTCAAGCTCTGTATTTTTCCTATTCTGTTTTACTTGTGTGCATCTTTATTTCTAATTAACTTTCTTTGTTCCGCTCACTTTCTTTTTGCAACGCTCTGTCACATCCTTGTCTTTGTAAATCTCTCTCTCTCTCTCTCTCTCTTTTTTTCTAGCTCATTTTTTTGAATATAATAATAGTTAAAAAATAATAATAATAATATCGCTGAGAGAATAGAAACCTCCGTTAGGTCAGTACCGTCATCATCTCAGACAGACAAATAAGACTCAAAGCAATACTTCTGTTATAAGGCGGGGGGGGGGAGGGTTTTAATGTTCATAACAAAGCGAATATATGTTGACCTACACGGAACTCGCTCGAGTAAGCTAGAAATATTGAATGTGGAGATTAAAGTAGTACTAATGAATGTTGTAATGATCGTATCTAAATTTGAAATTAACAAAGTATAATCCAAACTTTAAAAAGAAAAATAAACATACTCGGGTGAACTGAATGGCATTTGCTTTCCATGTTTCTCTTTGCTTTTCCATATTTTCTTAACGACCTTCAAAGCGAAACACATCGTTTACATTTTTTTTAAGATCGACCTCACTATTTCACTAATATTCATTCAAACTTCTATTCTGATGTCTTTGTTGAAGACTCTGATGTTTTGTTTTAGGACATCCAAATATCTATTGCGTTTACATTTTCCTCCGTTACATATTTCTTAAGTACGTCTATTGTACAGGTGTAGAGGCTCATCCCTTATTCCCTGTTTAGGCTGTGGTTTTCGGTTTTCCCTTTTCCAAATCTTTTTACTCCTACGTAGCCCCCTGCACATCAGTGGCGTTGCTCGGGGTGATATGATTAAAAAAAAATCTATGTGACTTCGGTACAATGTTTGTTACATGTCTTGAGACGTTAGAATACTTCCGAATTTCTAGTAGCCATTGCTGTGAGCCTGTGACATAAATATATTTTTAATCTATTTCCACTAATTCTATGTTACGTTGATTTTAAATGATTTCAATATATTTTATTTTATAGAGATTAAATTGTTCATTGTCCTGTTCAATTTAAGATGTACATCTCGTCAGAAATATATGTTGTGCTTATATTCCGATATTTCTTTTTGTCGGGTTCATGTCACTTTTGTGATTTACCACTTTCCTCGGTCAGATTGGTTTTGATTTCAAGGACATATTAAGCTTTTATTGCTTTTTACATGAACTGCTAAACAACCTTTTATTTCTGTTTGCGAATATTTTTGCCAGAAGCACTGAAAATTGTCACGATTTTTTATAGTCTCAGATTATTGTTACTGGCTCCAGGTATACGGAAGATTTAGATTTATTTTCTATTTTATTAATTTCTAATGCGTATAATTATACCTGATCTATTTTTTTCTGAATTCTAAAAATGCTTCTACATCTCTACCTGCTACAGCTTACAGAATCAGGTGACGTTGTTATTTCAAGTATTTTGTTTACAGTAGTTTTTAGTTTGATACATTTCCGCATGTGACTAGATAGCAAGAGCAGATGTGAAATTTCTAAATGTTATTTTATAATTAACCCAACTAAAGGCGAAGAACAAGTGTGCTCATTTTCGTGCATTATGTCGAGAGTACAAATATTGAAAATCTCTGAAAACTTTTCACTCTCCAATTATAATCTCAAAGAATGAGTCAGCCAGTGGTATGGGTTTCTGACGGTACTGCATTCAGGGATCTCAGACTATGTCGATATTATGAAATATACAACTTCGCTAGTGATTAATATTAAATTAAACTAAGTTCATATGATTGAGAGTTAAGCGTTCTATCACTCTTGTTAAGCACGCATAATGTGCTGAATATTAATTATCATCTCACGAATTTTAGGTTATTTTCCATTCTCTAGTAATTGTGATAATGCGATTATATATTATATTATTATTTGATATTTTTGATCAAATCAAAGGCAATTTAGAATAAAACAATCATACGTATATATATATATATATATATATATATATATATATATTATTATTATTATTATTATTATTATTATTATTATTATTTACATGTTTTGCATTCAAACTATAGTCCCTGTATTTGTTTCTGTTGCTGTTATCTAAATGCTTTGGCCGTTGTGTCCTTCGGATTTTATCAAATGTGTACATTCCTAACTGGTGTTGAAAACAGCGAAAATTTTGCGACAACAGCAAAAATGAGGTGATTTATGTGAATGTAAATATTATGAATAATAGCCTCTCTTCCATGAAATTCAGACAAAAAAGTCATACATGTCATCGTAACATTTTAGTACTAACAGTGAAAATCTCAATGGGTTGGGAAATATATTTAAATAGCTTGAAGTGAACATTTAGTAAAGAAAACAATCAACGAATGTGGATAAATAAATAGAAAATGCATCATGACAAACGTATAGTATGCAATTAATTAGTCGATATTTCATACGAGATGCAACGAGTAAAAGCGAAGACTGCCAGAGACTGGGGAAATCTAATAAATATAATAAGCGCCCGACGCGATTAATGACGTAAGAGTTGCAAATATCAAAGAGCTATTGGAATGCGAGAAATTATGGTTTGTGAGAAAAGAGAGAAAGGATAAACAATATGTCAGATTGAAGGCCATGCTATTACTTCAGATGAAAGTATTAGGTTAACAATAGACATTAAAGAAATACCAGGAAAAATATTTTATTTCAATAGAATGTATTAGAATTACATTAAGGACTTTGTTTAAACAAAACTAAAAATGATTATATTATTAATATAAATGTTAAATGGGAGTGTTCGAATTTCAATCTGTTCTTGATCTGTTTTTAAGATAACAAAAGTAACATTAATGAGAGTGGAAATTTGCAAAATGAATAATTGAAACTGCTAAAACATGAACTAATCTATATTTGAATGTATCTCAAAAAAGAAAAAATTGGATATGGGTCTGAAACGCAGATTAATTTGCTGATCCTGAAGAAAGCATTGCATCATGCAATAAACATATCCAAAAGAAATTTAAGTGCAAATAAAGGATTGAATAAAACTATTTCATATATGAATTGCAACAAAGCAAACTTATAGAAAATTAATATTCTTTGATGAATGTACAGAAAAAGAAAGCGATAAATTTGTATGCTTAAAAATTTTAACTTTCATTTGTTTCATATATGCAAAATGTAATTCATTATTGTTAATTGAAACATTAATTGGTTTGTGATATGTAATTATGCATGCATTGCGTTCCCCATTCCATCAATATGTATATATAATAAATATCCCAATATATAAATATATCAAGAATAATCGTGATTTGAACTTCTAAATTACTAATCAATCACAGAAAAATATATCTCCCCCTCCCTCTCTCTCTCTCTCTCTCTATATATATATATATATATATGTATATATATATATATATATATATATATATATATATATATATATATATAGATGTCCAGTCCGTAAACGGTTAGGATATTCGAACAAGATTAACTTAAGATAAAATATTAAGTGCTATATCTATATAGAGAGCTCGATAATTTTGACGTCCCAATGGGTGCTTTTGTTTCTGCACAAATCGCAGATTTAATAGAAATCTATGTCCTAAACATTCTTAGTATGATAGCGAACTCCAAACAAATAGGTCTATACATAGATGACGGAGTCATCATTTTCCCTAACAATAATGGCCCACTATCATCTCGGGTAGAAAAGAAAGTAATTAGGGCCTTTAAATGGTTCGGATTTAAAATATAGATTTCTTCTAATTGAAAAATAGTCAGCTTCCTAGATATTACCTTAAATTTGGCAAACAACACATTTAAACCATACCAAAAAATAATGAAACCCCACCCTACACGAACATCCATTCCAATCACCCCAACAAATAATTAAACAAATCCCTAAAATCGTAAAAACTAAAACCAACAATCTATCATCAAATAGCAAAATCTTTAATGAAAATAAGACACATTACAACATCGCTTAAAAAAGTGGCTTCAAACAGGAATTACATTACGTAGATTCCCACAAAAGTACCAGAACTAAAGAACCTAGAAATAGACAAAGAAGAGTGATATGATTTAACCCCACTTTCTGTAAGCTATCAAATAATAATATCGGGCAATACTTTCTGAAATAATTGATAAGCACTTTAAGCAGAACAACCTACTAGGGAAAATCTGCAATAGGAAGACATTAAAAATTAGTTATTCCTTCACTAGCAATATTAATAGCCTCATCAATTCACATAATAATAATGTACTAAAGAAATTTTATAACAATAAAAAGACAGATAGTACAACCCTCTGTAACTGTAGAGTAAAAAATAAATGCGCAGTTGGCGCCATATTTAAGTTCAAAGAAGTAATATAACAAGCAACCATCTATCGTAGCGTAGACAATAGAAGGAAAAGACATATGCAGGAATTTCCGCCGGACCATGGGAACAACGCCTATATAAACACACTCAATCAATTTCTAAACCCCACCTAAAACATCAAACCGCTCTCTTTAAATATTTCTGAGAATTGAAAGAGAGTAATATTTCCCCTCAGAGTGAATGGAAGTTTATAGGGAAATCTGAAACCCCTAGAAGCAGATGAAATTTATGCTTAGACAAAAAGCTTAGAATTATCAAATTCAGAGTATCTAGCCAATCATTAAATCAGAGAAATGAAATAATTTTCAAATGCCATCATAAAAGTAAATTTAAACTATCTAACACATAAAATCTTAGAATCACCCCGTTCTGACACACTTGCCAGCTCTCTCACATTTGTGTGGATCATTCGTTGGAGGATTTTACAAGTGAGGATAAGGACCTACCATACAATGGGTTGAAACGCCAATCTAATTACTTTATATTATTATTGGTGTACAAAATTTTAAAAGAAATATCCTATGATGAACTATGCAATTGGAAATAAGTTCACTATAATGACTTCGACATAAATATTTTATGTGTATAATGGGACACCTAAGTGTAAGGTGAGGGAGGGATGTTTCTCATATATATGGGTACACCTAATTTTGTGCATGCTTCTATAGAAATATGTGCACGTTTTTATATATATTATTGTATGTATTATTGTGTCTATAAGGGGTACCTAAGTATAAGTGTGTTTCATATATAAGAATGGAGCTACTTATGCATACGTTTTTCCATCATGTGAGAACACTTGATTACAGGTGGGTTTATGTTAATTTTAGATGCAGTCAATTGTGCATTCTTAAACTGATTATACCTTCATGCACTAATCATTCTACCCATAGGTGTACGGATTAGTATCAACAATCCGAATGAGATATTCTGGTATATTTATATATATATATATATATATATATATATATATATATATATAATGTTTATTAAGATGTATGAAAAGAAAATATACCAACTCATTTGGGGGTTAAGTGTATACAGATGTACATTGTCTTTATGCTTGGAGATATACATAACGTTTTTCGCAAGGTCCCTATGTAGATACGAAAATGTGTAGGTCAGTAAGTATGTATAAGCATAAATAAAGTCACATTTGTAAGCATATCTGGGAAGGTACGCATATGTATATATGGATATAAGGTAGTGTAAATGTGTGGGTTAGTTCATGGGGTCAAACATTCAAAGGTATCTATGGAATTTGAAGTTTCTTCAGAGGTCAAACTCTTCACTACTAGTCTGAACACTCCCAGCCGATATGTCGCCATTGCCTAAGTGCTGACTCTCTTTAACTATTTCGCTTTTCATTCTTCTTATTTTTATTTTTATATATTTATCCTTCTCTTCAGTTAAATAAAATGCTTATTCCGGTAAAATGTTTTCTACCAAATGGAAGGAATATTGTGTGGTCTGATGAAATGAGCTAATTAAGCTCATTGAAATGAATTATAATTTATAACCAATTTAAATGACGTGTTAAGTTTTCCTTTATACAAACACACACACACACACACACACACACACACACACACACACACACACACACATATATATATATATATATATATATATATATATATATATATATATTATTCCTGTTAAACCATAGAAATAGGCCTGAAAATTGCAGTCATATGCAAGGCATTTTATGAGAGAATGTCAGTTGCATTTAGATCATGTATAAATACATAAGGATGTTCACTTAACCAAAACGATTATCGAATATTTTCGATTCTGAGTGAACTAAATCGATTGTTTTCAGTTAATGTTTGAAAAAAGAATCAGTCACGTTCGGTCAACTTTATGCTCCATTTATCAGATGTACGTTAAAATCTAATTGAAGACAAAGAAATTCAAGGAAATGCATCTTTACCATTCAAGACCAGAAACATTTCCAAAGAGGAACAGCGATTGTGCCCAAAAATACACAAGTATAGTAAAAAGAAAATAACAGAATAAATAGGTGAAAAACCACTGAACTAAAAAAATTATTGGCGTCAAAGCACAGACGCACCTCGAATCGAAAAGCAATATAATTTGTGGTTATATAGTTATATAGAGCTATTTTTTCTTTGTAGCTGAATATTCCTCTTGATCTTTTATATATACCTGACATTCTATCTATCTATCAATCTATCTATCTATCTATCTATCTATCTATCTATCTATCTATATTGATATAGTACATTATATATGTATACACACACACACACACACACACACACACACATATATATATATATATATATATATTGACTTTTGAAAATTATTTTAAATAAAAATAAACTAAAAATATGTTGGAATTAATACATTCCTAAACGTAATACATTCCTATTCGTAAGATCCCGTAATAAACTGATTTTGTTTACATTAGGATATACAAACAAAACAGATAAGAATTCTTCGATAAATAACAACAAAAAAAATGTGTTTAAAGGCATTATTTCGGGCTGTTTTGATTGTAAGTTTTTTTTAACGAGTGGTCTGAAACACGTCAGATCAATTGATGTTTTTTCTTGGGTGAAGCAAGTAAGAATTCTGTTGTTGATTTTCCGATTATTAAGGCCGGTAATTATGAATTAATTTACTGTTTAATTATTTTAAAAAATGGAGAAAGCACAGTAAATACTCAAATACGAGTATCCAATAAAAATAATAAAACAGTTCATAAAACGTATATATATATATATATATATATATATATATATATATATATATATATATATATATATATATATATATATATATATATATTTTAATTTAGAACATGTACACATTTTTGTGTACATGTGCGTCGTGGTGCAGTGGATATCGGCTCGGAACAAGAAATCGTGAAGTCGAATTTCGAATTCCAGTCGTTTTCCTTGCATTTATTTACGCGCAAATTTCCTTGGGAAAGGTATTCATCCGTCTCTTCCCTCCAGCTATGGGTTACATATCAGGATAGATTGGGTTCTATAGCCTTGGCTGTCAACCAGTCTACCGCAGAAAGCACTGGCCATCTGCTGCGGTATAATATTCTGCCCACTCAGTCATACCTCTTTCAAGACATGATCGCCCAAACGTGTATTGCGTATGGCTCTTAACTGACTGACACAACCTTTATATATCCACTACAAATCGTACATTTGTTTTGACATTGAAACTACAATGTCTCATCAGGTGTTGTGGACAGCAATGGAAAACCTCTTTTCTTATATTTGGTGAGTTGAGTGTGAGATGTTGGTGGGGGTTAGTGATAAGGGAATAGGTCTTGTGAAGTGTCCGTTTGAGTTTTGAAGTAAGTGGTGTGGGTAGTGGATATAGTTGATTAATTAGTGTCTTGGAATTTTGTAGACAGGTTTAACATTAGGAGATAAGATGTAAGTTTTATGATCTTGCGACTAGACTTTATCTTTTGGATTGCTTAGAGGAGCAGAGTAGGGAGGTGTAATAGGTGGGGAGGCATGGGATTGGACATACCGCTTATTTGTACAACAATAGAATATTTTTGTATTTAAGCATAGTTTTTATAATTAATCTAATTTTTTATATTTAACCTTAATTTTGATATATATATATATACATATATATATATATTTTTTTTTTGTACGTCTGTCGCATTGCTTGTCTTTGTAAAAGAGAGTGACAGAGGTATATATCTGTCGACTATATACATATCAAACGTTTATATTTTCAAAATACGTGACATTAATAAATAACTTCATACATTAACTGTTTCAGTATATATTTGTAATGTACTATTATGTATAATTTTATATCATATTCTTTTCCCTTTCATTTGTAGATAACTCAGAGGTAAGAACTGCATTGTGGAGAAATGTCAGGTAGAAAAATTATATTTTTATGTGTATATATATGCTACATTTTGTATGGAAAAAGAAAACTCGAATCGTACAACCGGTGAGAGATATATGTTTATTAATATAAACTTGATAGTACACTTATTTTACGTCGATGACATTTTATAATACCTAAAATTTATGTGCATATATATATATATATATATATATATATATATATATATATATGTGTGTGTGTGTGTGTGTGTGTGTGTGTGTGTGCGCGCGTGTGTGTGTGTGCGTGTGTGTGCGTGTGTTTGTGTGTGTATTTATAAAATAAATAAATATAAACTACGAAAAATTGTCTTTAACATATTTCACTATAACAAGGTTGTTAAATGTTTAACATTAAGAAGCTTATTAAATGAAACATATTAGATTAAAGGCATAGTTTGCTACTTGTTTTTTGTTTTAATCATATCACCCCCGAGCAAGGCGGTTACGCCACTGAAGTCCAGGGGGTTACATAAGAGTAAAAAGATTATAAGAGAGTGAAGAGAAGGACGAATCAGTTAGAAAGTAGCAAAAGAAGGATGGGAATACAAGTGTGATGACAGTTGCAAAGGAGGAGAGAAGGGAAAGGATATATAGGGTGGTGCGGAAAGAACTAGGATCAAGTAGTTAAGAGATAAGTATTGACCTTGCATTTCCATTCCTGGAAGTTGTAGCCGCCAGAAAAGCAAGAATAAGGAAGCGAGTTCCACAGGCGGGAATTGCGAGAAAAGAAGCTGGAGGAGTAGAATTGTCGTCTGTATTTGGTTGATCTAACTGTGAATGGGTGGGACCCAGTTGTCAGTCACTAAGTTTGTGACTAAGTTTGTTGGAGAAGATGCCATGAAAGTATTTATAGAACAGACAAAGGAAAAGTACATCTGACTGGTGGAAAAGTGGCTGTAGTCGAGCTGCCAAGAGGGTACTAATCACATTACTGATTCTCCTTTCGATCCTGTCAAGAAAACGGAGATGAACAGCGGGGGCATCTGACCATATATGGAAGCAGTACTCCATGCCCAGAGAAATGATTGATTTGTATATGTTCAGGATGGTTTCAGGTGGGAAAAACATCTTGGCTCGACATAGTGACCCAACCCTTCCTAGCAGTGGATTTAGCTATTGACTCAATGTAGTGTTTCCACTTGAGATCAGAAGAGAGGGTAAGGTAGAGTAGGCGCAGAGCATTGCTCTCGGGGAGAGTCGCTTGGTCCATGCTTATGGGAAGTAGGAGAGGTTGCCTGTGATGATTGACAGACAGCAGATTGGTCTTAGACGCATTGAAATTTACAAGCCACTTCTTACCTCAATTCACCACAGTGAGTAGATCTCTTTCGAGATCAGCAGCGAGATTATGTTTGTCCGTCACGCCGGAATTCTTTCTGATGCGGGACTAAATTGTGATGTCGTCTGCGTAGATGCCTACCTGGCTCTTGATCTCGTCTGGGAGGTCGTTTATGTAAAAAAGGAAAAGCGTCGGGCCTATGATAAAGCCCTGAGGGACACAGCGTTTGTACAGTAGGGTGTGGAGGCATGCCCATTCTATTATATTAATGCATAGACTTAAACATGTATTGTTAAAAAGGAACGACAAGTAAATTTTATTAATATTGATGTAATTTTTCCAGAATTCTTATATGTTTATTTTTTGCTAGAATTAAAGGGCGCAATGATATGCCATAATTTATGGGATTCCAAGCGCTTTTAACCATTTCAGCAGCCATTCCCAAGGATGTAATTTTTCCGATGTTGTTCGCTCCCTTTCAAAAATATAAAACCACAAAAAATACATGACAGCCGAAGATGAGAGCATAATAATAACAAGGAAAAACATCCATTTAAAAGCAGATATTATAATCACCGATTTTTATTCAAGCTACAAAATAATATAGCAAATGTTAAAAAGTTGGCTTTCCAAATCAAAATACATTAGTAAATGAAAGATCGGTGTAGTCTTGATTTAATGTCACCTTAAAATGTAATTTAGGATCATACAAACCTGAATAAATTTGTTTACGATGCTTAGAATCCCCTCTTCAGTTTTGAACATTGATTGAATTTATTTTAATCTTCTAGTCCGGCGTTCGTAAATTTCCCTGTTTTACGTTTGAACGTTTAGGAAAATCAGTTAATATAAATCGCCTGAAGATGGCGAAAGTCGGAAACAAAGATTGCGTTATTAACTAGTTTGGAAATGAAAAATATTTAAATACACACACACACACACACACACACACACACACACACACACACACACACACACACACATATATATATATATATATATATATATATATATTGTGTTTTGGGGCAACATCTCTCTTTACTACAATGAATAAAAATGACACGATCAGATAATACGGTTATTTATATAATAATGCATGTGTTCCTATAATGTTCTTTTTCGAAACTCAAATTATATTGTCCAAGGATTTTGTACTTTAAATTCTGATATAATTTGAGTTCAAAAAGAACAAAATATACAAACATCCTTTATAATCATATAAAATCTTAATGATAATACCTTATCTCGCATTTTATGAAACACATATAATATATATATATATATATATATATATATATATATATATATATATATATATATATATAGCAATGATTAAAATCATGTAAATTATGCGAAATTTAAAATTGCTCGGTCAACTCATTTCAACAGATATACTTACCAAAATTGCACAAAATTACCCTGAATACTAAAAGAAAATTTATTCATTATTAATGGAATTGTTTTTTGTCACATCTTGCAGACCACCTCGTTAGATACTGTATCTCTTATGAATCTTGTCCTTTATTAACTTGATGATACCTGACTTCGGTTCATGCAGGGTATTTCTTTTGTTTTGTGCACAAAGATTTTTGCAGTCTTGTAGTATGCATCCTGACCTAAGGTAGCAATACCATCTCAAGGCCCTTTTTCGAGACTTCCGTGTTCAGTCTGAGATTCTCAACAACAAATTATCAGAAAGCTAAGCGTCTGTCTTTCGAGGAGCTCTAATCACGACTAGACTCTTACAACACTTTCTGAATCATCAGCGCTGTGTTCAGATATACACCCAAGCTCGCTAAACTGCTAATATTGCTGAATCTGACGTTAATGCCAAGCAATACATTATGCTGTTTTCAAAAGTCTGGTTGAGTGAATTTGACTTATTATGCTCTTTGTCTCACAGACGATGTGCAACCGAACCTGTACTTCTCTGTAGTAGAGAAAATAAAATTTACCAACGCGCATGAAAAATTAATAGATGCCATTATTTAACACGCGTATAATATACACACACACACACACGCACACACACACACACACGCGCACACACATACACATATGTGTGTGTGTTTTTATGTGTATACACACACACACACACACACACACACACACACACACACACACACACACATATATATATATATATATATATATATATATATATATATACAATTGATTTATATTTGATACGTGAATTTTATTTCTTCACAAGTTATATCTATATTTCTCATTTAAATTAAATTCTCATGTCTTTTTTGTACTGTATATATTAAGTCTGTGGAGACTAAATAAAGAAAATGCTGGAGAGAAATATTTTTTAAGCTGATTTTGTGAATTTAAGTTATTTTGTGAAAATCATTTTACAACAATGATCTAACATTGCGTGATACCGAGGTAAAAATCTTGAAACATAGAAATTTTCGTGTCACAGTGTAAATCATATTAAATTTAAGTTTAAAAAAAACATATTTGATTATATTAGGCTCTACAGTATTTGTTGTTTTGAGCACTTTAACAAAAAAATGCGGAAGAATTCGCTGTTGTAAAACTGTTGTTTTCTTTACCTGGATTTCTATAGGTATCTGTATCAACCACAAGAAATGCATAATTTATCGGAAGAAAATATGTTTTAAGCGCACTGATTCGATTTCCATACTTGAAACTGCAAAGTACATAGCAACTTGAACAATTAAATCCAAAATCAAAACATCAATGCCAAAACAATCAAGAAAATATTTCTTGTTATTCCTAGAATGATTTTAATAAAACAGACGGTTAATAATTCTATAAAAGTTTAACTTTTTAGGAATACATTTAAATTATTGTTTGTTTTTAATATCAATTGTGAAATAATATAAACCCTTAGCCCTCTTGGTCATGATGTTAAAGGATAACCGGAATTAAAACCTCTGATAGGGAGTTTTTAAAGAGTGTGAGACCCTTCCATATTATTTTTTTTATCTTAAAACTGAAACGAGGTGGTAGTACATGTTTTAGTCCTAGCTGTAATCAAGCAGATACCTACAAAACAATATGTTAATATAAAATTGACTTTTCTATTGATATCTGCAAAATATTCCATTATAAACAATATGTATTTGAAAACTTCTATTTCTATAAATCTATCCAATAAATCTTAAATAATTAATTGATGTTTAAATTCAAAATTAATTCCCGCGGAACACGACCTCAGAATCACAAGGATGAGTGTGATATAGAGTAAAATAAGTTTTTATGAGTTTATGTCAGAATGGTAGTTTCATCTTAGACTTGAATAGGTTAAGATTGTAGTGATCGGAAAGTACAATCACGGAATCTGTTACACAGAGCAATGTTTCGCTGGAAGTTAGAACTTTTTGAACTAAAAATGCATTTCGAATAATGGCTTTCTATACAATAGTGATATACCAGTGAGGGTTTGTAATATTTTGTCTGTAAGCGAGAGTTGGCACAGTGCGAATTATGTTCTCACACACAACGATTCGGGGGTAGCTGTACACATTTTAACCCTGATCAACCTCTTGTAAATTTAGAGGACAGCATGAGGAAGATTGATTTCTTTAAGGTAACTTTAGTGGTAAATGAATTTACATTTGATGGATGTTTCGGGATTTCCTGGATGTACTCAATCTGACTTAGAAAATACCTTTGTTCATTAATGTTTTCAACAAACTGAAGCGTTTAATATATATTTTTATAAATGCAGATTTATATTTTGACTTATCAGTCAATATTTATGTTATTGATATAATGTCTAACCAAGAACCTATACGTTAAAATATTTGCTAGTATAATACAGTGTTCTTTACTTTTCTGTACAACTGAACACATTTTCAACTCTTTTAAAGTTTAATGTCGTTGGAATGAAGCCATAATTCTAAATGCATTTTTACACCTTTGAACCACTAGTGTAATCAAAAGTCGCGTGGATGTTATATTGCAAAAATTCATATGAAACTATTATATTGGTATACAAATTACATATTATATAATGAATAATTACTTTACCGAATGTATGGAGTCAAAGAAACAAAGAATACAAATTTTATCATATAATTTTCAGTCATTAAAACCGTGCTTAATAATTGTTTTCAGCTTATTTTGGGTTAAATATAAAAGCCATATTCATCTCTTGGTTGAAAACAAAATATTGCAAGGGATGGATTTTAAATTCTCTGTCGAAATTCTTAATTCACGTCAAATAAATATATCATGTTATGCTGAAGATATAACATTATAATAACGTTATATCTTTCTAGGCATTATTTCTCTACGAAAGCTGTGGTCTATGATTATCTGAAATGTATATCCGAATGATAAATTATCATTCAACGAAATTAATCTGTTCTCATTTAATCGTGAAAGATTTTCTTTCCATCAGCACAAGTATTGCTTATCACCAGGAGAGTGACACATTGCGCCTTCTCAGATTAACGTTTTCCGCTGTCATAAAGAGGAAAGTGTATATTGAATCTATTGTTATATCTGCAGCTAGGAAAATGTTTCGCTTGTGTAAAGCTGGACTATTTTTCTCGGCAGAATATGCCTGATATATTAATATCTATATTCGTCCTTATTTTGAAAATGTTTCTGCTACATATTGTCTGGTGTCTTTGGAATATATTTAAATATTCTTTATAAAATCTAAAGAACAATTTGTAATATTATAGATCTTGACATGGAATCTTATTGTCAGTTACTTTCCAATGCCGTAACGTAGCTTTCCTTTTTTTTTTAAAAATTTTTAAAAAAACTTCCATATTAACTGTTCTGGTGAACATGAGGTGAATACAATATATAAATAGTTTTCTTTTCTTTCCTGTTTTAAAATTTCCCGAACCGAGATGAAAATCTGTTTTTGATCAACAGAAAATAATATTGCCTCCATGCTAAAAAAAAAAAAGAAGTTTGAGGAAAGTTTTGAGAGCAAGTGTGAAATATATAGTAAATTTAAATGCAAAGTCAATACTCATCTACTAACCACTGGCCTCTAGCTCTCTTCCCTCCCCTGTATAACCTTCGCTTTCTCTCCACCTATGTATCTGTCATCGCACCTGCTTTCTCAGCTTTCTATTGTTCCTTTCTAACTAGTTTGTACTCCTCACTCTTTTCTAATTAATCTTTTTACATGTATGTAACCCCCTGCACATCATTTCGGCCTTGCTCGGGGTGAAATGATTAAAAAAAAATAAATTAAGAGGAGTAATTTACAGAAAACGAACAACCGAAATACCAAATACCAGTGTCATTTTTCTTCCGCCCAAAAATTAGTGTACGTTTTGAACAGACCACGTCATTGGGTCGGTCTAATTATTAACGTGCGTGGTCGGTCAATGACATTTCAAGTCATACAAAAACAGGAGAGAGAGAAAAGCAGAGACCACGCATCTAGTTAAAGCTGATGTTAAATTACACATTGATTCATTGTCAGTCTCAAATGATATCTCAAGATTCCAAAGAACTCCATTTCACGGAACGCTATGTACCTAAATCTTTTGCTTTGAATTATCAACTATAATTTTTGTTTGAAAAACAAACTTTATTATTTTCAGCATATTAAAAACATTTGATCATGTTGAATTTAAAGATGTAATATTTGTGTGAATAACGTACTCTCTCAGTTTGTTTTAAACATTTTGGGAAATTACTTCGTGTCTGATGATTTAATAATATTTTTGAATGAACATTTTCTGTTAATTATTATACATCGAATTTAACAATTTATAACATTTGACTACTTTCCATAAAACAGACAACAGAAAATAACAAATAAGTAAATCTGTAATTACATTTCTTATCTTGTGTCGTTAAATATAACACGCGGGCGTTTTCGTGCTATTATAACCCACGTCTTCTTACTTAACTGGTGACCTACGAAGTACGAGTAAACTAAAACTTACGGCTTTCACATAATTCAAAATATTTAACAACAAAATTGACATGAATCAAATGAACACACAGGCCATGGAATCGGTACAAATAGTATCAATCAAATAACTCGTGTTCACGAAATCAAATAAATTTGGATGGTTCACAATTATGAAAGTACAATTTATTATCCTGAAGTTTAGGACGACCTTTCAGTAATTTTTAAGTGTTGGCAGCAATGCCGCCAGAAACAATATGCAAACTAACACACACTGGTTTACAGTCATAAATATATGATAAACTTAAACAAGCTGTCATAGTCTGCCTGAAAATATTAAAACCAGAGATGCCGGATAAATTGATGTGTTCTCGCACCCTCACAGAATGACCATCCGTTTATTTAAATGAACTAATGTCATTAGCTACAAAAGCTGGAGTGAGAAGTAACATCATACGACACAAATTCATCAAAGTAATGCCGATTAACTTAAGAACCGTCTAAGTAGAACAAGCTGGTTTAGAAAGAGAAACACTTAAGGAGCTGTATTTTAATCAACAAAATCGAAACCCTGTTCAGCAGGATCAACCAAAGGAAGAATAAGACTGCTGTAGACGGAATCGGAAATGCCAATCCAGTTTTCAACCATATAATGTCGACCAGAATCACAAGATATGCTGGTCTCACATTTACTATGACCACCGTGTTTATTTTGTAAACCATGCCGAATAAAATGAAAAAAAAAATAGAGCCGTCCGCACGACAACCTCCATCAGCACGAAAAATTATGTCAGAAATCTAGCTCATCGGAAGGTGTGGCGTTCCACTTCCCGCCACTTATGGAAGTAACTGCCCATTTAAGAGCGAAAACATTCTATTCATTGTGGATACTGGGGTATCGTATCATTTATTCCAAAGAAATACCTGATAAATTCATTTTTATATCTGACAATATAAAACCACTTTCGCAATATGGTTAATAAGACATTATGGACTAACAGTTGATTGTAAAATAAATAAATTGATTGACACAATTATCAATAGGCAAAATGACGCCGAGCTCTCAACATAAGCGTCAACCATCATAACGAAAATGTAGAAATAATTTTAAAATAAAGTATGGAAGGCTCCCCTAATCTAATATTCTCCCATTGGGATCTTAACACACACAAAAAATCAAAAGTAATTCACAGAATTGAAACTGAAAGCAATATTTCTGTATTTACAAATGTGCGACAGCTGTCAAAGTCGACATCTGACATAGCCAAGGAAGAATTTAAAAAGCTCACATAATTTCCCCTTTCAAATCAAAGTGAAGTTCGGCACTATACATGGTGCCAAAATTGGATGATACGCACAGGAAAGTGGGCGACTATAGACAACTGAACAGCATTACGAAATCAGACCGCTATCCACTTCCCAATAAAATCTCCCTAGCTACGAAATAACATGCAAAAAGATATTCCAATGATTAATCTATCCTCGGCCTACCACTAGATACAGGTATATACTGTTGATGTATGTAAAACTTTAATCTTGACAGAAAAAAACATATTTATTTGAATAACACTACATGTCTTTTGTGCTACGAAACGCCGTAAGTACTTTCAGTAGGATGATTGATGAACTCTTTCTGTGATATTTGTATATTTTGATGAAATTTTAATGTTCCGATGGCGAGGAGTCTCAATAAAAACATCTAAGTCAATTATTTCGGAACTTTAATTAGTACGATTTTAAAATTCCAAATTTAAAATATATTATCAATTCTACAGAACTCGACTTCTTAGGTTTTAATATTTCGAACGTAGGAATCAAACCGAAAGCTCATAATTTTTATCACCTGAACAATTTTCCTTCCAAAATTTTAAAAGCATTGCGACAATTTATTGGAATGGTCAACTGTTGCTGGAAATTAAGACCGAAAACTATTGCTCTTACTACTCACAGTATGTATCCATTTAAATCCTAATGCAAAACAACTGATTTTAACTGCGGAAGAATTAGCTTCTATTCTAGCAGTGAAGTAATATTTATCAGGTTTAACAGCATTAGACTTTCCGGATTCGAACGTTATATCTTATCAATTTTTATAAATACTTTGAATCATGCAATAGGTACCAATCTTCATCAAATGACCAACAGCCGACCAATCCCATGATTTATTCTCTAGTAAGTTGTTTTAGACCAAACAAAGATATCCCATCTTTTGTCGTGGGTTTGTTCACGGCATATCTAGCGGTGTTGCTCTTTAAAGACCTTATAGAAAGTAGAAATGCTCTTTTGCTAACAGATCATAAACCTTTTGTTATATTTTTACTAGCCATTTGCCTTTAAAAGTAGACAGGCAAAGGCATCATCTGAGATTTATAACCGAATATGTCACAGAGGTTTCTCATATAAGAGGACGGTAGAATATCATTGTTGGCGGCTTCTAAAGGTCGACTGATTAAGTAACAATATATTTTTGAGATTTACCGGAAATTGTCACGCATTAGCAATCAGAACAATAAAAAAATGGTTGAAAACTTAACATACAGGTAACACCTAATTTATAATGTTCAATATATCGTTAAAGTTTCCGTGACCTTTTATACCACAAATGCTTACAAAAACAATATTCGATAGTCTGCACGCATTGTCACTCCCAGGAATATCAGCAACATTATGCTTTTAAAATGAAGTTCTTGCTGGTAACGGATGGACAAGACTGTCAAAGATTTCAGAAAACATTTTTTCAAATTGACAGCAAGAAAAATGGATTAAACAAACCAAGTGTAAAATACAACCGTTTCAACTACCTTCTAAGCAATTTCATTCTGAAAGGGTGGGTACTTTATCGACAGTAAGAAACCAAACATACCTATATTTTTTACTATATCGGTGCCGATAACCATGATTAATAAAGCTACTAGAAAGAAAATAACATAACAAAATATTGCTACTGCTTTCATTAACGCAAGATCAGTATTACACTCAATGAATGTACATGCTCGCCATATACAGCAGTAACAAGATGCCATAGGCATGTTTCAAGACTGTTCATTGAGCTATGTCATAAGAATAAGGATGAGCTACCAAACCTGGAAATAATAACCTGATTGAGGAAATGCTAAATTTTAACATGGAGGTTCATTCTTCCGTACACATATTCTCATCGATAAAATGTTATATACCAAAGCATTTAAACGATTGCAAATTAGTATATCTTACAATTGACGGAGTTCGGAAATCTTTGAAAGCGCCTTACTCATATTTATATAAAGTAATTGGATGTAATAATAAGATTTTCACTATTACAACTACAGAAGATGGTAACTGCAACGTGTCCATAGGCCGATTAAAATCAGCGGTTGTCTCAGAAACAGTCAAAATTTTGATATTCATAAAGTTATACCAGCAGAAAGAGATACTCTACCAGAGATCGACAGTAATATAGAAACAAAGAATAAAGTAAAGCAAAACTAAGTCTAGAAAATGGGTTACTTGGAAAAGTGACAAGATATTTCACGACTATTGAATTATCAACTTATTCATGTATTAAAGCAGACTCTGTCGAATTGGAAGTAATGGGATGTGGTGAAAACGAAATAAAAATAACCTCATTTTCTTCACTGTTTGCAAAATCGCAAACAAGTGTGAAAATCTATTTTTGCCAAATAGAAAAAAAAGATTGCCACCGTGCTGAAAACAAGATCAAAGAAAATTTCGAGAGAATGAGTGAAATATTTATTAACCAATGAAATGAATGCGATTTACAGAAAGCAACAAATTGAACTTTCAATGATCAGTGTCATGTTTCTTCCTGCATAAAAATGAGCCGACCACGTGATCTAGTTGGCTGCATATATCACGGATGTTGGTCTCTCAGTTAGAGAGACAAAGGAGCAGCAAACAGAGAAGACATACTATATAGCAAGAATATAGTCAGGCCGCTCCCGGTGGTTCTTTTCGTACCCTATCAATTTCTGTCTCATGCTGCTGTCTTTATCTCTTCTCTTTCTCTTTACCTACTTTCCGTAAACAGAAGAGAAGATTACGATATAAATACACACATGATGATACATCATATCGAAATCATTAACTTATATATTTACCTGCACATTTCATATTTCGATGAAACAAACGAAGTCTTAATTCTTTAAACACCTTACTACATTTTCTCGTAGATCATGTCATTCACACAACTAAATGTCATGCTGTTCGGTTAAGGAATTTTTTTATTTGTACAAACGAAACGGTATTTATTCTTTCAGACTTCTGGTAATCATAGATTTCGATTGTTTGGTTATGTTTAGCACAAGATCAATTTAATAAACATGATGGAAATCTCTTGTTTAAACTTTCATCTCTGGTAACTAGACTTCGTTAATAACTTTGAAAATGCAACATTTAAATGCAATGTTATATAAAAATTGGAAAAAATGCTATTAGTGTCAGTTGTTGCCGGTTTGGTTACAATTCATTGGAGAGAACTGAGATCCAACTGCAACAGGGTGCATCATGCATATTGACGAAAGATACTCAGTGAAATATGAAATATAAATGATTTTATTGAAATAAAATAAAAACAAATTTTAATAAATATTAAGGATGCATATATTTGATGCTATGTAAGTCAAAGCGGGTATTAATTTTATGAATAAGTAACTAATTCAGTCTAAAATAAGCTCATTGTTAGTTAATTTTACAATAAAAGTCAGTGAAATACAAAATATCATAAGAAAAGTACCTGTCTATAATTAAGCAATGTAAATTAAAGTAAAAATTTTACAATAAAGTGTTTCAGTGAGGTCGAACCCAGTTAAAAGTTTATATTTAACTTAAAGGTACAAATATAAATGTTTATTATAGTTCTTGAGATTTGATGTGAGTTGTCGGAGTTCGTGACATAATTTCTTTGTGATTTCAGAATTTAGAAACTTCAAAATAGAGCGTTGTTTTGCTAACATTACTTTTTCTTTGACGGAGAAAACTATTATTTTGTTACAACAGTATGGTTGACAAACAAACATTTATTTCGTGAAAACAACAATTTGGTTGTCAAGACTTCATTTAGGGAAGGTTGAGACTGCTGTCAGTGTTTCAGATTGTTTGAATAACGTCGCATCTCCTAATCCTCATTTCGCTTATCCTACTGTTATTAATGGTCACATTACAAAAAAGTTTATAGGCTTGAAATGTTTACCCGTAACATTTTGGCAGCCAACCCCAGCATTTTATATTTCAACAAGCTCGTGTTGCTATTGGCTAAAAAATCACGTATATTCAAATAATTTATTGTCATAGAAAAACACTTCTAATTCTATTTTCTTCTCTTTAACTGTAATAAATTGCCCCCATTCTTTGCTCAAGGAGTTTTGCATGAAACGTGATATGGTTCAGGTTTCAGTAATTATTTTATATCCATTAGATCTTCCAAAAAATTAACTGAGAACCAAAATTGTTAACAGCTTATTTGTATATTATGAGTTTTCTTATGCTTTTATTGTTTTCCATCCTTAATAGCGAATCTTTTATCATATACTATAATACGAAGTATTTTTTGGCCTCTGTGTGGGTTTATAATATTTTAAAGAGAATTATAATTATTTGTTGGAGCATAGATATGTGTTAATCGTGTATTTGTGTAGCCAATGTCATTTGGATGCATTTAAAGATACATTCTGTCAATTTTAGTTTGTTTCAAACTTAATGAAAAATTATAAGAATTTCTAATACAATTAATAATACCTGGTGGAATTCATATGTCATAATTATAGGGTAAGCTTATCTTTAGTATATTCTATTTAGATGATTAACAAAATTTCTTTGTGAAAGAATTGATCTACCTAATAACGTCTAAAGAAACCTATAAATATATGCGCTTGCGTTTGTTAACTATTCGGAATATAGAAAAAATAAGATAATGGATTTGCGAATTCCCATTTTATATAAAATGTTTTTTTACGAAATTTGTTATGTTTATGTTGAGTACATATAATGTATTGTGTTTGTCTCTGGACCATAACAGCTGGAAAAAAATCAGATGTTGGGATGAATAATCTGAAATATAATGTATTTTGTTTTCATTTCAATGCCTCGTAGCTCAATTTAGAATTATATATATGAAGAGAAATATTTTCTATAATATGTTCATGCTATAATTATTGCAGTAATAATTAAGTGATTGGTGTGGTAATACTTCCTATCATGAAAGGAATACAGGTTCACCAAGATTAAACTTTTTCTGTATCTTATATTTTTGTACCTACATGAATTTTTTCTTTATTTGCCATAAAATGTTATATGATGAAGCGTATATTTGTGACATTATTCTAAACGAAATCTATGTAAACCAAAAAATCGATAATAAATAAGGAACATGTAAGCATCTAGATCAAGATTATATCTAATAATCAAAATCAAATATTTCTCTCTTGCAATATATATAAATAATATATCTAAATATATTGCGCAAATTACAGTAAAATATGTTTTTTCATCTTTCATTGGAGAGCTTAAGAAAACTTAATATAAACAATGTCTTACTTGTTTAAACATATATTGATATAAATATACTTATGTTACTATTAATTATTTTTCCCCAAGCAAGAAAATAAAATCTCTAGAACACAAGGGGTTACGAAGTGCGAAGTAATATGCGAAAACCAAGAAAAGATAACATTAAAAGCAAAAAAAGCGTTACATAAAACTAACGGTTACATTTCATTTGTAAAATTATGAAACATATACACATAAAGCTTATATATTGTAGATATAAATGTGTTTCACATTGATATTTCCGTAAAGTAAGATATAATTTCCATGGTCCTCTAATATTACTTATATTTCCTTTCACATTATTATGCAATTGCTGTCATTGTATTGTTTAGAAAAGTTTGCATAACTTAAAATTACCAGCAAATTAGCTTGCTCTTCTTTTAAAGACTTGCAAATATTCCTTATGCCTTACTACCTGCGCTACACCCCTAATGTTTATTTCTATTCATTGATATTCTTTCACACTTCGTGAATAATTTTCCTGCGTATAATGTTACTGATTTTGTTTTGAATTTTTTGGCTGTAAATGATTCATTGATATTCTAGAAAATGATTTTCAGTTTTTAATCTCCCAATTCTAACATTCACTTAGTTAACTACGGTATTTTGTCTTGTCACTTTTTTATTGTTTTTTTGTTTTTTTGTGTTTCCTCAATTGGCTTTGACGAGGGTTTTGATGCAGAAATATCAGATCTTTGTGGAGTAAAAAAAGCAATTTTGACTTCATATAATTGCCTATTTAGACAAACTCGATGTTCTCTCATTCCTATAAAGATGTAAAGATAAAAAAGAAAAGTTAAATGGAAACACAATTAAACAGATTTGAATGAATAAAAAGAAAATGTTAAGAAAAGTTGAAATCAAACAAAAATAAACAATGAAATAAAAAAATATTGAAAAATTCATTTAATACGAGAAGAAAATTATAAAAGAGAAGAGAAGAGAAAAATATAAAGAAAATAATAAATAAAACATTGAATGTATGAATGGGAGTCGTAAGTCAAGGAATCAAGAAACAAGCAAAAGGATTAAAATAACGTTCATTTCATATATATATATATATATATATATATATATATATATATATATATATATATATATATGAAATAAACTGTATTTTAATCCTTTTGCTTGTTTCTTTTTTTGTTGACTGCACTGTATTATGGGATTTGGAGGACACCGTCGGTGGAAAAAACAGCATCATGAAGGAATATAATTCGCCAGAAATTTTAAATCGAGATACTATTCTGTATGAACTTTTCACCGGAAGCTCTGATACGATCATTTTAGATTAGGTATCAATCGGTTGATAGCTCAGAAGATTCAGAAAAAAATGTATGATATATCCATCAATATCATGGGGCTTGGAGTTATAACTGATGATGACCACGGTAGACCTGTATTCTTATTCTCACAAGGCATCAAGCACAGCACTGTGGCCTACTTGCTTCATGTGGCTTCAAGAGTCAGTGCTCTTTTGGGTCAAAAGGGTAGCTGCTAGAAGTAATCCATATCTCGCCTCTACACTATAGCTCACAAGCAGAGAAACTCATTCATGGCTATTAGAATCATCCCTTATATCTGGCTAATAATTCCCAAGATTGTAACCTACTTGATTAGTATGTGTGAGCCGCATTTGTGCGATATATCAAAAACTCCTTGTAGCAACACAGATGAACTGAAGGCATTCATTATGGCAGGATTCACTAATAGAAATATACAGACCATACAGAAGATTTGCAGATATTACGATATTATCTGGAGGCCATATTTTATGCCAATCGTAGTTTTAGTGAACCATTTTACGCTTTAGTAAATTGTTTCTGTAATTTGGTAAATATGACTATTAAAATGAGATGTTATTTTCATTTCTCTGTAATTTAGAAATTTTAAGCATCCCACCCTGTACAGTGAATATTAAACATAATGTAATGCGTACATTCAGTGAATGGTAAATTTAATTCACTGAGATATGATGAAATTTTGTTTTAAACAGTATTCATGTAAATAATTAATTAAGATAAATTGATACAATTTCTTTCAAATAATTGTTAAGGAAGATATATTCAAAATATTTTGTGAACTTTTCAGAAAAGAAGAAGTTTCTCGAATTTATTTAACTGAAGCCAACTATATTTTCCTTTCAATAGATACGAAAGATGTATCTTATGATGTCGGGTCGGAATTCTTTGTATATTTGCGTGAGCAATCGGGTTTGTGAGTATGAAATTTGTCGTTGTTTGAAAGAAATGATTCCAAAGAAAAAATATATATTTGAATACCCGGGTCTAAGCTGCCTTACAGACAACGTTTCATCAGGGATCAGTTGTTGGCATCGTTGATTATAACAGATTGATTAAGAAAGAAATATATATGCAGACAATACTGGAAAGCACTTAAAATCACAATTTTTGTAAATACGTAAAATTAAGTAAGAGAGAAAAAACTTTACGGTTAAAATACGTAAATATTTTGCATACAGGAAAATCAAAACAGCATTTATCAATTTTAGAAGCTTTAGTCTTAAAATTATTTCAGCCTGTACTGTGCAAGCAGAAGGAGAATTTCATTAGATCCTTACATTTATTCGGAGATATATGAGTTTTTTTAATCATTTATATGCACCACTGGATCTTTTTTCTTTATTTACGTAATTTAATCGCAATTTTTCTCTCTTCCTTAATTTAATATATTTAAAATATTCGTATTTTTAAGCGTGTTCACTTATTATCTCCATATTTATTTATTTCCTAATCAATCCGTTATAATCAATGTTGCCAACGACTAGTCACTGACGAAGCGTTGACTGAAAGTTAGGCTAGGACAGGATATTTAATTAAAAATAGATATGAAATTATATTTGTTGAAATCCGTATTCATTTTCTAAGGTGACAGGTCATTATTTCGATATATATATATATATATATATATATATATATATATATATATATATATATATATATATATATATGTGGAAGATATTGCGGAAAAATTGTTATTACTGATGATGAGATTAGCAGTTTTTATTGTTCAAGAATTTTTTTTCAAGTCTTTGGTTTTCTTTGAAGAATACGATTTCATGTACTTTCATTTAAGGGAATTTGTAATAATATTAATTTTGTTTAATATGATATTGAGTAATTGAATGAAAAAAATTTTACTAATTTCTTTTTTATAAATAAATTTATTGTGAAGTTGTAGATATATTATTTTATTGTCCATGCACTCATGAATGGAAGTTAATCTTTAGCTAAAATTATATGTGAAGTTGTGGAGAAAATTTTTCGAATGTAGATTTGATATTATATTTTTAGTTCTAAGTCAAATTTAAAAATATCTTCGTAGCGGACATATATTTTCATTTCGGTTACTTTTTAAAAACCGTACTTTCACATTGGATGCGTAAAAATTCAGGGTCCGCGGCGTGGTGGGTCCTGTACTTATTGTGTTGGTGTGTAAAGATGTGCGTCATAGACATAAAAATTTTGTTTGGTGGTCCATGCTAGCAAAAAAATTTAGAGTATTTGAATTGATAGAAATGGAATTATATCTGTATGTGAATTAATGATTATAACGATGATTTCAGCAACGGATATATATATATATATATATATATATATATATATATATATAAAAGATTTGACAGGTGGTTGCCTCTGATTTGTGTTGTGAATTTAAGACTTTGAACAAATTGCTAAGTTGACTTGAGATTATATTTAGTTGACAGGACTGGATGATATTATTATTCAGGAATTTTAGAAATTGGTATATTGGCGTTATTATATTAATACAAATCTACAAATTTATCAGAGATCTCCACAAAACTAAAAACCTTAAATACCGTTCTTGACGCAATATCTACCCTAACAAGACTTGCAACTGCCACTAAAGAACAAAAAAAACATTATCATCCGACAATCTGATAAATCTACCACTTACATAATTTTAGATAGATTGGATTACCACCAAAAATTACAGCCTTTCATAATTCATGAAGCTAAATAGAAACCTCAACGAAAATCTAAAAAGAAAGAACATTAATAAACTCATAACATCAAACAACTCCGTCGTAGTTTCCTTGAAAACTAACAAATGTATTGGAGATTATCAATCTGGATAATTAAATGTTAACGTTAAAATAAATCAACCTGGATAAACATTCCGGCATTTTATTTCTATGATTCCATATATATCAGTTGTCATAATTCCTGAATTATGCAATGAAAGAGACATATATTTTAGATGCTAACAGTAACGAATTAACACTGTGAATATTTGTTATTCGTGTATGAGTTATTAAGATAGACTAATAAAGAAAATGAACTTGGAAATTGTACTATACTCAAGAATTATAAAAGACATGTGCAGCATAAAGAATAACTTGATTACTTTTTAATTTCGAGTGGAAATATAATCCGATATTATATAGTTAAAAAATAACTGGTATCATCTTATTAACAACTTCATTAATGTCTGGTCTCATTAATGCAAATATCATTTAACAATGGATTTTTCTGATTTCTGTAATGCTTTTTCATTTAAGATTGTTTAAATGTTCTCAACATAGAAATATTTCTTAAAATCAAGCAAACCATTATAAACCTTTTTGAAGGGATATTCAAACCGGGCTGAATCAAACTGATTACACTATTTTTTTTCTCCTGTTTGTTAGTTAATTTTGAACTGCGTCAACAGACAAGCATCATTTTTTTCTTTCCTGGAAAATATTGAACTCTTGCTGGCGCAGGGATCTATAATGATTTCCCACTTAAAACAAACGATCTTCAAGGCTTTGCAAAGTAAATAAATGTTAGAAAAAAGAAAAATTCCCAGTTAATTTGACGAATTATTAGCACGTATTTGTTTTTTTTTTGTTTTTGGTTATTTTTTGCATGGTGGTTTTCTACGGAGAAATTGTGTATGGCATCTATGGTTCAGATTCAAACCAAGGCCAATGATTTCGCTTTGGAATAAGTATTTTTCAGTTGGCAAACACAATATTAGAACAATTTTAACCGGTTGAGCATAGGGATAAAATCTTCAAATCATAGAAATATATTTGCTCCTAAGTAAATCACAGCAGCACCAGTTTATGTGGCAAGGTGTTTCTTTAAACTTTCCAGGGTTATAATACGCATGCATACATTTTTCATTTTTTGAGATATTTGTTATGAAAAAGGAGATATTTGTTATGAAGGTATGTGCGTTGTGGATATCGGCTCGGAACGAGAAATCGGTAGAGCCGAGTTCGAATTCCAGTTGAATTCCTTGCATTCACATACGCGCAAATACCCTTGGGAAAGGTATTAATCCGTCTATTCCTTCCAGTTATGGGTTAAATAACAGGACAGATTGGGTTCTATAGCCTTAGTCGGCAACCAGTCTACCGCAGAAAGCAATGGCAAACTACTACGGGATAATCTTCTGCCCAGTCAGTCATGTCTCTTTCGAGACAATATCGCCCAAGCGTGTATCACGTATGGCACTTAACTGACTGTTATGAAAAATAGAATCATTGGTACAGAGCAGCGACATCAAAACAAAGTATATTGAAAAAATGACAAAAATTGATATAAGATTTAATCATTTATGTGTTGAGAATTAATATTTGCCATAAGCAAAAGTATTTGTCGCTTAATATATGCATATGGAAATATTTGATTATTATACTTGTTCTTTTCTCCCAGTTTGTTTTACTCATCTTTTTCCCTTTTATATCCCTTTGAACACACACTGATTCTTTTTTCTCTCTATCAAAGGATTTTACTGTGTGTCTGAAAAATACTAAATGCTTTCATAAATTGCATATAATTTTTACTATTTCTTTGAATAATTAAATTAATCACAGACATAACTGAATTGACCTGCATTATTAGATTTATTTAGGAAATTCAAAATGTACCAAAACGTATAATGGATAATAGTTTAATTTCATTTCTGAGTTATTTCTTTGTATTTACTGAATATATTTGTCTAACAAAAACTCTGTAACATTGAAGCATTGAATATAGATCGAATACTCTTATATAAAAATTAATTTACAAGGTGATTAAACAAATAAATTTGTACGTTACTAGTCAAAAACATATTGCGTTTTACATTACTCGTATTCGTAATATTGTCGTCATTCTTGCATAAACACTGATACCAACAAGAAATTTGAAAAAACAGAATCCTGATACAAGTAGCATAAATAAATGGAAAGCTTCCCCGAAGAAATCAGGTAGAATATATATATTTTTACGTAGATATCCCACGTTATATTACAAAACAGCATATGGCATTCTGTGCTTAAACATCGATATCTAACACCAAAAAATGTGAATAAAACCTGCCATAATGAACTACATTATATAAGCATATTGGCACATACATACACATATATTTTTCATTTTTTTATAATTGCTTTTGATTTTGTCGGCCGCACAATATAGTATCGTCAGTACGGCACCATCTGTGAGAAAAAGAGCACCATGACGCAATTCATTGTGCTGAAAACTTTAAAAGAGAATAGCTTAATACTTTCATTCGCGCTGGAAGATTCAATACGGATATTTAAGAGTGATTAGGTTTTAATCTTTGGACGGTATATAGGATTAGGAAAGGGCTGGATACGTCTAAGTGTGATAACAAAGGTGCCTAGAATGATCACTGGTCCTGGCGACGTTAAGCCTGCGTGCATTTTCCAAAAGGACCTTCGTCTCAGCATGGAAGTCTAGATCAATTTACTTGTGAAGGCAGTGCAGTCGTTACTCAAAAAATTGGCTGCTAGAAGAACCTATGTCTAGAAACAGGGTTCCTCACCATGTCATGCAAGCAGAGGGATCTAGTCATGGCTGTCAAACATTTTCTGCGACATTCACCCCTTGCATTCACCCTGAGATTGTGGAATACATTCTTGGTCAAGTCAATACTTTTTCTGATTTTCGTATTGCATTTTCCCCACCTCTGTTAGAAAAGTTCCCAGGTATTTAATGTTTTTCCATATATATTTGGCATCACAAACTTGTAAGTTGCATTTGGAATCCTTTTTTAATGATTACAATTCATTCAGCCTTCTTATAGTTTATATGTAGTCCTTTCTTCTGCTTTCTTTAACTACTTCCTACAAGTGATCTTGATGCGTCTTTCCTGTATCTTCTATCGGCACTATCATCTGCGCGTCTTATATTGTTCAGATTATGCCCGCTAATCCGCTAGATATCTCAGAATGACTTGCTGTATAGGTTGAATAGATCTGGTGTTAATACACATTCTTTTCTTACACCCCTATCTGTCTTTCTATATTTGCTGAACTCCTTTCCTGTCCGTATGCAGGCAGTTTGATGCCAGTAAATTTTATTGATAACTCGGATGTCTTTCCCAAATATTTCAATGTTGCAAAGCATCTCTCTCAGGTCTTTCTGGTGTGCTTATTAAATACTTTTACATAGTCGACGAAACACAGTTGCAAGTTCTTCTGCATTTCTATTGCCATTTCTGATAATACTCTAATCATAAATTTTGCTATCTTTTTCCAGTGTCCTTGACGAAACCACACTGATCTTGTGTAATTTCCAGCCTGATTATACGCGCTTTCTGTTCATTGAAATTGGCATTTTTCCGTCTTGTTTGCGTCATTTTTAGAATCTCGTTCGTTATGCACTCATTTTGTTTTTCTACGTTCGTTTTTCTTTGGAAAAATGTCGTTTGTTGATGTCACAAATGCTTTCTTTTAGTGTGTCCCATTCTGAACATCCGTTTCCAATTTGTCCGTCGTGTATTTTCTTACTCTGTTCTTGTACCTTTCATGCAGGTTGATTTCATTTACGAGTGTGTTGTATTGCAGGCAAGGTACAGTACAGCCCTTCTCCATTTTCCGCAGTTTCACCCAGGTTTTGCATACACCAGGGAGGTGGTCGCTTCCACAGACAGTAATTGGATATGTTTTACAATGAATAACTACAAACCTTAAACTCATGAATATTGTTTTGCAATCAGTTTAGTTTTTCCTGTCACATCCTGGGCTTCTCCAAGTCCATGGTCGTCTAGAGTGCTCTTGAAACAATTACCTGTTCGTTTGCTGTACCCCACTGGACCTATATTTCTCCTCGATCATTGAGGATTCTTATTTCAGATTTGGCAACTGTTACCCCTTCCCTTTTCTTTTACTTTCGCATTCAGGCCTCTCATGACAATTCTATTTCCTTGCGATTTACACTGAGGCTTGCTGATATCCGTTGTAGAGTCGAAAGATTCTATTTCTGCTTCACTCTTGTCATTTTAACCTGGAGAATTCTTTCGGAAAACTGGCCGTACCCTAAGACACAATTCATTATTTCTCTGTTCAATATTAATCCGACTTCCTTTTCCTTATTTTACTCTCTTGGTATATTATCGTTTTGTGGCTATTGAAGAAATCTCTAATATTTGGCCATCTAATTTTACACATTCCCAGAATACAGTTATTCAATCTGCTCATGTTTTGTTTGACATTCTCCAGCGGTTTACTGCCTTTCAGTGTCTTGATATTCCATGTCCCGAGAGTGATTTTCTGTTTTGTGCAAACAGTCGCAGAGTAGCGGTGCAGTGAAAACTGTTGCTCATATTCATCAAAACTGGAGGAGAGTCCGTGTCCGAAAAATTATTGAATTGAAATAATAAGTGTTAGATACATTTTTGCTTAATTTATACGACAAAATATCTGGCACAACCTGGATATATAAATCAATGAAGTTTCATATATGAATATCTTCATTTATACATTGTTTTATATAAAAGATTATTTTACTGAGTGTAACACTCTGGCCATGCATCCGCCTGTATACACTTATAACTGACATTGGATTATTTAAGTACTTAATTTCACGAGTCATTATATTAAATAAAACTCATATAATATATACACAATTTTATACGTCTCGGATCATTATTTTCTATTTGTTTATAAAGAGCGAGAGAGAGAGTGAGAAAGAAATTTCTTTGTCTATATTATTATTCCACGTAATTTATTATGCATAAGACTGTCGTTTGCAGTGAAAACATGTATTTGTGTTCCTATCCACGTATTTTTATTGAAAGAAATTAATAACTGCCTAAAATTAAGAAGTCTCGCTAAAATCGAACCCGCATATATTTCTTCCCATTGGGTTAAACACTTCTTGTTTATTTATCGTGTTCTTTCAGGAGGTAAGCGACTATGGAATTCTTCTTGTCGTTATTCATTGTCGCACTTAAAATTATTCCTCTTGAAACGTATATAAATGCCCGCTGCGCCATCTACTAGCTCAAGACCATCAATTAGGCCTCGCGCTGCTTTTCTCTGTCTCTCTTTCTTTCTGTACTACTTGTGAGTATCAGATTCTTTCAGCCCTCTTTTCCCAATACGTGTCCCAGAATCATCTGCTGTTTCTTTCTGATGCTAATATAAGTTTTCTTTTCGTTTACATTATTGTAGAATTATTTGACTGACTTGTCCATCCATTAACAGTCATAACTGGATTTTAATAAGCGTAATGTTACTAATATTATTCGATGTGACAATTAGTGTCGGTTATCAAATATAGATTTCCTGAGCTCTCGCAGTAAAAAAAAATGTCTTGGAAACGGTAACAATATGTCGCATACATTAAATTGTTCTTTTATTTTTCAGTATGGTAATGTTTCAATATGTCTTTTAATTCAGTTTCATCCGTTTACTGATTAGTGAAAATTTCCTGTAAATCACAAAGGTTTGTTACAGGATTAGCTGGCCTTTATAAGCAGTCTGCAACAATAATTTTCCGTCTTCTTTTATAAAAGATGTCTGTGTTATTTTCTTTTATAAATTTTCAGATGACGATGTAGTATGACAGATATTAAAGGCAAATTGCTACTAAAGCATTACAGAAAGTTTTATGGTATGTTGGCTAAAGCTTATTGCTACCTGCTATTAGGTGTTTAAAGTGCAACACTGATATTTCTGTAACAAGCAAATCACGATCAATAGTGAGTTGCTTGTTATAGAACAAATATCTTTTTTGGGTGTAAGATAACATTCTGGAAAAGGAACCAATAGGTACAGGCTGCTAATTTATCGTTTGATGTCATGAGTTAGGTGCCTCACTCATGATATGAGCTATCCGTGACATGATGGCTAGCTTTAACGTTTGGATCTGAGAGGTCAAATGATGTTTCATTTGATAAAGACGTCTTTACCGCTTGAAAAGAAGCTAATTCGTCTGCAGGTAAAATCAGCTGTTTTGCATTATGATTCAAAGGGATGCATTCTGTGTGTAGGAAAAGTAAGTCATAAACATTGGCATTAATTTTCTTTAACAACTATTCATTCCAATAAATCGTTGCAAAGATTTTAAATCCTTGGGAGGAATATGTTTAGTCAGTTCCAGAATATTATTTGACTTAGGTTTTAGTCTTTCATTTAAAATATGAAAACTCAAAAGCCAAAATCTGTCAAAAAGTCAAATATATATATATTGTGTAACGCTCAAAGAGAGAGACAAAGGTAAGGCAGAGTGGAAGCTCAGTTCTTAAAACAAATAATAACGAGGCAGTTAATACACTTTACTACGATTATGCGAAGCGTTTCACAAAATACGTTTCAGCTATGAAACCATTTGCAAGGTGTATGCTCTTAAACAATGCTTTATTTTTTATGATTTTACAATAATTATGTTGTAGATTATGGGAGAATATATATATATATATATATATGTGTGTTTGTGTGTGTGTGTGTGTGTGTGTGTGCGTGCGTGTGTGTGTGTGTGTGTGTGAATATGTCCACTATATTTTAACACAGATCATTAGATATTCATACACACACCTATCTATCTATCTATCTATCTATCTATCTATCTATCTATTATCTCTTTCTCTCTCTCTCTCTCTCTTTCTCTCTCTCTCTCTCTCTATATATATATATATATATATATATATATTTAAAAAAAGGATTAATTCAAAGATGTTGAATGGCCATTTCGATATGAAGATCCCGACGGGGGACAACACATCACCTCAGCAACAGAAAAATCCTTTCAGAAACTGGAGAAAAATTAGTCTACTTTTCCTTTTTAAATAGATTGCAAAGAAATTAAAAAATAAAATAAAATAAAATAAAAATAAAAATAAAGGGAAAGAAAAAGAAAAAGAAAACGAAAAAGAAAAAGAAAAAGATAGAATAAAATCAAATAAATAAGAAAAGAAAAAATTGACATCGTCTGGGTTCGCAAAAAAAAGGAGAATGTAACTAAAAATTAACAGACAGCCGTGATAAATCGACGTAAGTTTAAGCAACACGGAAAAAAGGTGGTAAGAGAGATAAAAGAAGGAAGGGAGGGAAAAAGAAAGAAACTAAAGAAAATTTTTTTCAAATATTACAGACGCTGGACAATCTGTGAATGCCTGCCCGGTGCAAGGCAAATGTAAATCCACTCATGTAATTTATGAAGCCCGCATTTCTCCATCTAATAACAAGGACAATTACCGGACCTGAGGTGATGTGTTGTCCCCCGTCGGGATCTTCATATCGAAATGGCCATTCAACATCTTTGAATTAATCCTTTTTTTAAATATATATATTTGCTCTGTAATATTTTATTACATGGGGCTCTCTTCCTGTATCATTTTTTTAATATTAAAATAAAATTTTTAATATTAATTAAGATCGGGTTTTTTGGAATTTACCTTCCTGCTTTTTCCCCTTGGATTGAAGTATCTGAATTAATATATATATATATATATATATATATATATATATATATATATATATATATATTGCTCTCCTGACACGCTCATGGCTTTAGAATTTTGGGGGCGTATATTTTAATATAAGATACTCAATCGCAATACATCGTTTTCTTTGTTGCCTACATTACAGATGGCATATGATCCTAAATATTTTGCTCTCATCGTTAACTCGGGTATATACATATATAAACACATATATATATATATATATATACGTACTTAGAAATTCGTTTATTATATATATATATATATATATATATATAAATATATAATGTGCATATAAATATATTTATCAACATATATATATATATACATTGATACTTATAGACTTATGTACATATATATACAGATGTATAAGAACATATATTATATATATAGATACATATATTAATATATATATATATATATTATGTCGGCATAGATACATATTCATATCAGTGTGTGTATACATATGTATATATAGATATATATATGTGTGTGTGTTTATATATATATATGCGAATACATATATATGTGTGTGTGTGTGTGTGTGTGTGTGTGTGTGTGTGTGTGTGTGTGTGTGTGTGTGTGTGTGCGAGCGTTTAGAAAAAGATGAAACATTGAATTATAGTTTTTTCTTTTGAGCTGATAATTTTTATGTATGCCAATATCTTTCTGAAAAAGTTCAATGCACATTTTAATATTATGTATAACTAGCTTTTGCCGAGAGATTTTTTCTGTGGATTTATATAAAATTGGCCTCTTTCTGCGGGAATAATTCCTATATATCATATTATGTGCTTTACTTTCTAATGTCGAAACTTCCACAAATTGCTAATAAAGTTGTGTATTTTAAAGGTATTTTTTCTAGTATCACACTGCATCAGTTCGTTTGTTATTATATCCTGAATGCTCCTTAAATAAGACTATGCTTCAATCAATAGGCTATGTTATATATAGAATACTGTACACAGAAATATTATGTGCTTCAGCCAATTGGGCGATTGTATGTATTTATGGTCCACTAAATTTAGTGACAGAAATTTACATTGCGAATGAATGTTATAACAGATTATATATCCAGTATTAATTGTATTCCTCTTAGCGAAAGCTATTATTTCATGTGAAATATTTAATAGAAGGAGAGGAATTAAATAAATGTAAAAATATTGTGACGCAATTGTATTTTAATATCTTAGTTTTGTCACATTTTTGCAAACCTGTGTTGCATAAATCTATTAGCATTTCTTCAAATGTAACGAAAAAACAATTGAATGTTTTAATTCTTGAAGAATATCAGCCTAAAGAGAAAATTCGATATTACCAGATAAGCAATATGGTAAAAATGTCGGAATATTTCAGAATCTTTTTCTATTTGCTAATTATGTAATTGGATAATCAGTCAGTTAAGTGACTTAAGTGATACACGCTTGAGCGATCATGTCTCGAAAGTGACATGACTGCCTGGGCAGAGGATTACGCTGCAGTAGATTGCCATTGCTTTATGTGTTAGACTATTTGCCAGCATATGTTTTAATCCATAACTGGAGGGAAGTTACTGATTAATAGCTTTCCCAATGACATTTGTGCGTAAGTAAATGTAAGGAATTCAACTGAAATTCGAAATCGGCTCCCCGATATGTCGTTCCGAGTCGATATCTACTGCCCCACAACGCACAACATTAGATTGTACATAGACATTTTAATACATTTAACAATTTATAGCTTTATAGCAAATTGTAGAATCGAAACTTACAAATAAACTTCAATCGCAAACTTCCTTATACAATTAGTAAATTAAATTTACTATTAAATATAATCATTGTATCTTCAAATGAAACGAATGTAAACCATTTAGCATAAGAATTATAGCCTAATGTAAAAGTATTGTGTTTTGTTAAACAACATAGATGTAAATTGAACTTTTACCTACTTTTTTAGGTGTCATATACATCTGGAATGTAAATAAGTTATTCTAGCAAAATATGTTTGTGAAAATCATGAACAGCCATTCCAAGGTTATGTGATTGATGGAGAAATGAGATTTCTGCTAGACAAGCACGATAAAACTTGATAATTTAACTTCTTGCATGCTGGAAAATAAATAGATGGCATGACATCATTTTTATACTCAAACCTAAAAGGTTTATTCTCAACTTCATTAAATGTCTGTTTATAACGAATGGAATAACAGTAAAATTGCTGAAACGTCTCGTTTCACGTTTTTTACCTGTCCATTTGAAGTAAATAATGATGTAAGGAACACTCATTTTCTTTCTCTTTATTATGTCACGAGGAAAATGCTTTCTTAATGTAAGCGCGTGTCCGAGTGATTAGAACATTTGATTTCTGAAGCACAGGTTCGAATCTCACCATGGTCGATTTGTCAGAATGGTGACATCTTGATGTTATCCCTCTGGAGAAAAGTCCCTGAAAACTATACCATAGAATAGAACAAGCCTTGTGAAATTTGGGAGCTGTTGGTATTTGAAATAAGTATTAAGCCTTAGTTACCAATCTTCAATGAAATAATATTTCGTATATAAAACAGCCCAGGTGTACGACCGGCGATCCACATTTGTTTCAGGCATCGAAGTCATCCATGAGAGTAACTCAAAGCACCAAGACCTGAATGCAACAATTCTTAACCCGGTTGTGTTGAATAGGATTGTCTATATATTTCCGCCATATCACTGGTTAATTGAAGGATTATGATGATTGTAACGATCATGATGCATACGAAAGAAAAATTTGGATGACAATGTTTGTCATTATCCGCCAAATTATTTTAGGTGGTTCTTCCTTCATGCCGCCTTAAATATGTTCTCAATTACTAAAATAAAATGTTCTTTTAGAATTTGACAGGTAAATTGTATTTCTGATATTCTGCGTGAATTTCTTACTCTGATCTCTGGGAAAATTCTTTTTAAGCATTTGATTGTATTTAAACCCAGCAAGTTAATTTTCCGATTGAATAGAATTAATCTGAATTCAACAACAATATTATAGCCGTGTGTAATTGATGTAAACAGTACAAGAAAAAAAAATTAGAAAGATCCATGATTTTCTATTTCAAAAGGAGTGATTAAATCTATTTATAATTCCCTGTAATAATAATCTATCTATCCAATGCATACACCTTTATCCGTAAAAACGTTTTATTTTCTATGGCCTGTGGAATACGGTGTTATTACAATGTACTATAGGCTAGAAGAGAAAATACTTCAGTCCAACATTGTTGATCATTAATTTGCGTCTTACGACCGGAATATACATCGATATATCTAATCTTACTGCAAATGCCTTAGGTCGGAACAGTGGCAATATGTCAAAGCGTAGAGAAAACCTTTGCGTTTGAATTGTCATATTTAGCGTCCGTTTTTAAAGTATGTGCATGAAAAATCCCAACTCTCTGTGTGAATCCTAGAAGAAGAGGAGAAGATGGGAGAAAGAAATGGACAAATAACATTATTTTCGTTGTTTCAATCGTAAAGATTTTCTCGTTCTTTCTCAGTTTTTATTTATTGATCACGGAAACTCAATATCTTTTCCGCTTGCAGTCATGATTGATGCACGTCTCTATACTTATGAATAAAGTCGAAGTGTCCATATATATTCGTTATCATCTCACCATAAATTTGTTGTATTGTTCTTTTATCTGCCAAATCATTAACCGGTTCCCCACCATTTCCTGTTGCTACTTGCTCGAAGCAATCCTTGAGCATTTAATATCTATCATTGTTCGTGGTCTGTTATCCAGAAAAAAAGAAGTCCCAGGGGTTTAAATCATGAGTCTTAAAGCTTTAAATATTTAAATATTACATGTACATAAAAATGTAGGAAAAATTATTTTTTTTAATTTTCAATGAAAATAAAAAGAAGATAGAAAAAATTAAAAGAAATATGAACAATAAAAAATTTAGAATTAAGAATTAAGCTTAAAATTGTAAGGAGCAAAATTAAAAGGTGTGAAATTCGTAATTGCTAAAAAATAATATTACCGGGAAAAGAAAGAAAGAAAGAAAGAAAGAAAGAGAGAAAGAAATAAAGAAAAAGGTAAACAGAAAGACACATTTATATAAATCTGGGCCTCAGAATTTATGTAAGTTTGTTTTTTTATGAAAGAATGTTGTCCTTGAATCACTTTCTTATTACATGTATTTGTATTTTTGATAATTTTTAATAGGATATGTTTTTTTTAAGAGGCATATATTACATTTGTTGCCATTTCGAACATACTATTTGCCTTTTGCTACGATATTTCAGGGAATAATTGGGTACTTCGTGTTGTTTTTTTTTAATTTCATATAGTGTATGTATGAAGCAGTACTTTTACTGTGTTTAATGTGCGTTGTGGAGCAGCGGATATCGGCTCGGAATGAGAAATCGGGGAGCCGAGTTCGAAATCCAGTTGAATGCGTTGCATTCACTTGAGCGCAAATACCATTGGGAAAGGTATTAATCCATCTCTTCCTTCCAGTTATGTGTTAAATAACAGGACATTTTGGGTCCTATAGCCTTGGCTGTCAATTACTCTACCACAGAATGAAATGACAACGTACTGCGGGATAATCATCTGCCCAGTCAGTCAGGTCTCTTTCGCCCAAGCGTCTATCACGTATAGCACTTAATTGAATGACTGTTGTTTAAAGACATGTGATAGTTAAATCTTATCTTCCTCTTGTTAAAAGTATTTCCAAAGTAAAATTAACATGATTCTCATCCGAATGAACTCGAGCTTTATAAACAATACTTTCTGATATGGCCATTCATTTGGCAGATTTTATTATATCAGCAGTTTTAATTATTTTTAGAAGAGCAATTTTTGTTTTAAGTTAGCTGAATGATGTTGTTTATGTGGGCCAATAATTTATTTGATAACAAATCATTATGCTGAGAAACATATCAACGTATATTTCCAACGCAAACTTTAACTATCTTGACATTGAAGATATTTTAGTGTGGGTGAATGTTAGAAATGTTTATGAATTGAGTTAAAGAATAGTTAATAAATGTTAGTTTGAACGTTACAACTGAAAGGGGGTTAAACCAAATAATATAGATGATGTGATTTCTGCTTATTTCTGCCTACTTTTTTTTTTAACGGAGTAGCGAAAACTAGTGTTAAGTTTACTTTTTTCTAAAGTATTAATGTATTTAATTTTAGAAATGTGAAAAGTGTCTTTATTGCCAGAGTTGGTACGTAACCGAAACTAGATAAATGTGTGTAGGTTGTTAGTGAGTCTCTAGGGGATGATTTAATTCCTTATTGATGTATGCGTGTTTGTCAGAGTCCTTAGTGTAACGTCTGTACAGGCTATTGTTCAGGTCGAAGGTACCATCTATGAAATTTATGGCATTAACACTAGTTAAGGTGGAAATGTTTTGCTCGGGAATTTTAGGAACATTTTCGATTTATGTAACACAGAACTTTACCAAAGCGACGGATTGATAATTCTCTGCAAAACTAATCCAATATATATATATATATATATATATATATATATATATAATTTCTGTTCGCACTTCAAACAAGCCTATTGAGCCAAATTGCATTTAACTTAAGCTATGTTAAACAAATTTAGTCTAGAGAAGTTTCAGAAATATAAATTATGCAGTTAGTAATGTTATTGTATTTATGAATATAAGTTTTCAAGAAATATTTATAGTAAATATCTACAAAACAAATATTTTCGTGATAAAAACCATAAGCAAATAATTTAAAAAAAAACATTAATGAAGCTTCTGTAAAAAATACAAGACCAGATGTTAAACTGTACAGATCAGACAGCGCAGAAGAAGCCAAATGTGAAATTTGTAATAACAATAATTTCATCATTTTTCTATGTGCCATGTTCCTTCAGAACGTAGGCGATCATGGCCTTCACGTAGGCGATCACGTCGCTCTATCCCTAGTGGCTCTTATCACGTTTTTCCTGTTACCCCACCCAAACCCCGCATTAGCATTCACCTGCTCAGACCAGTCAAACATGTTATCCACCTCTTTCCCCTGTATCTATTTCCATCTATTTGACCTGTGACTATCAGATTCTCTAAGCCCTCCTTCCTTATCACAATCCCAAAACTTTAGCTGTCTCTAACTGATGCTCAGTAATTATTTTCTTTTCGATTCCATCCTTTCAGGAACATCATCATTGATCACATGCTCATCCCTTGATATCCCCAGCATCTTTCTGTAGAACAACATTTTAGTTGCTTAAAAAGTTTTCTTCGTCTGCGATAATATTTTCCAGCATTCATTGCCTTACTGAAGAACAGACATCACATAGCAATCCAATACTTTCTTCTTTGTTTCTAGCAAATAGTCTAGTCTTTTAATACTCTACTCAGCTTCTGGAATGCGTTCTTCATCATGCCAGTTTGCCTTCGGATCTCAGTGTCACACTTTCCGTCTCCCTTTAAAACTCTTGCCATCATTTTCAATGTGAACTGATGTAAATCGCAATGAGTGGCGCTAACCGACAAGAGATAATCTTGACGAAAGATGTTCTGAAAATCGCGCTTACATTATTCAAATTGAATAACGAGATGTTTCATACTTACAGAGGACTCATTGGTTATCTGGATTTAAAAATCGGAAGATAAATGCTTTTTCTTATTCCTTGACATTATTTTAGGATCAAAGTCGAGTAATAAATGCTTAAAAATTAAAAATTGGTTAACTTGTAACTCAGTCACATATATCATCAGAATCCATATCTATTGCATGCAACAGGAAAAACCTATACAATCATGTACATAAATAATCATTTCCTTTCTAAACATAAGGATATAATTTTGTAGCGAGTTACAGAGATTTTCTAGCCAAATCAAGATTTCTACGTCAAACATTTATTAGTTGGTCAAAATTTTGAGATTAACATCCAATTCTCCGTACAAGTGCTCGCATATATATATATATATATATATATATATATATATTTGTTAACTAAATCTAGTGTGACGTCGAGGAAGTTTGCCACTTTTAAATTTATGTTTACTATTACTTTTAGGTTTATACATTTCATTAAAAGATCATAAAACAGATTTCCAAAAACCCTGCCTACGAGAATAATAAACCCAACAAGACCAGAAATTGGTAAAATCAGCAAAAAGATCCTCGAACGAATAAATGAACAGATAAAACAGAAACATGGATTACTCCAGTGATCAAACACAACTGATGTCATAAAGTGGTTCAACAATATCAAAGAAAAAAACAACTGTTCTTTGATCCAATTTGACATAGTGGATTACTACCCGTCAATCTATAAGGACCTCTTTACCTTAGCACTGGAATTTGCCACACACTACTCGGACCTAACAAAGGACGAATATAACATCACAATGGCAGCCAAGACATCTGTTCTCATCCATAACCAAGAAGAATGGATAAAAAATTACTCTGTAAACCAATTTGACATAACAATGCGTGCGCTGGACTCCGCATAGTCCTCCAATCTCATCGGCTTATTTACACTGTACAATTTCACCGCACACCAAGACATTAACACACAAGACATAGGGCTATATAGAGACGACGGTCTAATGATAGTAAAAAGCTCCACTAATTTTAAAACAGACAAAATAAGAAAAATGATCCACAGAGAATTCAAAGGTTTAAACCTAAAAGTAATAATAAACACAAATTTATATGTAGCCAGCTTCCTCGACGTCACACTAGATTTAGTTAACAACAATTACTAACCATACATTAAACCTAACGAATACCCACTATACATCCACCCAAAATCAAACCACCTCATAGTATAATCAAACATATACCTTCATCCATAGTATATAGAATCGGCCAAAACTTGTCCAATAAAGAAATATTCAGCAAACACAAAAGTATCTACAACAAGTCATTAAAAAAAAGCGGCTACAGAAACCAAGACACCAAATACATAACAAACAATAACATCAACAAGAAAAATTGAAACAGAGAAATCATTTGGTACACATCTCCTTACAACCAAATGATTAACACCAATCTAGGACAAAAGTTCCTGAACTTAATTAAAAAACATTTCCCCACAAATATTCCTCTCAGTAAAGCTACAGTTGCACAAACAACCTAGAAAAAATCATAACAAACCATAAACAATATATCCTAAATCAGCACGTAGATCAAAACAAAACCGACAACCAAAATACTATCAAACACAACAACGAAAACATGTGCAATTTTAGAAACCCTAGTAAATGCCCACTACAAAATAAATGTAAAACAAACTCAATAATCTATCAATGCAACATAAATCCAACTATAAATAAAGTGTATATCGGATCAACTAAAAATACATTTAAGCAGCGCTGGTACATGCATCTAACCTCATTTAAAAACACCTTATACCGAAACTAAACATCTCTTTCTACAACCTTTTGGAAGCTAAAGGATTCAAAACAGAAACCCAAAGTAAAATGGAAAACCCTAGAAAAAACTAGAACTTGCAACTCACTTGACGACATCTGCCCTTTATGTCTCAGTGAAAAGCTACACATTCTACAGTACCTAAACAGTAGAGACGAATTAGCAGTACTATGCAAACATCGCAAATATTTCTCGCTAAAATTTAAATAAACAAATAAACACCCCAGCTACGACCCCACCCAAAAATACACATAACCAACCCTATTAATAAAAAGAACAAAACAAAACGTAGAGACAAAAGACAACAAACCCCATACCATACCATTCAAAAGTCTAGGTACAGTAAAATACAGAAAAAGTAAAAGAAAATATCGATAATGTAAAAAACTAAAAAACAGCAAAAGACATACACCAATACAAAATAACCAAAATTAAAGAAGAAGCAACCAGCCCAAAAACAAAACAACATCTACCAACCCCTAAACCAAATAATAACACCCACGGCGCCACCAGGCTACACGCAGACAAGATAAATAGGGAAACCTATCCTGAACTTAGCCACCCCACAAACACCCGACGACGTTAAAAAGGTCAACAGAATTCAAATTACAGCCCAACCCCACTATCACTTAGGAAAACAAAAAGAAAACAAAATCCAACACAAATAAACGGTCTTTTCAACTAGATAATTTTCATATCAACAAAATCACCTGAGGAAGAAGCAGCCTAAACACATGGCTAGCTTCGAAACGCGAAACTTTTTGTGTAGTGTTACTATGAATTTATAAACCATTGTAACAACTATTACAATATAACGCTCTACATTTGTATCGAACACTCTTTAGAAAAGTAAATGCATGAACAACAGGTTAAAAAACCTACAAGTTCTACAACTTAGTTACAATACTATATATATATATATATATATATATATATATATATATATATATATATTTCAGATGAAGTGGAATGTTTTAATAATTAAAGGAAAATATTTAGATATTGATGTATTCAGTTAAATTTCACTACAATAATTTTTATGTTGAGACAATTTCATTTTACCATCTTCATACATATCTCCATTATTAAAGATAAAGTAACAAACCAACTTGATTTTACAGATTTTTGTATGATTTGAAGTTTTTCCTATAAATAACATTTTGTACGATCCCAGTTAATTATTATTATGAAGTAGCAAGTTCTGCTGAGTATCGCGACATTAAAAGAACTTCACAACCATATTACCTCGCAAATATGTTCGCAAAGAGGTGTCATGTCTGGTATTTTCGTGATGGAAGAAGACACCATTCTGGTTGACAGCGGGGCACTTATGGTATATTCAAAGAGCGAACATGAGCTAGTACGGGAGCACCTTTTTTAGTATTATTGGACGGGTGCCAGAAAATCTACATGCTTTTAGTGGATCTTGTTTACAGGTAAAGATTGGGTCAATTGGGCCAGAAGGTTTTTCCTGCCTGAATCCATCTTACACATATACAAATCAAACATCCTCACATATTCCCGTGTTTTTTGACACCATGTAGAGGAGAATGTGCAATGTAATCGATCACAATATGGCAGCTAGACTCACGATGTGGCTTCTCTCGGTCTCTTCCACAAGCATTTCATAACTTCTTCTCTTACGTGCTTATCTCTGTCGTGACGGCTTTATAAGATTATAATCGAGCACCCAGACTAACAAGAAGGTCCCACCTTTTCACAGTAAAAACAACCAAATGTAGCAGCCACTTCTACTCTCTCACATTGGTTTCTTGCACTTCGCGCCTGTAGAACTCCCTTCCATATAATTTCTTCTCTAAAATCTACACTATCTATTAGTTTAAATGCAACTTATATCCTTAATTTCCATTCTTCTCTTATCCTTTCCCAAACATCCTTTGTATATAGTTCTTCTCTTTTTTCACGCTACTCTCAGGGAACTGTCATCAAACCAGTATTTCCAACTTTCTCTTATCCATTTTCTGACACCTCCCATAGCTGGTTCGTTTTCGATTCCTATCTCTTCGCTGTCTTCCTATACAATGTTTCACTCTACTTTTATTAACCCTCCTGCGAACCAGTGGCACTGCTGCCTTACATGGGGTAAAACGATTTTTAAAAATACAATAAAAGTACATATGGCCAGATTTAGAGTTATATAACTCAATAGAGAAGCTGATATGAGTTGAAAGTCAGGCAAAGTATACCAGAGGGGTCAATAATATAATTTTTGGATAATTTACGATTAAAGTATTCTGTGTTACTAATAGAAAATAACACCTCAATCGGGTAATAAATGTAGCAAAAGAAGACTTACTTTTATTTAAAATACTATTACATAGCCGCCAGCCAAACATTATAGGCTGTAACGTTTTTCATTCTATATTCAAATAAAAACTTAGCCTCTTTCAGGGCACTTTACAATTGTTGCGAGCAGACACAATTAGGATTCCGTCGCCATCAGAATTATCAAACTAGAACACCCGGAAAAATGATTGCTCTGGGCAACAGTGGCTGAAGAAGCCGGTGCAAACCAAAGGAAATGGTCATTTAGCTTGCTATTCCGTGCAGGAATTTTTTTTTTTAATCATATCACCCCGAACAAGGCAATAACGCCACTGATGTGCAGGAGGCTACGTAAGAGTGAAAAGATTGAAAAAGAGAAAGCCGGAAACCACATCCTAAACAGGGAACAAGGGATGAACCTCTACACCTCTTCAATAGACATGGGTGGAGTATGAACCGGACGATAGTTTAGTCTATCTACTCCAATTAAAAGTGATGCTATGTTATGATCTTTTTGACAAAGAAAATGATAACCTGTAACTGAGAAAAAAGTGCAAAATTCTTTCACTGGGGTATTCCACGAGTTTTGGAAAAAAATTGTTGAGAAGGGTTAAATAATAATTTACTTGTTGATTTATTCTTTTTTTATCTAATGTTTCTGTCATGAGAAGATTGAAGTCGTTAAATATCACTATCATCGAAGGCAATATAAACTGGCCTGAAAGTGGTAAAGACTATAGCACAATGAGAGATCTCTGCTGTGACCACCGGAAGTACGCGTAGGATGACGCATGTGCGTATGCGATTTCAAATATCCTTGTATCACGCAGCTGCTGATTAGAACAGCCTCTCCAAGTTGTTTGACATCCTTCTTTTTTATTTGTCGTGCTCTTTCAGAACGTAGGTGATCATGGAATTCCACTTGGCTCTATCTCTTCTCGTTCTCAGTAATTTTTCTCTTGGTATCTCTTCCAAGCACTACATGGTCAACCATTTACTCAGACCTAACAAGAACGTCTCGCGCTGCTTTCCCCTGTCACTTCTTCCATTTATCCGACCTGTGAGTATACATATTCTCCAGGCTTTCCTTCTTCATTACGTGTCCCAGGAACCTTACTTGGCTCCTCCTGATATTTATTATCAGTTTTCTTCTCGTTTGCAGCCTTTCCAACATATCATCTTTAGCCTTTTTTATGTCATGATTTTGCTTTATGTATGATTTTGCCCAAAAATTGTGTGTAGTTTTCACTATATGTGAAAGCCATGTACACCCATACGACGGAATGATGATTGTTATTGACACTTGAAAGCAATCCAAATGTTTTCAGTGAGAAATAACATTAAAATGAAATGAAATCTCAGGGATAACATCAAGTTCAGGTATATCTATTGGCCTCTAAGAAAAGTCATTACGGATCGAACATATTAGAACACGTTAAATTTATTAACATATATAATCAGCTGATATTTCCGATAGAGCAAACTTCAAACTATTGTTTGAGAAATTTCTTTTTGCATCCCTATGAAAATAGAAGAATATGAGGTATATTTATGACACTTGTTGATTTTTTTAGTAATGAAAAGGCAAAAATTCCTCGCAAGCAACAGAAATAAATATGTGCTGTGTACAGTAAATTTGCTTCAGCTGACAGAACTGTACAGTAACTCTTTTCAGGTTCTTGCGAAATTATCACAATAGGAAAATGTTCAATTCCTTGCATGGCATTAAAAATAAAAACCTTAGTGATACTTGATGCCAATAAACCAGTAAAGGTCTTGAAATCAGAATCTTTAAGTTGAAGGAAAATTGGAGAAATCTTGTGCAGCATAAAGGTTTATATGAATTTGAATAACGATTTTATGACACAATTTTGTCATGTGTTTTATATTTCTTTAAATGTCAGAAGAATTTTTCTTGACTGACAACTCAATATTTTCTATGGGTCTAAGGAATTGGTTACCATGCATAGAGGGACAACTATTAAATATATAATTTCGTTATCAACTATCAACAAAAACATGGATCTAGAAGTTAATTTACTCTTGTTGTGTTTATATACCCCACCACACAGACACTGACACACACACACGCACAAACATATTTATATACATTATTTTCATTCATTATAAAGGCAGATATAAATGTGTGTGGGATATAGGTAATTATACAAAATAATATACAGGAAATCACAGTCGTAAATATTTGTCTGTCTGTGTGTCTACATATATTAATGTCTATTTACCTGAGTTCGTTCGTTTATATCTGTTTATGAGTGTTTGTGATAATTCTTTGCAGTAGGAAACACAGAGTCTTTTGTCTAAGAATTGCTGAAGTAAATTTGTGCCAGATTTCGTAACATTTCTGTGCACAGAAAATACAGGATTACACGCGCCAATACATTTTCATGAGCCTATAAAAACATATATATTTAAACATTCACCAATAGAAAATCTATTTTCGTAAAACATTAGCTAACTAAATTTTACTAAGTTCTGACATATTAAAAAAATGCAACCACTTATTTGTTTGACCAACGATATTAGAAGAAAAGATCTATGAATTGATCCGATCCTATTGTTCACAATCACATAAATACGCGTGATTATGCAGGCGACCTACATCTTTTACTGTCATTTTCTATTTCTTGATGCATTTATTGATTCCCTTCATCCTCTTTTATGTTAAGACACAAACAAATAGTATTACAGACAGTCACACTTAGTCTACAGGATACCAATTTCAGAAGACCTGTATTTTCTTTCTTTATCATGTTCTAATTCGCGTTGAATTCCTTAATTCTCTTTCTTGTTTATGTACTGTCAACAAAGAAAGGAATGACATCACAGAGGGCTACTTCCGTCTTATTGAGGCCAAGTTCTTATGACTTACATTTTCATCATTTTAATTTTCTTTTCAATCGCAGTAGTTTATTCTCCACTTTCCTCATAATGTCTTCGCAAAAAAAAGGAAGTGGAAGAAAGTTTTCATTCAAGCTCAGGACGAAGTTGTTCACCAACTCAGTGACATCAGATTTGTCTTTTCTTCACTGTAAAATTCAACTTTTAAGAAAACTGAACATTTAAACACACATTCATAAGACAAATTAATTTAGAACTTGTTATTTAAAAAAACATATGTCGCTCTCTTTGTTAAATAAATCTTTACTTATTAATACATACATGACTCTTTTATCATTTGTTCAAGTATCTAATTATTGAAAATATTTTTGGGTTGGTCACGTTTAACAAAAAGCCATTTCATAGACAAATTCGAAAGAAACTCATTCGATCTACTCAGTAAAGTTAACGAATTGAAAATAACAAGAGGATTTAGTAAAAGAAACTTACTAGTAATTGACAAATATCAGCAAATAAAGAGATATAAATAAATAATAAAGAGCATCGAATTAGGCAAAAAGAGAATGAAAACATAAGTAAAACAAAAAAGATGTAGGTAAATATATCTATCCATTAGCGTATTTGAATAATAGAGCAGCAAATGAGATTTGAAAAAAAAGGAAAAGAAAAACTATTGTTTATTGTTGTAGGTTCGATTAAGAAATTATGCTAAATAAAATACAAGCAAAACTTTTTAATATTAAGGATGGAGAAATTTGACGTTTTGTACGATCGGAAAATGGGTTAATAATTTTATGAAGCATGTTTTTCTAAAATAATGTTCAATGGTATTTGTTGGAAAAATCAAGCTTAAAATCCAAATCACTAAAATACTATGAAATATCTTCAAGACGATGGTTTTAACAAAACAATGCAAATCACAAAGAAGAATATAGAATAAAATGGTTAAAGTGAGGTCAAACCCAGTTAAGAAAATATATTTACCTTGAAAGTGTAAAATGTTCATGTCTTCATAGTTCTTCTGATTTGAGGTGAAATGTTGATGTTCGGGACACAATTTCTTTGTATCTGCAGAGACTTCAAATTAGAGCGTAGATTTATTCTCTTTCAAGAAAACGACTATTTTTTACAATATATCAGGTTAAAATAAAAACTTCATTCTGTCGTGAAAACGAAAATTTAGTTGTCAAGTCTTCGGTGTGGAAAAAGTTTCGCGGTCAGTTATTTGTGTCTAAGTCTATTATTTGTGTCCTATTAGTGTATATTTGAAGGGATTTGTATCGCTAAAGTTTGGATTCAATTTGGCTATAAAATTTTGGCAGACGACACAAATATTTCAGATTTCATCCAGCTGAGTTAGTAAAAAAAAATATAAAAAATAACAAACACTTGTTTTTCTTTCTCTTTTCTTCACCTTCAGTTGAGTCCATTCCACTCCGTGGCAAAGAAGTCTCGGGCGCATTGTGGCAAGATTCAGGTTACAATTATATATATATATATATATATATATATATATATATATATATATATATATATATATACTACCTTCATTCTTTTGCACAAACCACCGAGAGGAGGAATTTATTCAGTGCAAAAAAACAGTTTTATCAGAATAATAGAGAACAATAAATAGAAAAGTGATAAAATTTTTGGTTGCGGTATAAGATCATTAGAAATGTGAAGCATATAATTAATTTAATCTACTCAGTCCCGAAAAAAGAAACTGTATATAGAATTAGTAATTAAGGAAAGAATTGGAAGCAATGTTAAAAAATATGAATCAATCAAGAAACAAAAGAAGAGAGACAAGAAACGAAAGAAGAGAGACAAATGAACATAAAGAAGAATAAATAAACAAACAAATAAATCATGTAAAGAAGAATCAAAAACTAATTGAATGGTAAGAAGTAAAAATGTGTGATGAAAGAAAAGAAGAATGAAAGAAATGAAAGAAAAATAAATAAGGGAATTATAGGAAGAAATTAAATGAATGTATGGATAGAAGAAAAGATAAAATTGCGAATAAGGGGAAATGAATAATAACTGAGAGGAAGAATAAATGAGAAAGATAATTTCAATCTTAGGGTGGAAAATGATAAAAATAAAGAGAAGAAATACGAAAATAAGGAAAAAAGTAAAGATTAATTGAAATTTTGAAAGTAGAAACAAATTTGAAAACAACGTGAAAAGAAATAAAAGCCAACAATGTTATTGTAAAGTAAGGAAAGAGAAAAATATAGAGGAAAATATAGGGAGAGTTTCGGGATTAGGATGGGATAAATCGGTAAGATGGAAATATAGAGAATTCAAGAAGAAATGAGATGAAGTAAAACAAAACAAATAAATAGGAACAAAAAAGTTTTGCCCGTTGAAATAATGAATAAAAATGCCTGAAACAAAAGAATGACAAAGTCAACCGACTTGTTGCATAGAAGATTAATTATTCTGTCATTACTTATGTTAAAACAATAGTTTGTTTGATTGTTCCCTCAATGAGTATGGGTTTGAACGCTTGATTTTCTCTCTCTTTCTCTCTCTCTCTCTCTCTCTCTCTCTCTATATATATATATATATATATATATATATATATCGTATGTTTGAGTGGGTATGTAGTTATATAGTTATATAGTTATATTCGGGTAAATCATAAAAAAAGAATATCAGAAAAAAGCATATGTTCTTTATTATTTACTAATTAAATTTTCGCGTTTTTCTCATCAGGATTCTTATTACACTGAAATTAGAACATATTTCTTTTATATTATGTTGTAGATCATAATATATATATATATATATATATATAGAGAGAGAGAGAGAGAGAGAGAGAGAGAGAGAGAGAGAAAGTTCATATATATATATATATATATGAAGTTTCTACGGTTGAGAAAAATAATTGATTACATTTATTGCTTTATTCATTTCTCAAGGTGCCCCCTACATTAAGCCTCTTTTCGATATTGTCTCCGTTGCTAAAAATTACTGCACATTATTTCTGCTTCTAATATAACGGTTGACAAATTGCTAGTGTTCATTAGCAATACAGTTTTGCGGTTACTTTTAGTTACCTTAACTCACACCCCTGTAGATGGTCTCGGACAGAGTTTGAAAGTACTTGGGTACATAGAGAAATTAATGATAATAACATCTGTCAACGTTACAGATCATTTCTGACATCTTTCGACTGTAATACGCGAAATATTATCCGTGAGTATAAACGGACATAATATTTGCAATTTATTTAATTCTAATCAGTTTTAAAAAAAAATTGCTGCTTAATATATAAATATATATATTTATCAAATATAAGTGACAATTTCTTATTAATATATTTAATCATCTGCCGTTCTAAACATTGTATTTTGGCTTTATTTTCAGGTGAAAATAATTACAAAATTGTTCAACATATGAATATTTATTTATTACGCTAGTTCTAAGATTTCCACTCACATGATCCAACTACAGAGTGGTTACAAAGATGTTAACCTAAAGATATCCACCATCTAGGATAATATTGTCTTGTGTAAACATAAAACTATACTAAACGACAATAACAGTCACGGAATAACAGAGACATGGCCAAAAAATTAGGAATGTTGTTCTATGACGTCACAGCACGTGAGATACTGCAATCTTAATAACAGAACCATGTCTCAGTGTATATGCAATGCGTTTTGCCATGTGATTTCATCGAGTATGTGTTGCTTTGATTAAATGAAGTTGGCCTTCAAAATGTCGAAGAAAGAGAACGATGGGAATGCAGGTGTGATGACAGTTGTAAAAATGGAGATAAAGTAAAGGATATGCAAGGTGGTGAAAAAATAACTAGAGTTAAGTGGTTAAGAGATGAGTATTGACACTTCATTTAAATTCCTGGAGGTTGTAGCCATCAAGAAAGCAAGAATATGGATGCGAGTTCCACAGGCGGGAACAAAGAAGCTGCAGGTGTAGAATTGTCGTTTGAATTTGATTTATTTAACTGTGAATGAGTGAGACCCAGTTGCCAGTCTGGTTGCACGAGACCCAGTTGCCAGTCTGGTAGCACCTGTTACAGAGGCACCTGTGACTTATGTTCGTTGGAGAAGAAGCCATGAAAGTATTTATAGAACAGACAAAGGGAATACACATCCTGTCGGTGGGGAAGTGGCTGGAGTCAAGTCGCCAAGTCGGTACCTATCACATTACTAATTCTCATTTGGAGCCTGTCAAGAACACTGAGATGAACAATAGAAGTACCTGACCAAATCTGTTAGCAGTATTCCATGCAGGGAAGAAATGTTGATTTATATATATGCAGGATAGATTCCGGTGGGAAAAACTTACTGGCCTGACACAGTGACCCAACCTTCCTAGCAGTGATTTAGCTATTGACTCATTTCAAATATGATCAGAAATGTGGTTGTAAGAAAAACAATATATCCGGTAAGTTTTCTATCAGTATCAGAAAAACAATCGTATGTAAATTGATATACTTCATTGCTTTTCTGTAGAGGATTTAGTTGTGTGGTTGTACAGTTATTAGAGACTATTAGGTCAATTCTTTAAAAATGTTTATAATATATGATGGGCATTTTTTATTATTTTTAATTGGTTTAACATTGTTATTTACTACGTTTTTGTGTGTGCTTTCATAGGGTTTGTAATTATAATGGATTTACATCTGTCTTGTTGCTAGCATTCAGCGAATAGTTTCGATAACCAATTTACATTTAAAAGGCATGCGTTAAGCTTTTTTAATATTTTCAACTGTTCTTCTTGTTAAGATCAGCAGTCTAATCCTATCTTATATAGAATCACATCTTCGATTTTGTTACAGATTTTAAGAGTATCTTAAGGATACAAATTAATTATGTTCATTGGCACATGAATTGATTAGATAAAATATTTTCAATATATATATATATATATATATATATATATATATTGATGTATATTCACCCCAACACGCACCCCCATGCAAAATACGTGTGCGCGCACACACACACACACACACACACACACACACACACACACACACACACACACACACACACACACCTACATACACTAAAAATGCATGAACTTGCTATTCTGAACAATTGAACGCCTGTTCAATGTTGCTTCGTCAGAGAGTTCAAGTCTAAGCATTCATTTGCACATCGACTCCTAGCATGGTGTAGAAATGTAAAAAATATCTATAAAAACGAGACAAATATCCAGCATCAATTTTCGAATGACTCATAAATTTGAAAACATATTATATCAGTCAACTCAACGTTCGTTAAACATTAAATGAAAACGTGTCTAGACATATTCTAATCTACACAATATCGACCAGCTCAGGGGAAATATGTTTGTAACGAATTACTTTTTTCTTATCCTTTATCTTCTCCTTTGTTGGTCTATTGTAATACAATAGTGACCTCCCTTGGTGTCTTTATATTTTATTAATGTGATGCTTATTCAATTTCCGGTGTTATGTTTTGGTAGATACTTTTAACATTTATTGGCATCTGCACTACAGTTAATTCTATCATTTAAAAAACATACCACAGCTTTTTTAAGAGAATTTTCTATACAATATTCAACGAAATGTATTTAATAAAATTTCGATTATGTATTGATTAAGTGTCAAATGTCTAAAGTATTTTAATATTTTTGAAAAGATTGTTTAATAGTATTTTTAAAATATTTTTAGATTTAAAATCTAGTGAAGTCAGCTAATCTAGGAAAGTCATTAAATCTACATGAAATATGTTGCTTTTATATTGAAAGATTTGCCTTGTCTTGCAATATTCTAGTTTCTTGTAGGAAACATTGAAATTAATCTTAAGTTATCTAAAGGGTACCTTTGTAAGTAAGTAGATATTGTAGCTTAGTTCTAAATTGCATGTACGGAATTCTATCTTCAATAAATGCGCCAGAATCTAACTCGGTAGAACACACACACACACACACACACACACACACACAAACTTATATATGCATATATATATATATATTGAGTATGTTTATACAAACAAAACATGTATCACGCGAATTAAAGCAACTGTTCTTAAGATCATTAGTAAAACGACTGGAAAGTTGCGACTATACTAAACCCGATCAATATCAAATAAAACCATACGATATCGATAATTATTCGTTTCAAAGCAAATACTGTAGACATGAAACATTTATTTTCAGGACAGGTTTGTCAAAAATTACCAAAAATATACCAATGCAGGAGAACTCTTTTTAAATATTAGTTGAGATGAAAATATTCCTGGTACCTAATGCGTCTTCTATATATATATATTGATATACTTAAATAAATATGCAATATCATTGCTTCTGATCTAGCATGTCGGCTTTGCTGTGCATTTTCTATAGGTGTTGGTAAATATTGTTATGAACTCTTCTCAATGGTTTATAAATTTTATAAATCTAAGTCCATTAATATATTATCTGTAATATCACGTCCTTTAATATTTGAAATTGCAAAATCTAAGATTTGTTCTATGTTAAATGTCCCTCTTGCTTGTATAACTCTTTTCCCGATTCTTGCTTCCTAGATAAATTAGATATTCATGTATTTAAATACGAGTACAATCGTTATCAACTTTATTCTTAATTTATACCCTTAATTGTTGTCGCTCGGTAAAAATCTTCAACTTATAGTTTTTGACATTCAGTTAATGAGTGTTAGTTGGGTTTTGCATAGTTTAGAGTAAAAATATTAAAAAAATATAACCAAATAAATCTATTCAGTAATGCGACCAACATCATTTTGATTTTAAACATTGATTTTATTCCGCGACTGGAAAATGGAAAATAGGAATCAAATTTATAATAAATGATACAAGTATGAAAGGTATTTCAGTTTTATATGATTATATGATTTTCTTTGAAAGGCTTTTCTTTTTATTAAGATTAACAAAATTGTTTTAGGCAATTATCACCTTTGTTGTTCCTCGCAGATGTGCGTCTAACGGTGTTTTTTGGCAAGGTGCGTTCAATCCCTTCGTATTTAGCCTCTTCGATCTGAGAAAATTACAATATGGTGGCATTTTTATTGCTATAAAGAAAACGGAAATTGTGCAACATAATGGTAAGACAAAAACAGCTGCCAGTCGCCAAGGCTAAGATAGCACACCACAGAGTCACTTCCGGTTCTGCGAAAGATTGTGTTTTAACATTCCTCGATATATAACATTAGCTAAATATATATATATATATATATATATATATATATATATAGGCGTGTCTGTGTGTTGTTATTTAGGCAGCGAATACTTCTTTAATCATGTCAGATTAAACACATTGAATCATGTTGCTTAATTTAATAAAATCCGTTCCTATTCACTGATAATATTTCGTGCATTATAATTAATATTTTAATTAAAAGAAGTAAGAATTGCACTGTTAATTTTAAAGGTTGATTTTATTATCTATTTCTTGATGATTCTATTACTTTCAATAACATTCCAAGATCATCTTCACTGGTGTAATTTGCTGGAACTATACATAGCCACAAACAAATAACCGATTACTTCATATTTTTCTTTTTGTTTAAAATCTAATGATTGGCATTTATACTTAGTGTTCTTTACAACATGAAAATTATCCACTTTTTTAATGTTGTAACGACATGGCCATGCAAGTATTAAACCATGAAAAAACATTAATATTGTCGATCCTTTTATATATATATATATATATATATATATATATATATATATATATATATATATATATAGTCATCCGCAGACAGATTTGAATCGCTGTATCACAGCTCATTTGTACGGTTAGACATCCGATTGCTTTTTAACCCAGGATTGAAACCCGAGTAAAATGGCATCAGTCGGCGATTTTACCTCTGAGCTATGGGTGCTCGGTAGAAGGGGGCAGACATTTAGCGTATGTATCGTACGCCAGTGGCCAGAGTGCTCTAATTCATTACTGAAGGAGCGATGCGTAGATGCTAGAGTAGCTACACTTTTTGAAAGCCTACGTTCTTCCAGAATGCATAATCAGGGAGTGAGAACGTAAATAGTCATCCGCAGACAGATCTGTTTCTCTGTATCACAACTTATTAGTACGGTTGGACATCCGATTGAAAAGAAATTAATACAGTATTCATAGCTGATTTCAATAATTGTAGGAATAAGACTTTAAAAAATTGCCTCGAGGTTCTGTAGCTTGCGTTATATATAGTCATCCGCAGATATGATTAAACATAATAGACATTTATTGTCTCCTATGTTTAAGAGTATCTGTTTAGTAGACTTTCATAACCAGTAGCTACTCTGGCATGTACGCATTGCTCATTCAATGAAATATATTAGAGCTCTCTAGCTATTGCGCGCGTATAATGACATGCGCTAAAAAGTCGGCTTGCTTCCACCGAATGCCCATATCCCAGGGGTAGAGTCGCCGACTCACGCCATTTCGGTCGGGTTTCAATTCTGGGTAAAAAAAAGCAATCGGGGTCTAACCGTACTGATGAGCTGTGCTACGGAGAAACAGATCTATATATATATATATATATATATATATATATATATATATTATGTATGGTTTATATTTGTTTATTAATTCCATTTTTCATTTATTTGATCTGACATTCTGTTAAGATTTTAATTTAATTTTTCTACTATTTTGAATCTACATATGTAAACTCGTCCACTCACAAAAATAAGGATTATTTTTAATGGGAAACATTATTTCCATAACAATAATATTAAAACCTTCTTTTAAGTGCGTAAACTTGGAAGAATCGAAACATATTAACACGTGTGAAATAGAAGCAGGCTGTTTCACCTGTCGTCCGGTTTGCACGCAATTCTTTCGTTTGTAAAGAAATGGCTAGTAAACCCTTGTTCTCTTAATTACGACTTGTTTACAGTTTTTTCCATAGTCGTATCATTCTCTTTAACCTCCAGCAAGCTCGTGCATCTTATTTGTAATATTGCCTTTCTTTTGGTAAACTGAAATAAAATAGGCCCTTTTTCCAGTATCGATACAATGTCAAACTGATGCCTGACTTTGAAAAGTTGTTTTTTGCTACCACTTATTTACAAATGTCAAGTTTGAATATATCCTAACATAATTGATATCTAAATAGTTTTTAGATTTTAAGATTTGTGTAGATTTTTCAATATTTTTTCAATAACATTTCTAAAATTTTTGTTTCTGTAAAATATTTTTCAAGAGAAACTGTACAAACGTTTGATGTTCATAATTATTTATATTAAATAAAAATAATTCAATTTAAAATTGTATTATTTCATTAAACTGTTGTTTTTGTTTTAAATGAACAGACACATTTTTTCGCTGTCTAAAGAAAATAATTGTATTTCATCTCCCCTCTTAAAATAATGTTTGCATGCGCTATTCTACAAAACAATTTGATCTGTATTAATCAGGGATCGATTGGGCAGGTTATTAATACGAGAAACAGGAACCTGCTTCCAAATCGGTAATGAATCAAGATTTATTTTTCGACTCTGAGAAGTGTCGCAGTTTTAAGAATGTTTAAATAATGCTCATCTACATTTTTTTCCAAAAACGTATTTCCTTATTTTAACCATGATACAAGTCAGAATCAATATCCATATTCTGTAATGAAAATAATTATTTTCTTCACTAAATGGATGTCCTAGTTTTGGAGATATCTTTTTTTTATTTATCACATTTTCATTATTTATTTTTATTGTTTCACTATTTTTATTTTATCATTTATTTTGTTAGATTTTTAATTAATTTGCTACTTCTCAGAATTCTTTATCAGTCATTTTTTATTTATTGTGCCATACGCTTTCCCATATTTCCCTATCGTCTTCGTTCGTAATACTCCAAGTTTTTTTGACATTATTCTTTATTATTGGAGATTCTATATCATTTTTGATATTTCTTTATTCTAATGTTTTAATTATATTTTATTCATAGCAGGTTTAACACAGATTAATATTTTTTCGATTTGATATCGTTTCTTTCAACAAGGATATGGTATTTCAATTTGTTATCGTAATGTTCTTTTTTTCTTTCTGAATTGTGAGCAGATTTTCATTTATATTCTTTATTTATTTTCCTATCTACATTTTATTTATTTATTATTTGCACCGTCTTTATTTTCAATTCAGCTATTTTTTTAAAATTTTATATGGTCATATTACAGTTTTTTGTAGTTTTTTTTTATATATTATTAACTGCATGCATTTTTCTTTATTTCTTTTTTCCTTTATCATTTTTATTTATTTATTTAATTTCATTTACATTTTACTTGTTTAATTTGTAGATATTTCTTTTTTTTCATTTTTCGACACTTTCACGTTTTGTCTTTGTCTTTCCCTCTTCATATTATTTCCCTTTTTTGTCTTTCTTTCTCTTTTTCTCTTTCTCTTTTTGTAATATAAAATCTCTAAGTGAAAGCGTATGATTCATTATTTATCCAATTCAGTTTTAGCGCTAAAAACGTTTTTTATTATTTTTATGAAATGATACAAATTGGAAAAAATATGTGATTTACTTATTTTATTATAAATTTTTATTTAAATTTCTATCTCTGTCTTTTTATTTGTCTCTTTTGTTTACCTTTCTTTTTACCTCATTTCTTTTGCATTGATATTTCTTATTATTGTTTAACATTTTTGTGTATATTTTTATGGACTTCATCATTTCTACATTCCAGGTTATTTCCTTTATTTTCCTCCCATTTTCATCTATGTATTTCTATATTTAATTAGTCATTCGGATTCTCATTCCAGGTGTTTCCTTTATTATGTTTTATTAACATGTCTAGTTGAATCTTTTCATTAGAGAAACATCATGCAGACGATAATATATCGATATACTTAGGATCCTGTTTGCATAAGTTATTTTTCGTGACAAAAGTTTTTGTGAAAAATTTGAGATTATTCTACACACATGATTGCATGCATTTATGAACTGGTGAATCTGTTTCCAATAGATTACTTAACTTACTTAAAAATGTATGTCACTTTTAAATACTTACTGGACTGTTCAGGCCTATATATCTTCGGGTTTTTTCGTTTAAATTTTTTCTTTATGATTGTACCCATCTACTTATAATATTTGTTTCATGTATTGTAACTAAAATACACGAAATTCTATGACTTTACATTTTAGCATTTCATACTCGCAATACAAAGAAGATTTACGAAAAACAGCTAAAAAGGCTGACCAAGATACTAACTTAGAATGTGACCAAATAAGTATTATTTTTCAACATAGTACTCATGGTCATCTGTGCATTTTTCAATCTGGATTTCAGTCATTGTATTTCATTCGTGAAGAAGCTTATATACTACTACTGAAAAAGTTAAACAGCAGCAGACATGGCGTCATCTTTACCGCGATACTATTTAATGTTGCAGAAAAATAATTGTCACATGGTTTAATAAAAAAACATAGCGTGAGTAATAACCTATTTCAAAGACACAGTCACGCACAGAGGACTTTGAAGCCAACATGTGCTAAAGTATTTTCCCAATTCTTTACGTTCATTTGGCGTTTGTTTCTGATAGACATTTGTAAGTGTCTGAGCAATTCGACATATTATTCACTATTAATGGTCTGGTTGCATTGAATAGAATCAATAGACATGCTGCATTTTGCCTCTAACGAAGCTGAGGTAAACAACTTCCCTTTTGATGAATCTACCTGGATCTTATTTAGCGTAGGTAATGCGGAGTTTTTCTACTGCATAATGTGTATCTTAATCTCCGGCTCAAAGAAATTAACATAACACTTATGTTATGGAAATTATGTAAATCTACCACAAACAATGTCTGATTTTCCCGAAATGTGGTGAGCAAGTTGCGCTTTGACTGGATTTCAGAGGAAATGTCACCAAACGATAAGATAATATTTTTCATGCCAAGTTCAGTGGGCAAAAATTCTCAACATTCTCAGATATTTGACTTACAGTCAATTGCATGTTATCAGTTACTATGTGGTGAAAACGATTAATTTGGTAATTGGTGGTGGTAGTTGCAGGAAGTACAGGCCAAGTACCATCTTCATGAATTTTTATTTTCCTTCAGAAATTCGGCAACACGCTATTTAGACTAGAGAAACCAGTATTATTATCACCTAATGTAGCAACAACGTCAGCATAAACGTTCTAGCGTATAACCCTTTCATGCCAGCATGAATGTTGTAGAGTCTAAACATATTTAACAACACGATTAGAATATTTTTTTACTTTCAACAGAAATCGCAAATAGTTACATATGAAGCATTGTTAAAATGATTTTATATTATTTTACCAAGAAAGAAAAAACAATGAAACTATCATTAAGAAGAGTTGAAATAACTTCATATAAGATTTCAGAGGTCTGGCAACACTCTTCTCTAGATGGCCCATATAAGTTTATATATATATATATATGTATATATATATATATATATATATATATATATATATATATATATATATATACATATATATATATATAATAATATTTATTAATAAATTATAACATTGATATGTTATAATATCACTACAAAAGTAGCTATTTTGTTTCGACACTTTTTGTGTCTTTTCAAGTGATGTTGTTATTTCAAATGAATGGCTTTAAAAGGTTAAGAACAAGCAAGACCACTTTCATCAGCGAGGCATTATTGTATGTACAATGTGGACCAATCAGAGTAAAGCAACTTTTACTTTGGAGAATATGTGGGAAGACTTAAAATTAATCTTGGTGGGCATTGGTATTAAAATTTTATAAAATTAAGATCAGCATTATTAATTAACTATTATATCTACTATATTTTTGTTGCTAAAAAAAAAACTATATGTATATATATTTTAACAATTTTGTAGATTTAGAAAGTTATTAATATTTTAGACGGGGGAGAGAAAAAGAACGCATACATGAATAAACTTACAAACATTCACATATGGAGAAATATTCACAAACATTAGTAAAAAAAAACATATACATAGTAATACACCCATGTATATATACATACACAAATTTCAAAATTTAGTTTTTATCGAGATGTCAATTTGTCTGTTAACTTTTAGGCAGGCTAAATTGCTACATATTGGATACAGTCACGGCGGATTCATAAAATCACTGGCCTCATATGAATGGGGTCAGGATAGACATAATCATATTTCAATGCATGAACACATAAGCGGGAATAAATATATACTTACGCAAAACGATAAAACAAACTTAAATGCTTATTCATGTGCAAAACGTCATACATATATATATATAGAGAGAGAGAGAGAAAGTTCAATACTGTTCATATGAAGTTATGACTGTAAGCCTCGGTTGTTTAGCTCGCGTGTGCGTGTGTCTCTGCGCATGTCAATGGTTGTATATATCTAAAATTATGTCTGTGTATGTGTAAGAGGCGTCATGACAAAAATACATATTCCCACCAAAGTCAATCCCACCTTCAACAAAAGTTCATCAATATACGTATCTCCGTATACATCAAGTATTTTGAAATAAAATTAAAACAGTTAGTTAGACGATCAAAAAAGCATGAAACTTAAGAAATCTATCTATCTATCTATCTATCTATCTATCTATCTATCTATCTATCTATCTATCCATACATACATACGTACAGATATAAATATATATACACACTTACAAATATATATAGAAATATACATAAATATAAATAGATACACAGAAATATACACACATATATATATACATATATATACATATACATATAAACACACACATACAAATATATACGTATTACATATATATATATATATATAAACACATACACACACACATACGCAAAAAAACATATATATAGAAACATGGACACTTTAACAAACATATATACATGTGCGGACATATACACAAATATACACACATACACAAACACATGCATGTACACATATACACACACACATATATACACACATACACATACATATATATATATACATATATGATAGTATAATACGTTTTTAATTCATATTTGGAAATCATTTGTTTCTGATGAAGGACCGGGGGCGGTCAGAAATATAAAACAATAATAATATATGTATATATATATATACATACACACACATACACATATACACATATATACACACATACATACATACATACATACACACACACATATATATATATATACATTTTCAAATTCGAATTTTTTTAAAAATTCTTTCCCATACACACATATATATATACACATATACATATACAAAAATATACAGACAAACATGTAAAGCATACACACATATACAGATGAGTACACATATCTACAAAAAAAGATGCAAATCAGTAAAATAAAGCAAATCTCAATATATCTACAAGCACAGAAGGACAAATGTACACTTATACATACATACGCACAAAAATATATACATACATATATATATATATATATATATATATACGCACACACATACACATATACTTATACACATACATACACATACATACATACATACATATATACATATACATACATGCATATACAAACACATACAAACACGTACATACATAAAAAATATATATATATACATAGATACATAAACTAAAATTTAATATTAATTTGCCTATATCCGATGGGTTATAAATTATTATACGATCATATATGTATATATATATGTATATGTATATGTGTGTATATTTGTGTGTGTATATATGTGTGTGTGTGTATATGTGTACATGCATGTGTTTATGTATGTGTGTATATTTGTGTATATGTCCGCACATGTATATATGTTTGTTAAAGTGTCCATGTTTCCCTTTATTTTTATTTTTATTTTATGTTTGTTTGCGTATGTGTGTGTGTATGTATGTGTTTATATATATATATATATATGTAATACGTATATATTTGTATGTGTGTGTGTATATGTATATGTATATATATGTATATATATATATTTGTGTATATTTCTGTGTATGTATTTATATTTATGTATATTTCTATATATATTTGTAAGTGTGTATATATATTTATATCTGTACGTATGTATGGACAGATAGATAGATAGATAGATAGATAGATAGATAGATAGATAGATAGATAGATAGATAGATTTCTTAAGTTTCATGCTTTTTTGATCGTCTAACTAACTGTTTTAATTTTATTTCAAAATACTTGGATGTATACGGAGATACGTATATTGATGAACTTTTGTTGAAGGTGGGATTGACTTTGGTGGGAATATGTATTTTTGTCATGACGCCTCTTACGCATACACAGACATAATTTTACATATAGACAACCATTGACATGCGCAGAGACACGCACACGCGAGCTAAACAACCGAGGCTTACAGTCATAACTTCATATGAACAGTATTGAACTTTCTCTCTCTCTATATATATATATGTATGACGTTTTGCACATGCATACGCATTTAAGTTTGTTTTTTGGTTTTGCGTAAGTATATATTTATTCCCGCTTATGTGTTCATGCATTGAAATATGATTATGTCTATCCTGACCCCATTCATATGAGGCCAGTGATTTTATGAATCCGCCGTGACTGTATCCAATATGTAGCAATTTAGCCTGCCTAAAAGTTAACAGACAAATTGACATCTCGATAAAAACTAAATTTTGAAATTTGTGTATGTATATATATATGGGTGTATTACTATGTATATGTTTTTTTTTACTAATGTTTGTGAATATTTCTCCATATGTGAATGTTTGTAAGTTTATTCATGTATGCGTTCTTTTTCTCTCCCCCGTCTAAAACATTAATAATTTTCTAAATCTACAAAATTGTTAAAATATATATACATATATTTTTATTTTTTTAGCAACAAAAATATAGTAGATATAATATTTAATTAATAATGCTGATCTTAATTTTATAAAATTTTAATACCAATGCCCACCAAGATTAATTTTAAGTCTTCCCACATATTCTCCAAAGTAAAAGTTGCTTTACTCTGATTGGTCCACATTGTACATACAATAATGCCTCCCTGATGAAAGAGGTCTTGCTTGTTCTTAACCTTTTAAAGCCATTCATTTGAAATAACATCACTTGAAAAGACACAAAAAGTGTCGAAACAAAATAGCTACTTTTGTAGTGATATTATAACATATCAATGTTATAATTTATTAATAAATATTATTATTATTAATAGCTCTACTTTGTATTGAGCACTTTTTTAAAAATAGTGTTTCTTTGGATGGGGAATATTATTCCACCCATACTTGGTTATATATATATATATATATATATATATATATAACCAACGTGAAAATCCAATATCCACGTGGTGACTGGAGACAGGTGAACAACTGATTGGAATTGACATTGCATTTAAATCGTTGGAAATTGTAGTGGCCAGTGAAGCAAGTATACGGAAGGGATTTCTACAGGCAGGAAGTGCGAGAAAGAAAGCTGATAGTGTATAAGTGGCGACTGCATTTCGTTGAATAAACTGATTTTTCTTTGAAGCCTGTAAAGAAGACTCAGATGAATGGCAGGGTCTCCCGACCAGGTATGACAACAGTATTCAATGAAAGTTGGGGTGGTTGATTTATTTATGTGCAAGCGGTACTCCGGTGGGAAAAAAATTCTGGCCCGACACAGTGACCCAAATTCATATCAGTCGATTCAGCTATTGGTTCAATTGATAGGTTCCACCTAAGGTTGAAATAGAGACTAAGACCGATGAATGGCAATGGATTGCTTTCAACAAATCTCGCTTGATCCATGCTGATGGGGTGTAGGAGGAACTGGTTATGGTGGTTGTCAGATTGCAGATTCGTTTTAGAAGCATCAATATTTTAAAAGCCATCTCTTGCCCCAGTATATCACAGAGTGGTGGTTCTTCTCGAAAAAAGCATAGAAGTTATCTTCAGCCGCCTAGTCAGACTTCTTACTGAGGTGAGAGTAAATGGTAGTGACATCAGCGTAGATGCCTACTTGAGATTTGATCAAGTCAAGGAGGTCGTTTATGAAGATTAGAGATAGTGTCGGGCCTAGTATAAAGCCCTAGTGGACACCAGCGTTCGTGTGGTAAGATGTAAAGTATGTCCGGTAAAGACAACCTGCATTATGCGATTTTATAGGGAAGATTGGATCAAATCAAGCAAGCGTTCAGTGATAGCATAATCCTGTACTTCCGAAAAAAAGGTAAGCGTGCCAGAACCTATCAGCAGTTTCGTAGATATCCAGGGAACAGCTCGAGTTCCGCTGGACTTATCGAGGGCCTGGTATAAGTATTCAGTGGTGTTCGTTAGCATATCGGCAGTAGTCAAACTGTTGTCTGCAAATATTTTATTGGCAGTAACGTGTTGAAAAATTTCAGTATTGATAACAGCCTCAACATCTTTTCCGAAAATAGGAAAGAATCTGATAGGGCTATAATTAGATGGGTCTGAGGGTTCTCATGAGTTCTTTAGTACATGAACCACAGAAGTGTACTTCTAACGGGTAGGAAAACAGGAAGACAAGAGGGAGTAATGATAGAGTTTAGAGAGTATAGAGGAGAATTAAGGACACTGAGCGCGATAGTTGAAACTCAGTTCTAAGAGGAAAATAGGGTGCGGATACCTCAGACGAGTCAAATGTGTTGTTGAATGAGAATCTGCGGGTGAAGCACTCGTCCTTGTCCTCAGATGCCCTAAGGACCTCAAATTTGTTGAGTGAGGAAGGGATGGAGCACAATGATGTTCAGCACACATTTACAGCGCAGTCAATTGTTTATGGAGCCAAATTTGCACTGTCTTATTCTCTCAGCAAACAACAGCTTAGTGTCATTGAAGACCTTCTTACTGTTATTACGAGGAGAGACAAAATGGTACCTATTATGGCAAGATTCATGACTCTGAAAGAAAAGAAAAAGGAGAGATTAGCAAAGAATAATCAAAACGCTTGAAAAGATAAAATAAACTAAAATAAAGTAAATATAAAAATAAGTCAAAACCGATATAAAATATAAAAATTACGTAAAAACAATAAATAAAATTCATGCCTTACTTTTGTACTGGCCACATTTAGAAGTATATATATATATATATATATATGATTGAGCACTCTGGAAGAATGGTAGATTTTCAAAAAAACAGTAGCTACTCTGGCATGTACGCATCGCTCATTCAGTAATGGATTGGAGCACTCTGGCTACTGGGTGGCTATAATGACAATATACACGCTTAAATTCTGCCTTCTTCTACCGAACGCCCATAGCCCAGAGGTAGGATCGCTGACTGATACCAATTCGTTTGGGTTTCAATCCTGGGTTAAAAGCAATCGAAGTCTAACCGTATTGATGCACTGTGATACAGCGAAACAGATCTATCCGCGGATGACTATATATATATATATATATATATATATATATATATATATATATATATATAATAGCCGTTGCATGATAAAATATTAAAAATTTAGTTTGGAGACTTGAATATGATTCCGATTACGTACACATTGTCACTAATAATTTTGGAAATGTATGAACCCATATATTTTCTACCTCGTCTAGATAGTAAAAGCAGGTCGTATTGTGCTCTCTGAATTTTGTTTGAGACAGTGTAGGTTACGTTTAATTTTAAAGTGATCTGGTTGTGTGTATTTCAAACAACAGATCCTATTACTTGTAAGAGAAACGTTACGTGTAGAAGTTGTGGGAAACCTAGCAAAGAAATAAAATTAACAGCATGAAACCAATTCTGAGTAATGTCACCCATGCTAAAGTGAAATTAGTTCAGAGGGAGATGGTTGAAGAAAAATTTCCTATAAAACACAAGCATGCAATTCTCTTACATCTGCACAGAAATGAAGAGCCACGATTTTTGTGCCATATCATGAACTATACAATCTTAATCATATAATTACAATCTGTCGGGAATTTCAACTGTTACATAGTAAATAAACACAATATATTTGTCGACAATACAGGATCATGTGACATTGGAGATTTATTAAGCTAGATAGTCCTCTATAAGAGATTTAGATATATTTTTACATCAGTAATACTTGGAAAATTCTAACATTCTGCATTTAAAGAAATTATTTATTACAATATATATTTATGCAAGTTGTGTCTGCGAAGACATGGTCTTATATTTTTATATTTTTTCTATAATTGCTAAGAAAATATTCACTCACCAAAATATTATTCACACGAAATTCGACAAATGATACTGCTCTAGGTAATTCTCCATAGATTGATAAGACGTGAAACCAATCACTCGATCAAGCAAGCAAGAAATCATTCAATCAAATTAGGTTACGTTTTTCATTCCTTCTTATATATATATATATATATATATATATATATATATGTGTGTGTGTGTGTGTGTGTGTGTGTGTGTGTGTGTGTGTGTGTGTTATAAAGTCATTTTTTTTTCGTACAGGATTTAATAATTGGATAACGTCAAAGCATTTTATGATTTGTTTTTTTATTGTTTTTTTTTTCACAAAAAACGAAATATTTCATACCTTAATAAAAAATATACATCAACATATATTTTACTAAAGTCGTAATGCTGTCTGAAAAGGTGCTCCTGAACATTTCAGGCCAGATTTGCTTCGGAGATGTCAACAACATTTTTTCGCAAATTCAATTATTTTCCTCTTTTTTACCGTTTTATTAAATAAAAATGTATTTCCAACAGACGGAATCCGGAACTATATTTGATATGTCATCGAAAGATCCATTCTTATAGCAGAAGTTTTCTCTTACTAATTAAGCCATGGAGATATCATTTAGATTATTATATTATGAAGATACCTCGTCACCGATTCCAAATATTTTCACGATTTAAGAAGTCCTTAAATAAACAACATGGATATCAACTCACATCTATATATATATATATATATATATATATATATATATATATATATATACACAAATTGTAGTCTGTTTAATTTTAGACGCAGTTCGCGATAGAATGCAAAATCATTTCCTTTTCTGCCGTTGAGCCAGATGTTTACACCTGACAAGATGCTCTTTCGATATCCCTAGGCATCAAATCTTACAGAAACAAATGTTTTTTTCATTTGAATCATTCTTAATTATTTCCAACGTTTTGAATCTGTGATCAACTCTTTATAATACAGCAAGTTCAGGTTACATTTGACATGGGTCTTCATAAAGTAATGCCTCCAATTCTTTGTCTTTAAAGTCTCGGTGCGCCAGTGTGTTTTTCCTTCAACATCAAAATCCTTATTTTTTAAGCGTCTAAAGCAATGCCTACATGTTGTTTCAACAGAGTATAATCTCAACAAATCTTTACAAAATTCGATGTGCTTCATCTACATATTTCTTGTGAATAAAATAGTGCAGTAAAATTCCACGCAAATATATTTTCTTTGACGCGAAATCTGACAGGTGTAATGCAATGAAAATCAATTTTGTTCAGTTCGGCAAAATGATATGCACTGAATTTCAAACTCGCTTTTTTACATTTTTATAGAAGCATTACCATCTGAAACTACAAGTGCGCAGTTCTGTGAATACCATCTCTTGGAAGACAGTGAGAATTTATTGACAACTCTAATATATTGGCTGCTCTCTTATATATATATATATATATATATATATATATATATATATATATATTGCATTTTCCATAAAAAAGATCTTTGTAAAGAATGGTTTACACTATTGACATATCCACTATTTTATGAATATGTTCCTAATTCACTTTTGTATGATTTCTCCTTTACAACATACATTCAAGCCCTTCACTTGATATTTAAAGACAAGCATAAGGCAGATTTAAAAATGCTCGTATACAGACACAAACATACACATTTATTGAAGTTACGCAGTGCCAATTTGATAGTGCTTATAATATGATACAATGCAAAAACATACAGATTTTTCTGATCCATGTAATTTTTAAAATAAAATACAACATAAGGCCTTATGCAGCGCGTAGTAAAAAATAAATAAATATTGATTAAAAAATAGAGAAATTATAGATAAATATATACGAATAAATTGAAAAAATATATTATGAATTAAATGGCAAAAGTAATCAATAAAACCAATGCGATAGCTTTGATAATAAGTACGGCTAAGAATAAACGGAAATGCTAATAATTTTCATGTTCATATGATGTCAGTGACATCAGCATTAAAGAACGAGTGTGTGTGTGTTTATGTGTGTGTGTGTGTGTGTGTGTAGATATGTTCGATATATTTAGGCATATTATTTTTATTTATTGAATGAGTTTGTATTTATTCTAATACTTAAAGAAATCATGTTTTATCAAAATTTTCTAGAGTTAAAAAGTAGCCAAATTTTATATGAAGAAACCCCTTAGTAGTGTATCTACTTAATGAGAAAGTAACCAAAATCCAATGTATTTTGTGTTTGAATCAGATAGAATACAACGTTGTAAATCATTACAAACATATACCGACAGCAAATAATGAAGTGCATATTTTTTACATGTAAATTGTAAGATTTTTATCAATTCACAAATATTGAACTAAATATTCGATATATGTGACGACATGTATTTCACTATATCCAGTTTTTTTTCTTTTACAGATCATAAACGGAAAAATATTGCAATTCTGAGTCGGCAATCATTTAACAGCTACATCGCCCTCCTACAAGGATTTCGCATTAAAAGCCCTTCTATTCACTGAAGGTGTCTTACTGAAAGTAAATATTATTTAATTTCCCGTGCATATCACTGTTCCTAACCTTAACGTCTCTCCGTTTTTTTTTGTGCTTTCTGAATATTTTTTGTCTCAGTTATAGCACGACATCAACAACAACCAGAAAGATAGACAATTAGTCGATTTTTATCGGCGAATGATATATAAGTAATAATATCTTACCAAAATGAGCATCGCTAACATTACTTGGATTTTTATTTCTATGTAAAAATATAAAAGAAATTCTATAAGATTTAAGTAGCTCTGTGCATTCTTATTTTGATATTTCCTTTTCCAAAGAGTGGTTATGGGTTTACCTCATTTTTTAAATATTAAACATAGATATGCATAGATACTTCAGATTTTGCTCTTATTTAAAATAACAAAAAACAAATTCGGCAATCTTAAAAATATTTACATCCGTCGTCCGGAAACAAATAGCCAAACACGCACAACTGATATGCATGCGCTACATGAGTCCATAGTTTCCGGAGGTTATATTTCGAACACATTTGAGTAAAATGGTTAAGAAATAGACTTATATCCGGAAGTTTTTCATATATGTCTGGCGAGGATAATTTTTCTCACAGATATTAAAATTTCGATCATCATATGTTCTTCGCTTACGTTCAAATAATCTACTATTTTTCTAAAGATAAATACCTCATGTAAAACGTAATAATTTCGGTTTACCCGAAATTTAAGCGCATAAAATTTTAAACTTTCATTACACACACACACACACACACACACACACACACACACACACACACACACACATATCTATATATATATATATATATATATACATATATATATATGTATATACATATACATATGCATATACATTAATATATATATATATATATATATATATATATATATATATATATATAAATCTTTGTGTGTTTATATTATTCAAGTACACTGTAGGATAAAAAGTGACATTATGCGTCTAATTAAATCGAAATACTAAACATGTTAAAATCTAGACATTGTTCTTACTGATTATTTTCCTGTGAAATATGCTCATGATGAAAAATATATAATTTATTTTCATCTAACTTCTACTCTTATAGGAGGTAGTTATTTGGTGTTATATCATAATAAACACACTAATATTTTCTAAATACCACACAATTTTAAAGATAATCTGATGGAAGAAGCATATCGATTTATTTTAAATGCAACTTGAGTTTGATTTTTATTTATGAAATATGCAGTTATCTGTATATAATCCTATAGATTTTGCTGAACAACAAGAAGCAATTACATCGTCTTTAGGGTCATTTTACACGAAAATACATTAAGGCCTCGCTAAAATTACGCACACGGAATGGCATTCCTAAAGAGAAGCAAAAGTGATAACTCTATTTGTTCAATATAAGACCTCTGCTACTCTAAGATCTTGTGATGTTGATCAATGATATACGTTATGTTTAGAGTAACAAGAAATATATGTCTATCCATTTTGTATTATTTATGAAATATAACTAACACTTATTAAGTTATCTGACAGTGCTCCTTATGTCTGCTTTTTTGTGCAATTTTATCTGTGATTTTATTAACATGAATTCAACTTGACACTGAATTAACATTTAGACGTGCGATTTTGTAATACATATTAAAAATTTATTTACTTATTTTATGTAGAACTATTTGTAATTTTTCCTTTTCTTCTTGATCATTTTACAAACTCTATTTTATTATTTAATTACGCTTTCAAAAACTATTTAACATACTCAGCTTAAACTCAGAGAATCACTCTTTTGGAGTGGACATCATATTCTTGACTAAATAACAATATATTAATGTGCACTAGACAGAACACATTCAATTGTTTTTAGTTTTCGTTTACTTTACTTTATACGATACACTTTCAATTCTTTATTTATCTCAACGAGTATTTTTTTCGTTTTGTTTAACCTTCAATAAATATTAAAGTAAAAACATAAACATAAATAAATAAAATACTGGAACTTGAACCGCCAGATGATTTCAAAAAAGTTCGATACAAATCACTGAAAATTTAGCGATCTATAAATCTCTCGATCTTTCGATATTTAGATATTTTTTTGCCCAAAACACGTACTCAGAGATTGAAGGACACCATAAAAAATTTAAAGTATTTTAAGATCAGAATAACTAGTCAATAAGAGATGTTTTTAACGAATGTCTGCTTTTTTTAACAAACCTGGAAGAAAAGAGCTTAATTTAGTCTCAAGTGAAATTAGAATATAAGACGATACAAAAATCCGGACACAAAATTCCTAGACAGAAAAAGGTAATAATATATTTCAATATACATTAATATATATATATATATATATATACATAAATACATATATATTTAATATATATATATATATATACATATATATATATATATATATATATAGATATATAGATATGTGTATATATAGATATATATAGTTATATAGGCATATATATATATATGTATATATATATATATATAATATTATCGCGCAAATACACCTTAAAAATAAATTAGAAAGAAAAAACACAAGGAAATTTATTTTATGTGTGTATATATATATAGAGAGAGAGATAGAGATATAGATATATAGATATAGATATATAGATATGAGCATATACTCGTTCACTTATGCTAGAACTATTATAAGTGAATAAATGTTATAGATATATATATATATATATATATATATATCTGTATCTATCTATCTATATATATATATATATATATATATAGAGAGAGAGAGAGAGAGAGAGAGAGAGAGTTACCAGTTTTAAACAGAGACAATCCAAGTAATCAATACAAAATAAATATTGTAAAATATAAAGGAAACACCCAATAAGTAGATAAATTTTCTGAATAAATCCCAAACACAATTTGAATGAATGAATTTACGTTGCAATAAAGAAAAGAATTATTCCTCAAGCGGCAAAGATAAAAGAAAATTAATTAAAGAAACGGAGACGACGATAAAGTCGCCAACTTTAATACCAACGAATAATTCTCCTCCGTTTGGACTCAATGGATTGTACCAGATGATGAAGACAGAAGCTTAACTCAAAAGAATATTACTCAGATGTCTAAGAAAAGTCATCGCATGCCAATCCGGGATACTTTGGAAACATACGTCTTGTCGACTAAGGAGTTATTTGTGGAATAATAAATCAATATTTATCAAAGGATATTCTACTAAAAGGTAAGTGAAATATTATACTGATGTATGTTTTAATTTTGAAGCATTTATTTGGTATGAAATATGTCATTTCCATTTTGAGCAATTTAGAACAAATCCCACCGCCTCACTGTAATCCAGGAGACTATGACTTTATATAACATGTTCCATTGTATTAAAGAATTCATTACTCTCTAAAAGCTAATTAATATACACTGAGTTTTCTTATAAAAGAAAACTTTTAAACTTTAAACAAATTCCAGTCAGAAATGCGGTTTATTGGCCACGATAGCAAACAGAGGGCTTTTATCAGCGTATAGAGTTCGCCCAAAGCGTAGTTGATCATTTAGACTAAAATTTCTAACGAACAATATGAAAACAATTCAGCCCTTAAAGTCGAAAGTCTAAATATTGAACTAATGTGGAAATACTGTATGGAAACTATAAATATAATTCAAACAGTTAAAACATTAAGTGGAATGAAATAAAACGCCTGATTTTCCCACATGCACATGCAAACAAACAAACACACACACACACACACACACACACTCCTACACACACACACACACATACATACATATATATATGTGTGTATATATATATATATATATATATATATATATAGACACAATATAATAACGTAGAGACAAATTTGTATACAGTTACAAACTTCAGGAGACAGAAAGCGTTTCACCCCGAGCAAGGCATGTCACTGCCACTACTGCGCAGGGGGTTACATAGAATGGAGAAAGGATGATTAAAAATAGCAAATGTCAGATGGTGGTTGAGAGGCGGGTAAGAATACCGAGAATGGTGGTTGGGTAGATGAGAGTGTTCTGAGAATAATTGGGAGTTAGAGTGATAGGAGGTGTCTATTGACCCTACATTTAAACACCTGGAGATTGTAGTTGTCGGAAAAGCAAACTTGTGGAAGGAAGTTCCACAGGCGGGAAGCGCGAGAATAGAAGCTGTTGGAGTAGAATTTACGGTTACATCTTATCTGTTTTAACTCTAAATGGGTGGGACCTATTTGCTAATCTAGTATCTCGTGTAAATTCCTGCTTAGGCGGCACCAGTGCTCTAAGTTCGTCGGATCAGAAGCCATGAAAGTACTTGTAGAAGAGGCACATGGAAGCCACATTACGCCGGTGAGAGAGTGGTTGCAGTCGGTCTGCCAAGTCAGTATCAACAACTTTACAGATCCTCCTTTGTATTTTGTCAAGAACACCAAGGAGAGTAGCAGGGGCACCCGACCAGATATGGCAGCAATATTCAATACACGGGCGGATGGTAGATTTGTATATGTGCAGAATAAATTCAGGTGGGAAAAACTTCCAGGCCCTGCACATAGAGCCGACTTTCATAGCGGCAGATTTGGTAATGGATACGATATAGTCATTTTATTTGAGGTCCGCCGAAAGTGTAATGCCAACGAGGCATAGTATTTTACTCTCTGGGAAGCTAGCCTGTCCCATGCTAATGGGAGGTAGATGCGATTGTCTATGGTGGTTGGTTGATAACAGCTTCGTTTTAGGAGTAATGGAATTTACTAGCCATTTCCTAACCCAGGACACTACGGATTGGGGGTCCTTTTCAAGCACGGCAGCGAGGTTCGCTTTGTCGCCCACACCTGGCTTTTGATCGATGCGAGAGTAGATTGTTGTGTCATCAGCATACATGCCAACTTGGGATCTAATGGCGTCGGGGAGATCATTAATTTAGATCAGAAAGAGCGTGGGACCTAGGATAGAACCTTGAGGGACGCCCGCATTCCTATGTTAGTTTTGGGAGCCATGTCCATTTAATACCACCTTCAATCTGCGGTTAGAGAGGAAATACTGGATGAGGTCAAACAGATGTCGAGTTATCTCGTAGCTCAGCAGTTTGCACAACAGTCCAGCGTGCCAGACCCTGGCGAACGCATTGGAAATATCCAAGGTAACGGCTCGGGCTTCGCCATTCTTGTCAAGTGCCCGGTATATGTACTCGGTATGGTCGTTAGCATATCAGCAGTAGACCTTGTGAAGCGAAACCCGTACTGTTTGTCAGAGATAAGCCTGTGCGCCGTGAGATGCTGAATCACCTCGGCGTTGATAATGGCCTCGAAAACTTTGCCAAAGTTCGGAAGGAGACTAATAGGACGGTAATTTCCTGGGTTTGAGGGTTCACCAGAATTCTTAAATATAGGAACTACACAGGAGGAATTCCAACATGCAGGTGAATAGGAAGCAGATAGGCAGAGGTTATAGAGTTTAGAGAGGAGAGAGGAGAGTTATGGGGCACATTTCTTCAGTACTATGACTGGGATTCCGTCACTGCCGCTCGCTTTGTGTGGGTCAAGTTGTGCAATTATCTTGGCGACCAGAGAGGGTGTAATTTGGACGTTATTTAGTTGAGCCTTAGTTCTGGGTGGGAAGTCGGGTGTAGGTATTCCTAACGAGTCCAGTGTCGAATTGGTGGAGAATCTACGGGCAAAGCATTCAGCCTTGTATTCTGGGGAGGTGAGAACTTCAAATTCATTGATTTGTGGGGGGTATTGAATCTTGCTCTTGTTGAGCACGCCAGTAATCTTTGGAGCCAAACTTAGAGGATGCTATGCGCTGCCTCATTCTGGTAGCCAACGCCCTCTTAGCTTCGTTCAGTACTTTTTTACACTTATTCCGTGCTGAGGCGAAAAGGCGCCCGTTTTGGTTCGACGAGCGGCTTCGATAAAGCCGGAAGAAATGGTTCCGGTGGGCAATGACGGCCGAGCAAGAGGGTGAGAACCAGGGGGACGAATTTGATTTTAGTTGGAATTTCCTGGCCGGGATAAAAACATCGATGCCAGCCTTAACCCAAGAGGAGACCTCGGAGGCACAGTCTTCGACAGGAAGATCGAAGACGTTGTTCCAGGGGACGTCGCAGAGGAAGTCTCGGAACGAGTTCCCAGACTGCTCTCTGGTAGCAGTATGATATTCTGCTGGTCTGGTTTTCTTGGGTAGAGTTAGCGCGGATTGAGATGTTGACGGAGACTACGGCTGGGTCAGATTTTTCGAGGGGTCAAATCTGCCTGGTAGTGCAGGAGACTGGAATGGAAGTAAAGCTAAGGTCGAGTAAAGAATCCCTTCCGTTAGGTGTATTAGAGAAACGCGTGGGGAAGTCCACCACTTGAGTTAGAGCTTGGGTTATTGAAATCGGTGGCTGAGTTTTCAAGCCACTTGGTTGTGATGGGCGTTAAAATCGCCAAACACAAATATATGGGCAAATGGGTGAGAAGAAATGGCCTTGTCGGTATTAGTAGAGATGCTATCAAGTACCGAACAGTTAGTAATCTAAACTTCATTATAAATGGAATTTGTCTGTGTGTGTGTGTCTGTGTGTGTGTCTGTTACATATAGTCTCCGAAATAGCTGAACCCATTTTCTTGAAAAGGCTGAAACGATTTACTCAGGTTGTACTATAAACGTCTGCGAGGTTTCTTAGCTTTTGTGTCGAGGTACTCCCGAAAAAATCGAAAAATAGGGTTATAGAAGGAGTGGTCCGATTTTAATCAAAACTGATATACTCATAGACAAAGACATAAGAAAACATATTCAGAAATTTCAATGTTGGAGTTCTTACAATAGTGGAGAAAATCGATAATATAAATATATATAAAAGGCAAGGTGTTTGTATGTGTATGTCTGTTTATCTGTCTGTATATCTGTATTTTTTCAGCCCTTTTATTTTAGTTTTTGCTTAGGGTTTGGTTCTAAGTTGGTATAATTGTAGTTCTTAGTCTCAGCCATGATACCATTTACTCAGGGGACTTATTTAGCGCTCAAAATTCAGTTTACGACAAAAACTGTATTTGATATCGATACTAGGAAATCAAAATTTGACTTACATTCATTCATTCTTCTTTCAGTCTACGGTTTCGCTTTAAATGGAAAGAACTGAGCTCCAGGACCATGGATTTGTTTTAAAGCTTTCATTACACCCGAGCAACGCCAGGCTATACTGATAGTATATATATATAATCACAAGTAACTTTCACCGATAGTTTAAGCGTACTTGCCTCGTGGACCATACAGTTGATGCACTCTCTCTCTCACTCAGAAACGGTAATTATGATCAGCTCAACATTGTTGCAGAATGAACCAAAAGTTGTCCGTATAGCCGTTTAACAAACATACATGCGCTTGAGAAGATGACGGCAACGTAGTTTGGCTAGCCACCCTATTTGCAAGACGTAGTAGGAGCTTAGCACACACACACACACATAGACATATATATATATATATATATATATATCCACATGAAAAGAACCAACAGTTTTACAATTCCGAATTCTACGGCATTTTTTTATAAAAGTGCACAATATATATATGTATGTATCCATAATTTTTCCATGAAAGAATTTAATTTGACTAAATTAATATTCGATCACGCTTCGCGGTATCTGACTTTTGCTGTCATCTCTATTCCTTGCATGTATAATCATGATACTGCACAATTACCTATCCTTTGTAATTTTAACCGCTCTGTGTCCTTTAATATCCCTAATTTTTTATTCTGAGTCATATATTCATGAATCCTTGTTACATCCGTTATTTGTTTTTTTTTCTTCCATCAATGAGTAACATAATCTCAATATTTTATTTCTCGTAACGTAACAGAACTTTGACTTTATTTCTTTTTTAAGTAAAATTTTCAGTGATTTTTCAGACGAAAATTTTCAGTAATTTTCATGTTGGTCAGTATTTAGCTAATAATCTTTTTTACGTACATTTTCAAAACAGAAATCATGCAAACATCTGAATGTTGATGCATGTTAATGGGTTATTTCGTATGGACGTAATATATATGGTTATCATAAAAATAAGAAATATTTTGAAATATTTACATAGGGTAACAGAAGCAAACTCTAAATGTCTGTCAAACACTATCTTAGAGATTTTCTATGCGATTACATATTTAACTAGTTATACAATCCCCCTGTCAACCGTCAGTCAGTTAAGTGCCATACGTGATACACGCTTGGGCGATCATTTCTCGAAAGAGACATGTCTGACTGGGCAGAAGATTATCCCGGTAGACTGGTTGCCGACCAAGGCTATAGAACGCAATCTTTCATGCTATTAAACCCATAACTGGAAGGAAGAGATGGATTAATACAATGGATTCAAGTGGAATTCGAACTCGGCTCCCCGGTTTCTCGTTCCGAGCCGATATCCACTGTACCACAACTGTATTAAACGCAAATGCTTTTAAAAACGTGAATGAATAATCTTCATTTTCAGGATGATAATGCGGGAGTAAAGTAAGATAATTAATAATTTCAACAATATAGTCGTATGTTTTATTTCCGTTGCGGTTTTCGTGACATATTCTCATTTAATTCTTAGGTATATATGTATTTATTTTTATTCTATTTTATTTTAAATTGTCATTTAAATTTTCCGATTGATTTGCATTGAGATATAGTCAGATATATGCTAAATTTTGTGTCTATTTGGTGTATATTCTAAAGAGTTTCTATTAACTCCATTACCTATAAACCTGACGTTCATTCCTTGAATTAGACAATGAAATAAGTACATTTATTTTTAAAAGTAATACCTTATTTGTTTTCCTTATTTATTATGTAGATAACACCATTGTTAATATATGTTCTTTAGAGAAAGAAGATGATCAGAGATTTACAGTTGATCTATTCTCTGACAAAGCTCTGACAGACCAAAAAAAAAAAATTACTTGTACTTTCCTTACATAAAACTGCAACATATTGTCACCTATTTGCAATGATTAAAACTTCTAATGGTTCTTTACGTCAATTGAAGCCTTAGAATTCTCATAGACAGTCCATCCGGAAACATGTCCGGCTAATCAACTATTTTATAGAAATTCTTAAATCTTCCTACGATACTTGATTTTTTATAAGAGTCAAATTAGACTAAAAATGTAATGTTGCTGCAATATACCTGAAAACTGAATATATATCGGCTGGAGTTGCTCACTCTAAACTTTGCAGTCTACATTGAATCAAAATTGTTTATACGGTCTTGTGAGCAAAAGTCTTCTTCATTCTGTAGCCTCTACCTTAGAGACGAAACATTGCAAGTCTATCATTACTGTGACATATACATCTCTGATCATTACAAAATTTTAGAAGTAACATTTTATATTCTATTAGATATTTTATATTACTTATGAAAAAGATATGCGTTGTGGTGCAGTGGTTATCGACTCGGAACGAGAAATTGGGAAGCCGAGTTTGAATTCCACTTGAGTTTCTTGCATTCGCTTAACGTGCAAATAAACTTTGGGAATGGTATTAATTCGTTTTGTTTCTTTCCTCCTGTTATGGGTTAAATAACAGGACAGATTGTGTTCTATAGCTTTGGCTGGCAACCGTTATACCGCAAAAGTAATGGCAACCTACTGCGGGATAGCCTTCTGCACTGTCACTCATGTCTCTTTCGCCCAAGCGTTTATCACGTACGACTCTTAACTAACGGAAATAAGGGTGGTTGTTTTACTTAGGCTTCTCCAATGATTTAAGTTACATTTTCTTTCATTTATATTACATGGTACCCAACGCTTGAGAAGCCAATATACACTGCTACCGATATATTGCGGGGAGACATATTCGTGGATGAGTAAACGCAACACACCATGCGGGAATTTGAACTCTAATGACAAGTAACTCTTCATTCAGATAACTCTTACACTGTTTGCATGAGTGTTAATAATTATAAATATTAAAACATTAAGGTCATGGCAATATTAACTTCTCTGAAAGTTAACTCTTGGCATTTATCGTCAGAAGAGCAAGACCGTTTACGGGTGTAATTAATAAAATCTTTCTAACATATCAATGTTTATTTATTCATTTATATATTTATTTATTTTTATAAAACATGTTTCTGAAATTCAAATAGCTTTTTACATTATTGTTAGAAGTTTCTTTACCAAATTTATACTGGAGCTTGTGCATAATTTTAACATCTTGATTATGTCCCAGAAAATAACCTATGCTATGCATATTATTAATTGATTTGGTTGAAAGACATCAAGGTATGTGGTTTCAGTTATTTGGTACAGTTTTGTGTGATTATGTAGCGCCAGTCTTCAAGGTTCCATGTTGCTGGTTTTGCTACAACTCTCATGCATCACTCGCCCAAAACGTTTATTTATCAAGGATTATAAAAAGTAATTGTATACAGCTGACAGTGTATATATTTTAAGATTTTCAGCGCCCTGTATGACAGCCATATGAAATTCTTGATCTATGGAGATTCATTTTGAACACATCTAAAGGGCGGCTCAATATGCCAAATACAGGTCGGGGATACTAGAATAAATCCGGTACAAAAATTTAAATGACTGGGAAATGTTATAAGAGAAGACAGAATGTGCGACACAGAGGTCCGAAGGCTAATTGGCATGGTAAAGGAAGCATTCAAGAAGTTGAGTAAAGTATTAAGAAACAGGACAATTTTGCTCGAAACAAGAAAGAAAGTACTGGATTGCTATGTGTTGTCAGTTCTTCAATATGGCACTGAATGCTGGACAATGTCATCAAAAATGAAGGAAATGCTGGAAGCAACTGAAATGTGGTTCTAGAGAAAGACGCAGCGAATAACATGGATCGAGCATGTGAGCAATGGTAAGGTTCTAGAAATGATGGAAACAAAAAGGAAACTAATACAGAGCATCAGGAAGCGACATCTTAATTTCTTGGGACATGCAATGAGGAAGGAGGGCTTGGAGAACCAGATACAAACGGACTAGATAGAGGGGAAATGAGACAGGGGAAAGCAACGGAGAACATAGTTGGAGAACCTAATCAGGTGGATGATGGAAAGAGGGTTGAGTGGTGAAACAGGAGAGGTGTGATATGAGCCACCATGGATAGGGAAACGTGGAAAGCCATGATCGCCTATGTTCTGAAGGGACAGGATACATAGAAGAAGATGATAATATACAAGTCATGATTGGGTAAATAACTAAATATACAAGTCGATGAATTACTCCACCAATCAATTAATCTCTGATGTTTATTTTGTTGTGTTTTTTTTAAGTAATACAATCGTTAAAAAACACTCGTGGCACATAAAACTATTCACTTATCAGTTTCCAGTTATTGGACCAAAATCTCTTTCTTAATTCCTCCTTGAATCGGTTTAAAGTTATAGCTAATCAGAACGATAACTTGAATTTCTGTCGCAAAGAAATATGCTTTTTGATGCTCACTCTATTGAGAACCGCACCTGATCGTTGCAAAGAAGTCAATTGAAAACGGAAATGGATTCTATGTACAGTGTCTTGGCCAACATTTAACAGAAACAAATTGGATCCTGCAAATTTTGGAACATTGGCAACCAAATTATAAACATAATAAAAGCTGTTTTGCTCACTATTATAAATGAGGGTTTATCTTTCTTGACTAACAAATCGAAGACCTTCTCTTTGATAGTTGTCACTCAAAATTAAATGAATCTTGCAAACTTATAATATCATTGAGAACTATGTCAGTAATATGTTCATTATATCACTAGAAGGAAAACACCAATCAAAAGGCTTGAATCTCAAAAAGCTACTACTCCATTCAAGGTTCCAGTGTTTGTTTTTAAGAATATTAATTTGGAATTATCCCCAATCCTAACGAACTTTTTAACCGATGCTTGAAGGAGAAATATTTCTGAAGCCAGTGGAATATGTTATGCGTATGACCGTTTTTCAAGAACACTGGCAAATGATCTTTCTCGTCCCAATATAGATACAACAGTTCTTTCAATAACATCAGTAAGCTTTTTGAGGAAATAATCAGCAGGAAGGTCGTTGAATCAAAAGAAATACTACTACAACGACGGGCAATACCGATTACGATCCACTTCATACTTTGTAACTACCGACACTCACATTATTAGTGAGGTTATTGACGACAACACACTTCGAGAACCAAAGAATTAGATATATTTGAAGGCTTTTGAAAAGAAGGTGCACAAAATTTTCTACTCAGTCTCTCAAGCTATAAAGCTCTCTATGAACAGAGATTAGCAGCTGATCTACCATCCGATTTAGAACTAAGTTTTTATTGGCGGAAAGACTATACTGTTACATTTGATACCTCGAAAATCAAACTAGTTCCATCATTACCAATCGGATCACAAACGAACACTACTCACGATGAACGGTTGTCCAGATGGAGAGGCCTTCGGAAATTATAGGACCTTAAATTCACAGCTAAACTCAAATATAACTCGCGCATACGATCTATTGTTAAAAACGTAGAAAAGAATTGTCAGCTACAAGTATCAGGCTTGTAATTACCTGACCTCACATTCTGTCCTCTATTTTTTTTAAGAACTGTAAAAATTGAGTATTTTCGTCATGTTTGCACGGAAACTAACGAGTACTCATTTTCCAGCTTCGATAGACTTCAAAAGCCTGTATGAGTTTTTGTGAACGAGGAATTATTCCAACGACTCACTTACAGACGGTATGTGGTAAGCTTATTACTGCTATATCATTACTACCATGTAAAGTGCTCGGACATACTGTATTCATCTGTTTCGTTGGGACTTAAAGACTAAAACTGACAATGCAAATTATACTTTCACCACCCGCATTCCCACACGGAGGAGAAATGCGTGTATTAGGAACATATTGTTTCAACGAATTATTGGTCCGTGAAACAGACACCCAAGAGGATTTTCCCTGATTTTTACAATCTTGCGTTAAACGTTATCTTATCATCATATCTATAAAAACTCCCTTCTAATGTAGTCTAAGAACTTTAGAGCATCAATGATCTTGTAGAGTCTGAACTTAACTGGAAAAATTAAAATAGGGAAATAGGAATTATTTCATCATTATATCAATTTCTGTAACAGAATCCACATTATTTGGTTTTGTAAAACCTGTCTAAATTTCATAACAAAAAAATGACCGTATAAAATAAATATCATTAGGCATTAAAGTCGTTAATATTTATTTTTTTACTAAAGCTGAAATTATTTCTTACGTGTACACCAGTGTTATATTCTGTTCTTTAACTCGTTCAGTACAAATAAAAGTCACAAAATATATACTCTCCAGTCGCTGTAACATAATGTGAAAAAATCTCTTACTATTAAGGATTAGTCAAAATCATTATTTTATTTATTTTCCTAATGTTTAATTTCTACATGGTTTCTTCAACTTTAATGCAAAACTGACACGCTAAATGCATGCTTCTTTTATTTTTACAATCTGAATTCAAATCTGCGCGCTGCAGTCGCCGTAGTTCATCGATTTCGACTTAAGAATATTAAAACCAGACGTCCATACTCTGAAGAGAAATCATCTTGAAAGTGCTTAATGGCTTTGATCACGTGCTTAATAAATAGATGTTTACGAGCAAACGAATAAGCAGGTTTTTCTCCATTTCTCGTTTACCTTGTGTTTCGCTGTGTCTATGTCCCTGTCTCTACTTCACTGTCTCTCTCTCTCTCTCTCTCTCTCTCTCTCTACGGTTATAGTTTTTCTCTTTAATTCTCTCTCGCTCTTTGATTTTCTGATTCATCTTCGATTTTCTCCCTCTATCACACACATTCTCGGCTTTATTCCTCTGTCTTCCACTTTATCTCTCTCCGTCTTTATTTTTATTTACTACTTCTCTCTCTCTCTCGGTTTCCTCCTTCTTTTACTATCTCGATTTTTCTTTCTATCTTTCTTTCTCTCTCTCGTTTCTCTCTCTATACATATATCTCATTTTCTATCAATTTCCCTCTGTTTATCTGTGTCTGCATCTCTCTTAGTTTTCTACTTCTATCTCTCTTGTTTTTCTCCCTCTATTTCTCGCTCTATCATTCCGTTATCTCTCTATATATCTTATTTTCCACTTTCTCTTTGTCTCATTTTAATCTCTTTCTATCGTTACCTCTTTTGTCTTTTCTATTTGTCCCTTCTTTTCTCTTCTAATACATTCTCGTTTGTCTCACTTTCATAATTCTCTCTTTATCACTCTCCCACTTTTATGTCTATTTATCTCTTTCTCTCTCGTTTTCAACATTTTCCTTTCTCTTTTTTTCCCTACTACCTGTCTTCTTGCTTTTCTGCCTTAAGTTTATTTCGTTTTTCTCTCTATCTCTCTTTCGTTTCGGCATTATAACTGTCTCTCTCTCTCTTTCTCTCTTTCTTTCATTTTCTTCTATTTAGTCTTTACTTTTTTTTAATCCTGTACCTCATACCTATGAGAGTCTAGAAAAATACCATAGCCATTAAAAATGGACAAAACTATATTTGCGTTTTAATGTTAATCTTTTGTGGCGCGACACATGTTAGCGAGATGAAATTTGGCAGTCGATGGAGCATATATTCAATTTGAAATTTTCGCTTGGAAGAGCTGACTCAGTTCCGTTTAACAAAGAACACGATAAAATTAAAGATAATTTTATACATTCGTTTTTTAATGAATCTTCTCAACTTGTAAAATATCAGTAAGGGCATACGTACTGAATAAATGAAGATACGATGTTTGGAATCTCTATCGCAAAAAAATATTTGAAAAAGTCTCTACGTAACAGAGATATATCCAGAAATGTTGTTTTTCTAAAACATGAGGATAACTATACCTTTAAGAGCTGTTACAACGTGTTGATTATTTATAAATAAAAATATTTGAACTATTTATCGATTCAGAAACATCGTAATTCGGATAAAATTTGTTTCATTATATATATATATATATATATATATATATTAAAAACAAAAATAGGTTTGATCTAAACAAAAAAATGGCGTAGAATAAAAAGTTCGTGAAGCTGTGAACGTATTGTTTAAAGTGTACATTCATTGGTGTTATAATTATTATTTATATTGCTTGCTTCTTGTATGATACATAAATTGTCCATCATGGTTCTTGTGACGCTAGAATTGTTTCATTTCTAAAATTGACACTTTTCAGGCGAATAAACTTGTGATTTCATATATAGTGATCCGTTTGTTTTTCTGATGGCCAAGGTATCTCTATAAATAAATAATTCACAAAGTTTATGTCTGTGTGATTGTTATTTTTTAAACGCGCACGTTAAGTTTCTTCTGGCGCCTTCTTTATCTGTGAAGAATTTGATTTTGTCTATATACAATAAAACTATTGTATACGGGTCATCTAGTTATTTTTTTTTTTTGCTTTGTGGATTTTTTAAAATCATATCATACCCGCAAAGCGGTAACGCTACTGATGTGTAGGGGGATACATAAGAGTAAAAACAAAAAAAATATAGATGAGAGGAGAGTAAAGAGAAAGACAAACCAGTTAAGGATGGGAATACTGGTGTGATGACAGTTGAAAAGGTGGAGAGAAAGGAAAAGATATACAAGGTGGTGTAGAAAGAACTAGGGTTAGAGTGGTTAATAGATGAATATTGACATTGCATTTAAATTCCTGGAGGTTGTAGCCGTCAGGAAAGCAAGAATATGAAAGCGAGTTCCACAGGCGGGAAGTGCGAGAAAAGAAGCTGTGGAGTAGATTTGTCGTCTACATTTGGTTTATCTAACTGTGGATTGGTGAGACCCTGTTGCCAGTCTGGTTGCACGAGTAAACACCTGTTGCAGGGGTTCGTTAGAGCAGAAGCCATGAAATTATTTATAGGACAGACAAAGGGAAGCCACATCTCATCGGTGGGAAGTGGCTGGAGTCGAGTCGCCAAGTCGGTACCTATCACATTACTAATTCTCCTTTGGAGCCTGTCAAGAATACTGAGATGAACAGCGGGTTCGCATAATCATCTGTGACAGCAGTACATCATTGACGGACGGATGGTATATTTGTATATATGCAGGATGGATTCTGGTGGAAAAAACATCCTTGCCCGACACAGTGAATTAACCTTCCTAGCAGTGGATTTAGCTATTGATTCAATGTAATGGTTCCACTTGAGATCGGAAGAGAGGGTAAGGTCGAGGAGGCGCAGTGTATTGCTGTCAATGATACTCGCTTGGTCCATGCTTATGGGAGGCAGGAGAGGTTGCTTGCGATGATTGATAGACAGCAGCTTGGTCTTAGACGCATTGAAATTTACAAGCCACTTCTTACTCCATTACACCAAAGAATGTGGATCCCTCTCAAGATGATAGTATTAGAATTTGATGTGTGTGTCTGCTTTCCTGTAGCTATCTTTCCTGCTGGCCACTTTGTGAGTATTAGATTTTCCAAGCTCTGCTTCCTCAGCTGTTATTTCTTGATGCTAGGTATAAGTTTCGTTTTCGTTTGAATCTTCTCCAAAACCTTGTCTATATTTACAATTTCAGTACATGATATCCTCAGCAGCCTCCTCTAGAACCACATTTCTGTTGCTTTGAGTCTCTTTATTATCTTTTGAAGGGATTGTTCAGCATTTGCTGTCAAATAGACGGACAAACATCACATAAACTTCAAGTAGATTTGCATTTTTTCCAACGAAATCTTCTTGTCTTTCAATACTCTACTCAGCTTTCAAAGTGTGTCCTTGCCTATGACAATCAGCCTTTAGATATTAGGGTCGCACTTTCTATGCTCTGCTAGAAGACTTCCCAATCATTTAAAGGTTTGCACTTATTTGATTTTAGTCAACCCAACCTGTACATTTTGGTGTCCACTTTTTCTGATGACCATGCAATCAGTTTTCTCGAAATTTTGGTTTAGCCATTTATTTTCACTTTCCCTTGATACCTTCCGTAGGAGATCATGATGTTTTCTTTTCCGTGTCAACACTACATCAACTGCATAAAAAATATTGTTGATATTTCGTATACTGGCATGTATTCTATCTTTCTTCAAATTATTTTTGCTATACAGGTTGAATATATCCACTTAGATGTTTTACTTATACCACTTTGTATTTTTGTCTCTCGGGTTAATTCATTTCCTGTTCGCATGCAAGCAATGTGCTGAAAGTATAGATTCTTAATTATTCTAATAATACTTCCCTAATACCTCTAGGTTGCCGAGCATCTCTAACAAATCTTTGTGGTGTACTTTGTTGAACGACGTTGCTCAATTCATAAAACAAGGGTAAATGTCCTTCTACATCTGTATTGCTCTTTTGATACCATTCTGTGCAGAAATTTCACGTTACTTATTGCGGTGCCTGTGATGAATTTGTTATCTTCTTGATCTATAACTTGTCTGATATTGCTGCACGATCTCTAAATCGTACGACTGTTAAATTCACATTGTGGCGGCACCAGGATAAAGGCTCATCTTAGTCGCCATATTAATATTTGTAGGAAAAACAGTGGATAAACGCTTTTGAGCAGACCCCGTTTTCTGAACAGACTAGCGACATGCGCATTTAATAGGATTTTAAAAATAAGATACTTTCAGTGAGATTGGTTTCTCACGCAATTAGTAGTTTCTAAAATGTAGGGGTAAAAATGAGCTAACTCTGCAATGAAGCCAATTTCCTTTATGTCACACGAATGCGCACGCGTGAAGAGGTAAATCACTATTAAGAAAAACGAAGGTAAAGAAAAAATAAATAAAAATAGTGCTTTTGTTAAAACATGCTTATCCAATAAAATGTAAATCTAACATTAAGAATTTCACTTGAATTAAAAAAGTTGATGAGTATTGAACTCTTTTGCATTTTATATTTTCAACCTTTTCACCAAGGCAGATACGACACAAAGTCAATTAAAAAATGAACTATGAAAATGAAATCTTTTCATCTTTCAATTTAATAATAATTGGCGCACTACCCTTATACTGAGTATTTTACTTGCAATTATGTTATAGTCAATATATCTTACATTGCATCATTATGCGTTTAATGCTTGCTAATCTTTAAAGCAGGCATGTGTAGTGAATATATATATATATCATCGGTTCAGGAAGAGATATTTAAATTCTGTCTCTTTTTCTGTATTACCTTTCTCTCTCTCTCTCTCTCTCTCTCTCTCTCTCTATCTATCTATATATATATATATCTTCCTGAGGCTATGATTTTATGTCATGATTAAAAACTATTTCTAATGAAAAAGGTTTCATCATTCTTTAAATTTTGTGGGGATTTTCTAGTATTGGTGTGATTCCATCCTTATATCTTTTTTAAAATAGTGTGGTAAATTTTCAGACTGATTATGCATTGATTTCATTTTCGAGTTAAATAACCTATACATTTTTATACTTATTGTTTTTAAAAGTTCACACGTTAAGTGGTTTCTGTCATATGATACAGATTTTATAGAATTTTAAACTAGGAATTTTGAATAATCTTTTTCATGACCTGGAAGATGTCTCTCAAGAATGTTTTGTTTTGTTGTTTCTCTAGACAAATTGTGAATATTTTATCCTCCATCACTACCGGTTCTATCTTCCATCTGCACGAATGCATTGTGTAGGTCACGAGCTCTCTAGCCTGTTCACACCTGGATTTTACTAAATGATGCGTTCTATCAGCGCTAATCCTTTTTTTATTGTATAAAACATTTCTTCATATTTGCTTGTTAAGTTTACTTCAATTTAGTGCTTTCCTTAAGACTTCTTTGTTTATTGTCTAACCTATCCAAAATATGTTCAGTGGTACTCGCTAAAACCACATGACTGTTGCTTTTTTGAGAATGTTTTCTGGAACTCAGTATTGTATAATCGATTATATATGAAAAGTTTTACTATTTAGCAGACCGAAATCATTACTTCTGACGATATTTTAATATTTCTTAGTACTTTACTCAATTTCTGGCTATCATCATATAATAACTGTGCTTACTCCACCCTTCGTTTTTATTTAGTTCACACGACCGTTATTCCTCATCAATTTCTCATGTATAATAGATTTTTCTATTTTGATAAATATTTTCTTTAACGATATAGTTTCCTTTAAATGATATTTTGTTGCTTCTCGTTTTAGAATTATGAGAAATTGAACATTTCAAATATATTTTCCCACATAATTCTTCTTATTTCAAATACGCCGATGATACTCCGTTAATATATACACAAAACCCGATCTTGTCAACTAACGCAATAGCGTCTGACCCATAGTCATTACTAACAATGACCATAAACTATACCAAACAGGCACATAATACTACCTAACTCCGTAACATTCACTATCCTAATTTTATCAATCTAAACAACATCAAAATTGATGCCAATCACATCCAAAACTTTAATGGATATGACCAAAAGAAGAAATACCTTTAAAATAATGTTAAATCATATATAATATGTGCGATATTGTGCAGTGGATATCATCAGAGAACGAGAAATCGGAGTTCGAATTCCAGTTTAATTTTTTGCATTCATTTACGAGGAAATACACTTGGGAAAGTATTTATCCGTCTCTTCTCCAAAGGTATGGGTTAAATACCTGGGTAGAGTTTATTCTCTAGCCTTTGTTGTTAACCAGTCAACCGCTGAAAGTAAGGGCAACTTACAATCTTCCTAGTCATGTGTCTTTCGACATATATTCACCCATAGCGTCTATCACGTGTGGCTGATATATAATATAAATTGACTAAATTTCTCACAATATACTAGGAAAACTTACAGAAATATACGGACACAACAATTTATCATACACAACACTTTATCAAATAGATCAGTTATACACAGAAAGAAATTTGGTCTAAAGAATGACGCACTTTTTGAAAGAGAAAGTCACTTACTTGAGAAAATTCACGAGACTACAGCTATCAAATCATATCAAAATATACATCGCCCCTGGGTTTCCATTACTTAAAATATATAGCACATCAATTAAATTTAAACTAAAATAACTTAAATACTTATTCACGTCAAAAAGTATCAATAATATTATTTACTCAAATTTGTTCATTAGACAATAAATTCAGTTATGCTGGCCATCCATAACTTTCCCAGACATTTCAGATAACATGATGAGTATTTCTCTGCTTTCGCAAATTTTATGATTTTGCTAAACTAATAATATTTTTGCACTTGAATAGAAATAAACAAAATAAAATCTGTGCATTTGTCATGATAAAATCCTTCAACGAAAGAAAAGCATCGGCTAAGATAAGTTCTGCATTTGTTTTATTCATCAGTAAAAGGAATGTCTAATGCCACATAAGACGTACGGCTGCGGCATAAAATCGCGTGTAATCTCAGAAAGACAAAATGAACAATAAAAAGTTCAATGGCAGAAATAAAACTGATACAGAAAGAGATAAACTAAGATTACGGAAAAAGTCATGTTATTAAAATCATAGAAGGGATTAAGCGACAAAAAACTGAATATCCACTAAATACATATAAAAACAAAGTAGAATGTTAGTAAATATTTGGCTCTTTTGAGTTGAATCGATGGCAAACGCAGCAATAGAAATAGTAGAAGACGAAATGATGAGTTTGAAGAGTTTGCAGACAATAAAAACGGTCGAACCAGTTGCAGCGAATTAACAAAAGCCCTTTCTACTGCAGGTAAATATAATTACGTACTTTAAATTATAAATGTTTTCATGTGTGTGCATACATAAATAAAATAATAAAATTATCTGTGTTTATATATAATATATGTAGAGCTAGAAATCTGGAGATGAGAATAACACGTGTGTAAGCGAATCTGTGAAGTTTTACAATAAAGGGTTAATGAAGATTATCATGAAATAAAAAGTTGGCAATTTTTTTACTGACTACACTAATGTCATAGATATAGACATATAGATAAAGTAATCGTATGCAATGTTTCGTTCTTTAGTAATTTTTGTCTAATGAAACCATAAAGTATGAGACTCGATACTAGGAAACAAATTTCCACTTTTTCTATAAAATATTACTCATTATTTTTGTTGATATTTAAACCTCGTCATCAGGCAATGTTTGTTTATTGGGTGAAAATGATTTTCATTTGAATATGAGAAAAAGTAAGTTATTTATTGATGTGGGATGTGGGAATGTATGTGTGTGTTCAATTTAACTAATGAAAATAGAGATCCACTTTAAATGTGGATACATATAGATGGAAAAAAGTGCAAGACAGTGAAAGATAAAGAGAGACATTGACATAAAAGTATACAGAGAGATATACATCTCTATATACATACAGATATATACAGGTTTATAGACAAAATGTTATATATATATATATATATATATATATATATATATGTATATATATGTCGATATTTATGTAGAGGGCTTATGCAAATAAATAGAACGTAATCATTTTCTGACAGTTTGAAGAAAATCTTCGGAATTTTTTAGCCTAGAAAACGTATTATGATGCAGTTTCAACTAAGATCAGATTTATGTCTTGCATGTCTGTGCAGATTAATATCGATAAGGAAAGAAATGATGAAATCGTGATATGCGTGCAGCCAAGCTTTATATAGTTTAAGTGCCAGTGGTGATGGGTTCGGAAATATCAGTAAATGCTTTCGTTTTCTAATTGAAGGCTATCAGAAATGCATCAACGCAAATGCACCAAGTGAGATTTTCTTGCGTATGTATTTGAATTAGAACAATCCATATAATGTATGTGAGAATATCTGCCTTATCAGTCTAATGAAATATGTTTAGGCGTATTTGTATAAACAAACTTTTAATATATTATATATAGATATATCTATTCGAATGTTAAAATAAGGTAAATATGATTTAAGGGCGATATTTCAGGTCTAATTTATGCGCCAATATTTCGTGTCAGTGTTAGTCCATCCCATTGTACATTAGAACAATAAAAAAAAAATTAAAAATCCTTCAAATAATACTTTTTTTGCAATTTGTAAACAAAAAAGGTTTAATTCATTTTTGACAAACCATATATTTGGTCATCAGCAGTGAGATCTGTTTCCATATATCACAACTCATCAATAAGGTTAGACATCCGCTTGAATTGAATTGAATTGAAACCCGACAGAACTGGCGTCAGTCGGCGATTCTATCTCTGACCTATGGGCGCTCGGTAGAAAGGCTAGAAAATTTTAGCGTATAATGTATCATACGCCAGTAGTTAAAGTGCCCTAATTCATTACTGACTGATCGATAAATAAATCCCCAAAAAGTGGAATGACGATTACGCCAATGAAAAATCTGTAGACTCTGAATCTAAAATTCAATGTTCACTATATATATATATGAACTCGATCCATCCATAGGTAGATTGACAGAGGTAAGTAATTATGATTTGATTTTTTCACAGTAAGATTTAGATATTTGATTTAAACTATTTTCGTTATTTTGCCATATATACTTCCTTGAAATAAAAACATCATACATATTTTGAAGAATCATTTTTTATCATTTCATCCTTGAAATGAATTAGAATCGCCTTAAATTTATCTGTCTAAAATATTTCATTCATCTATATATATATAAGGCAAGATGTTTGTGTGTGTTTTCTTCTGTCTATCTATCTGTCTGTATGTCCTTTATAAATATCCACAATTTTTATCCGATTTTCACCAGAAACTTCACACAAATAGTCGTTAGGATTTTGATCAGGTCATAGGCTATTTATTTGTCTGATTCACCCTGTTATCGGAAATCAATACCCCGATATCCGATCAAATCTGATCAAGATCAGTGTTTCAGCCATTTTATCGTGGTTCCTGCTGGAGAATTTGTTTCAACTTGGTAAATTAGTTTTTAGTCCCAAACATTATTACATATTCTCAGACGACTCATTTTCCCAATATCAGAAATCGATACCCCCGATGTTCTACCGAACCTGATCAAAAGCCGATATTCAGCCATAAATATGGCTCATTTTCTTCACTTTTACTCCCGATGGGTACGATAAATTTTCATGGATTTACTTGGGTTAGCTATCCTAGGATGACTTATTTGACTCTGCTATTGGAAATTTATACGCCGATATCCTGTCGTGTCTGATCAAAATTAGGTTTTCAAATATTTTATTCGTGTTTTTGCTTCGAGTTTTGCTCTAAATAGATATAATTGTAGTTCTTAATTTCAGCCATGATACCATTTACTCAGAGGACTTATTTAGCCTTTAAAATTCAGTTTGCGACAGAAAAATTATTTGACATCGATACTGGAAATCAAAATTTGTGTTACATCTATTCGTTTTTCTTTCGATCTAAGGTTTCGCTTTGACAGGAAACAACTATTACTTTGTAGTCTATTTAACTTAAATTCCACCTTAACTTTTAAGGTTTTCGATAACAAGGTTTGCCACGCATTAATTTGACAGATTGTAATTCGCTCATACGGTAGTGCGCGAAACTGTGTTCACACATTGACTAGCTACACAAGGTTCTAATCGATTGCCCAAATAACCACGTTAGTTGAATTATGCTAGACTAAACTGATCTATTCAATTTACAGCTGTTTGATTGGGCATCGCCTTTATATTCACTTTTAAAATTTTTGAATCCCTAATCCTGCACTTTTGCTATTAGTATCTCGCTGTACGTGTCTCAAACTCCGGTCTACAACTTGCAATGTTTCTTATGCGCACAATTTGCTCTTCTGATTTCACTGCAATTCTTTCCAAATGACCAAAGTTGTCCACGTAATTACACAATCATCTCTGTGAGTTCTTTTCTTTTTTAGATCCATGCCACCCCAAAAAGTTGTTTTATTAAGCGATTAAGCGCTTCTACATCGGCAATGAGGACCACTTGGTCCAATGAAAGCCCCTCTATTAGTGCTGTGGGCTGTCACAAAACTCACTTCGTTCAGCAAAATGTAGGGCAACTTAAACTTATGATAGGTGTTCCATTAGGTTATCCAGTGATTGCTTCCGTAAAATAAACTTAGGCGCTCCAGGTTGGAGGACTCCATACGGGCTGAGCTTAACGATCAAGCTACTGATAAGGCCGCTTTAACAGCTTCTGAAAGTACAGAATAGCGACGGTCTCGGCGATTAATAGACGCCGCTGCTACGAAACGTTCACGGGCGGCTGAAAGTACAGAACAGCGGAGAGCTCGCATTTTAAGTAACCGTGCCTCAACTTCATCTTCACGAGTGGCAAAAGTACAAAACAGCGGAGAGCTCGGAATTTAAGCAACTTTGCCTCTGTTTCAGCTTCGTGGCTGCCGAAAGTACAGAACAGCGGCCAGCTATGTTTGCGAGGGTCGCCTTCTTCAAACATCTGACAGAGTATCACATATTCCATAGCAATGTGACTTAGGTAACCAGGGTGGGGAAAATTTTAATTTATGATACGTTCTGCGTAAAATGTTAAGTACTTTTTCAAAACCTAAAGTTATTAAGACACATTTAATCACTCGGGCTGAATGGAGCCGATTTATTAATGGTCCAATGACCGTTAAAACTGCTAACAGGGCTAATGTTTCTTTCCTATGGACCAGGCAAATTTTCTGAGAGATACCAAATAACGTACATTGCGGAGGTTAAATATGAAACTAGCGTGTCTTAACAACGAGATGCAACTGGAGAGAGATAAGGTATCGTTGAATCTGTCGCATCAGTCAAGCGCATATAAGAAATTCAGACCAGTAAGTATGGCGCAGCGAGAGAAAGTTTGAAGTGAGACTAACGTTCAGTGAAAACTGTATAAACAAAAAATCGTTGGCCCAAACCAGAAGCCTTTAATTGGTTGAGTGAAGGTGCTCACTCCAACAAGAGGAGACACCAGTATAGCAGAAATGTGATAAGGGTTTTCGCAAGTAATCCCTACTGCCAGCTGCAGCCTGGCATAGTGTAAATCCACGAGTACACTTTCTCTGACTTGCCTGCTTCTGGCTGAATATAGTAGTGACAGCGCCGCCTTTTAGGCCAAAGACGCTTTCTTTCTTTTTGAATTTCATGCTTGTTGTATTGTTGGAGAATTTCTACGGCTTCGAGATCAACCTTCAACAACCTACGTTTTTCGTACCAACGTTCAAAGAGTCTCAGCTGCAGGACCTCGCATTAGTTTTATAGCTTTCAGTACACTTGAGCAACGTCGGACTCTACTGCTAGTATGTATATACGCTTCTCCATATGGCATATAATCATTAATAATATTGTGATGAATATCTGATTGCTATAAAAATGTTAACCGCCATATTATATTTTATGATATCATTATAATAACTGTTTATTCTATACCATTTTTCGGCTAATATATTACATTTTTATTATATTAAATTTGTGATGAACTTCATGGAAACACTTTTTTTAAAACATGTATTGTTGACTGCGACCGGTATATTGTATTTAACTTTTTTTAAAGTTAAATGCAAGATTAGCTGCGACTATAACAATATTTAAGCAATTTTTCAGACATACAAATCTCTGGCTGAGAATTTGGCACTAATTTCACTGTTCTTGACAAAACATTTTGTCTAGAATGCAGGTCAGACCAATTATTCGCGTGGAAAGCCATATTGATCTGATCAACGCGCCAGTCACGAAAAGAAAGCTATGGTTGGAAGGGGAAAATGTCGGAGTTGACAAGTATCCATTTGTTTGGAATTTAATTACAATCAGTCGGTCATTTGAAACGTCGAACAGGGGCCAGTGCTGCATTTTTTGGCGCCAAATTCACCTGACAAATTTGATTGGTTGGCCTAAGATGTTCACTCTGAAATTCGTTGTCTTTCAAAGTTAATTTTTCACTACTTCAACTTCGATTTTTCGCAGCCGCACCATATCTTTCGTCTTAAATTTCTTTATTTCTTATATAAGGATGAATATTTCTAGATGCATGTGAATACTAATCACGATATAAATATGTTATAGATATACATCTCAAATAAAAACAACAACAAATTTATTACTAACAACGGATTTCATTCTGCGAAGCAAGTGTAAAGATTGTATTTTGTCAGCTGTTTTTATTCACAGAATAACTGTGGAAAATAAACCAAAACACACAAGGATAAATAAATAATATTCTTATATAAAGTGAGCTAATGACAAAAACATTACAACATTAATTAACCTCCATTTACTAGACTCTGAATTTACTTCATTGTGCCGAAAATATTTATGTTTCTTTACGCCATAAGATTTAAAAAATACTTTGAGTTTTTACTAATTGAAATTTACAAAATATTGACGAAATTTTTACTACGATACCGCGTATTCTAAGTATACATTTACACACACACACACACACATATATATATATATATATATATAACTTATATCTGTATTTTTTACATACACAGAGAATTGTGCGTTTGCATACACACACACACACACACACACACACACATATATATATATATATATATATAAAAGATACACCTTTGAATTTTGAAAATTTTCTCTAATTTATATATATATATATATATATATATATATGTATATGTATCATAGTGATGAACCACGTATACTCTCTTACTGTGTATAGGAAAAAAATCATTTGTTTCTGATGAAAGGCCGAAAACGGTCTGAAATATCAAATATAATAATAGAAATAAATAAATACTGTCAAAAAATACATTTTTAAGCTTACAACTTTTTAGTAGTTTTTCCTATATATATATATATATATATATATATATATATATATATATATATATATATTGATTGATTGATTGATTGATTGATTGATTGATTGATTAATTACTTAGTTTTTGTCATAATTAAATTTCACTAGTACACATTTGTAGTAAATATTTTCAATACAATTATATTGTAAAACGTTTCAATATTTTTCGTTTGTAAACCAGTTATTAGGCAACCTAGGTTTCTAATATATGATGTTTTCAGGCGATTTGCTATAACTTTATTGCAGTTATCGCAAATTGCTTTAAATCACCAGAAACTTAGGTGGCAAATGAAGGATAATCAAAAGTTTTAAAATATAATTGTATGAACACTTTTTAATACAAATGTGTACTAGTCTAATTTATTTATGAGAAAAACTAAATAATTAAACAATCAATCAGTTAATCAATCAATTAAAAATATATATCACATGTAAATTCAGTATTTTACATTTAGTGTATAGCTATTTCTACAAGTCCTATAAAAGCCTGTTCATCAGATTTGTGTAAGGGATAATATAAGATATACGTTGCGTGACCGGAAGTTAAATTTTGTTAATAAATAGAAAGAAGCAAATCAGATGAGATGTAGGTATAATGGGTAATTGAAAAAAGTTGAAAGATTTTGATCAGATAACATGCATACGATTTCAAGTTTAAATGATAAAAACTATTATAAGAGGGACCATATTTATAAATTAAGTAATTTATATAATAAATAAACAGGATGCTAATTATAAACGAGGAACGATTTAGGTTTAAAATCACAGCACATAGGAATATAGGAGTTAAAAGAAAGGGATTAAGAGATATAGTTCCTCCTATATTAAAGAAATTAAAAAATTTTTATATCGAGATTTGCTAAACAATTCATTTCTTTGACCTAAAAGTAAATTTTGATTAGAATATTTAATATCCTATATTATTTACTAAGCACAGCTTACATCTCTCACTAAAATTACCTGGATACGTACTGAGCCTATTATTTCATGATTGTTTTTATAGATTTAGACCATCTTGCTGTTCCCTATACCTTCATGAAAGAGCTGTTTGAAATTTTTATTTATGGTTAATAACAGTGTATTTTTATAATCTTTTTGTTCCCAAGCAAACCAGTACTGCCACTGGTTAGCATGGGGTCACATAAAAGGACAATGATGAGAAAGTAATACTAGTTACAGGGGTGTCAGAAATTGGTTAAAAAATGTGTGAGTGTATGGAAATAATTGATTGGTGACCATTCTCCCACTTAAATTCTAATGTAGATATTACAATAATTGACTTTATTTACATTAGCTCATGAAATAGAGCAGTTTTAAACATTTCGAAATTCGAGAAAGAAGCTTTATCAAAAGCACTCTTTAGGCCATGTCTGATTGGGATGTCTTACATTTTTGAGCTGTCTATGTCATGTCAAATATAGTGAAGTTTACCTCTAGGACAAGAAAGTTCGAATCTTGCCTGACAGTGCAGATTTTCTTAAAAACAGAATTCCGACAACTAGATGTTTATAAATATACATTATAATGATAGAAAACAAAGCATCTACTCAAATATGCTAATCTTTAAAAATTTAAGAATAGATAGATAGATAGATAGATAGATAGATAGATAGATAGATAGATAGATAGATATGAATACATATAGTTCTAAGGCGTGCTATATTTATAGGATAAATTGATCAATAACAGAGGTAGATCATATGTATATATAAAAGTGTGAACATTGAGTCAACACTCAAGGGCGACAGACTTTTTCATGCTAAGCGCAATCATCAGGTGGCCTGCTGATTGCGCTTAACATGAAACAGTCTGTACCTCTTTGAGTGTTGACTTCAATGTTCACTCTTATATATATATATATATATATATATATATATATATATATATATATATATATATATAAAGATTAACCATAATATAGTGAAAGCTACTCTTGAAATTTTTAAAAATATCTGACCTACACTTATTAAAATAATAACAAAAAAGAAAACGATTTTCATGCCTATTTGTTATGGGGAAACATACCTAATTTCAGGAAATTCTTGAGAAGTTCTTGGGAAGTTCATTAGTTCATTAGTATTTTATTGGAGTTCAGTAGAACTATTTGGCAGTTGATATTAGTCGGCAGTTAGAGACAGCCTTCAGTGGAAGATTTCCAACTTCCTAACATTTTGGGTGCGTTCAGTCGATTCGAAACCGACATAGCACGATTATAACCTTCAGTGCGAAAACTACTCCACAAGACTATCTAATATCGAAAATTAGCTATTTTTGAAGACACATAAAAATATATAAATCAAACACAATGCAGCTATCCATGATAAAATAACTGAATATATTCACACCCCAAACTCTCCTGATTCTAAACAGTAGAAGGGACAGCCTACACAACAATCAAACTGAGAAAGCTAATAAATAAAATATGACAAACGTACACAAGAAAAATAAAAAACTACATCAGAAGCAGCATATATTTCTTCAGGTTCATACTACTAAAATTAGATAATAGTACACTCATAGTAAACAGCCTGTATAATAGCAACATACCCCACGAACAAGGTAAACAGGTTATTATATTTTTGATTTTGGACTGAAAAATATTCAAATATACAGAGTAAAGAAATAATTTTAGAAAACAGTATCTTCTAATTTTACAACGCAAATTATATTCAAGTAAAGGATACAGCGATAAGGGCAAAACTGTAACCAACAGAGGCAACACTCACATATATCTAAGGGAAAACCTATACCACTCAGTAGGACACAAATATGAGGAACATAAAAGAGAATTTACTAAATTATGAAAAATATGGAGATGAACTTTCTTTAACATGGGGAGACATAAAAAACTACACATATCTACACCAAATCATACACACCAAATTAGTTCACACTAGAATATAGTTATAACGAATTGCCATTGCTAGACATACTCATAAAAATAAAAAACAATGACATCATTACAAACATTTAACATAAACCCACAGGCACCCAAACACCCAAAGTTGTCTAAAATCATGCACTTCCTAGCACAACGAATTCGCACAACATTAGCTGACAAACCCCTTCCTAAAATACACTTGGAAGAACTACGAAAAACGCCACGAGAGACCCTAATTCACGCATAAAAAATAATCTGGCAGGAAAAATAACTTCAAAACTCCCAAAGACATGAAAAAGAAGGAAATTAGTGCATACATCTCCACACACAACAAAAGCAACCCAAAATTAATTTTACAGTTAAAAAGTCATCTTGAATTACGCAACAAAAATGATAAAATAATATAAACCCTATAGACAACTGAGATATTAAAATAAAACGCCATCCCCAAATTTTGAAAACGTACTAAATTCATCAAAATTCGAGGGACACACAATACAGGGAGTAGAAAATGCAAAAACAAATGTTGTGCAGTCTAAAACATAATAATAGAGATAAATCACTTGAAATTCGAATAACATCTACATTCGAAATAAAACAAATGTGACCTGCAGTTCTAAAAATGTCATTTTTGCTCTGAAATGCGATGAATGAAGTAACATTAAACTAGAAAATAATAAGAAATTTCCCAACATTTAAACCGATGTAGTGAAGGTAAATTCAGATTAATGCTTTTCTACCAGAAATGCAGGAGACATGCTCTGATACAGAAGAAATATTTTTAAAACGCGTTCATTTAACAAAACCAGATAATTAAATCTAACACATGCAAACACATACACATACACACACACACACACACACACACACTAAATGCAATCCTCAAGTCACAAAAAATGAAAAAAAAATTCCATACATATTAAATAACAAGCGCCGGCAAAGATTACGAATCAAGTAGCTGAAAATATTGGAATTCAAAACGAACAAATGATGTTCGCGAGCCGTTGCGAATAATTGTAATACTGGATAAAAAAAACAAAAAAAACAAATGGAAATTTATCACCCGTATCATATTTCTTATTACGAAAAAGTATAATTACACACACGTAAACTTGATCAAAATCACTGAAAACAATTTTTAAGAAAAAAGACGTATTTCACTAAAAATTGTGAAAAGATTTTCTGGCCAATGAAAAGTGAGCGATTTTCAAAACTGAGTAAAATTTAACAATCTAGTGAGAAATAAACAAATGAACACGCCCGGATATGAACCTTCTGACCTATTCACCGAATACTTATCTATATATACACGGTGTTTATGGCCATCAGAAAGACAGACGGATATCGATATATAAATTCAGAAATCGCATGAAGAGTGTAAACTATGGACCCAAAACTTTTCTAGCGGTACAAATATAATTATAGATTCACACACAGAAATACACGCAATCAACCCCCCACATATATATGTGATACAGCGAAACAGGCTTGTATGTTGCCTACTAATATATATATATATATATATATATATATATATATATGTGTGTGTGTGTGTGTGTGTGTGTGTGCGTGCGTGCGTGCGTGCGAGTGTGTGCGCGCGCGTTAATTGTCCAATTTAAATTGCTAAACGTTTAATTAATTCGGAAGATTATTACATCAAAATACGATAAACAATTATATTTTAATCTCAGTGCACAAGCGTTAAATGTGTACAAATACTAATATCACATTAATCACGTGTCATTATGAATTATTTCCTTTAGCATTGATTATTCGTCCATGCTCTTTTCAATATTCGAACATCTAATAACATACATATTCTCGTGATTGTTTCGCGGCTTATATTCTAAATGACCAATGGATTTACAAAATATGGAACTAGCATATTTGACAATTGAAAAAATTCAATTAAAGTCTGAATATATATTCTATATAGAATTAAATGTTTAGACAAAATGCTGGCACTTAAATACATGATGTTTTTTTATGTGAGGGTTTGAATAATGTCACTTCCCTATATTATTTGAAAACAACTGATAACCTTTTTTTATGTAACCCAAATTTTCCGTTTTAATCAATGTGTATTAGGTTATATACAAATGGAGTCAGGTCTAAAATGGACGGAGAGTAAATATTTATTAGCGTAACATAAAAATAACTGAAGACGCAATTATATATATTTGGAGTAATATCTACATGATAGTTTTACTTGACACAATGTTTTGGTTTTATGTTTCGCACGTCGTCCTTATTTCGTGTCTGTTAATCCGTCGAACACTCAGTAATTATTTAAATGAAATTATTGATTACTCTTCGACTATAGCTTGTTCTTGTTCAACAGTAAATGACTATGTTTCTTTAATAGTGTGATTTAGGTAGAAATGTCAATTGCCTAAATAGAAAATTTTCAGTTTGCAAATCCGTGAAATATGCGATTACATGTTTCACGGCTATCAGGTTCTTAAATAATGTTTGATAGCTAATAACTATGACTTGGTTCTTCTCTATCCAAGTCCTAGAATCTTCTAGCAGGCATGCTCTTGAAACAGGGCTTAACTGTGTCGACATAGCATTTAATGTAATGCACTGTGTTGAGTCTATGACCGAGTGGGAAAATGAGCGAGACATAACGCCAACTTCACTACTGATCACTCCAAACAAATTAGTTACAATTATACATATCTTAATATTTCTGAATCATCTCCACTGCACTGAGATTGACACTCAAAGACTTAAAGGTGTTTTATTTTTTTAAACATTTCACCCTGAGCAAGGCGGAAACGCCACTGATGTGTAGGGGGATACATAAATGTAAAAAAAAATAGTTGGAAAAGAATGAGGAGTACAACTAGTTAGAAAGGAAAAATAGAAAGCTGAGAAAGCAGGTGCGATGACAGATACATAGGTGGAGAGAAAGGGAAGGTTATACGGGGGTGGGGAGAGAGCTAGAGTCCAGTGGTTAGTAGATGAGTATTGACTTTGCATTTAAATTTCTGAAGGTTGTAGCCGCCAGGAAAGCAAGAAAACGGGAGTGAGTTCCACAGGCGGGAAGTGCGAGAGAAGAAGCTACAGGAGTAGAATTGTCGTCTGCATTTGGCTAACCTGACTGTGAATGGGTGGGACCCAGTTGCCAGTCTGGTTGCACGAGTAAATACCTGTTGTGGAGGCATCAGTGACTTAAGTTCGTCTGAGAAGAAGCCATGAAAGTATTTATAGAACAGACAAAGGGAGTCCACATTTGGACGATGGGGAAGTGGCTGCGGTCGAGCCGCCAGATCAGCACCTATCACATTACAGACTCTCCTTTGGAGCCTGTCAAGAACACTGAGGAGAACGGCAGGAGCACCTGACCATAAATGGCAGCAGTACTCCATGCACGGACGGATGGTTGACTTGTATATATGAAGGATGGATTCAGGTGGAAAAAACATCCTGGATCGACATAGTGACCCAACCTTCTTAGCAGTAGATATTGCTATGGATTCAATATAGTGGTTCCATTTGAGGTCTGAGGACAGGGTAAGTCCGAGGAGGCGTAGTGTATTACTCTCCGAGAGAATCGCTTGGTCCATGCTTATGGGAGGCAGGAGAGGTTGCCTGTAATGGTTGACAGACAACAGCTTGGTCCTTGATGAATTGAATTGACAAGCCACTTCTTGCCCCAGCTCACCACAGAGTGTAGATCCCGTTCAAGGTCAGCAGCGAGATTATGTCTGTCCACCACGACAGGTTTCTTACTGGTGCGGGAGTATATTGTAGTGTCATCTGCGTAGATGCCTACTTGGGACTTGATCTCATCTGGGAGGTTGTTGATGAAAATAAGGAAGAGCGTGGGTCCCAGGATAGAGCCCTGTGGGACACCAGCATTCGTGCTGTAGGACGAAGAGGCACGCCCATTCAGAACGACCTTTATTTTGCGGTTATTTAAGAAAGATTGGTTAGGTAAAGCAGCCGACCGGTGATACCATAAACGCGTAGTTTGCATAGGAGGCCAGAGTGCCAAACCCTGTCGAAAGCCTTGGATATGTCCAGAGCCAACGCGCGAGCCTCGTCAGACTCATCAAGGGCCTGTAGCATCTACTCCGTTACGGTTGTTAGCAGGTCGGCCGTGGACCTGGCAAGGCGGAATCCATATTGCCTGTCGGAGAACAGTTTGTGGGTGGTGAGAGGATGAACTATTTCAGCATTGATTATAGCCTCGAATACTTTCCGAAATATCGGTAGAAGACTGATAGGGCGATTCTGGCGTGATTTCTAAGCAATGCAACATTCCGTTTGCAAATTTATAGCGAAGTGAATTACATCATTGTGTTTATTTAACAGAAAGTTCCAAACTGAAACTTTAAAATCGACAATATAACAAAAATTCGGCCTGAGCCCGAAAAAAAAACTTTCCATTTACCCATATATATCTAAACGTATTTATAAATGGAACTTTGTGTGTGTATGTGTGTCTGTGTGTGTGTTCGTTACCTATAGACTCCAAAACGGCTGAACCGATTTTCTTGATAATTTAGACAGCTATGCTATAAGCGCCTGCGAATGTACTTAGGTTTTGTGTCGAGGTACTCCGATAAATATCGAACATCGATAATCGAAAAAATCGGTTTATAAAAGGGGTGGTCCGATTTTAATCAAATTTTATACACTCATAGACAAAGACATAAGAAACGATATTCAGAAGTTTCAAGGTTGCAGTTTTTACAATAGTGCAGAAAATCGATAATATCTAAACTTATTTATAAATGGAACTTTGTCTGTGTGGGTGTCTGTGTGTGTCCGTTACCTATAGACCTATAGTGTCTGTTTATCTGCCTGTATGTCTGTATTTTTTTAGACTTTTAATTTTAGTTTTCGCTTCGGGTTTGTCTCAAAGTAGGTATAATTGTAGTTCTTAGACTCAGCCATGATACCATTTACTCAGATGACATATTTA
>JBBBDQ010001213.1:3247500-3260000 GCA_037127315.1 Ascarosepion bandense | reverse complement strand
TATATCCTTGATGAGATCGTTCAACATTACATGCAATACAGAAGGAAAAATATTACATAGGAGTCAAGCACTCTTTACTTTGATTCTAATGAGATATTCCAGTCTCTCAATACTCTGTTAGCATTACAAATGCGTCTTTTACTATACCAACCCGCCCTCAGATCTCAACGTTGCGCTTACCATTCTCTGTCATAACGCTTCCCAGTAATTTAAATTTCTATCCTTGTTTTATTTTAGGTTCTCCGTCCTGTAGTTGGTAATGTGGAATCTTTTATTGCTGACAGCCATTCATTCAGTTTTCTCATAGTTTATACTTGGTCATTTCTTTTCGCTTTCTCTTGATAACCTTTGTAGGATGTTCTTCATTTTTGTTTCCGTGTCTGCTACCAGCAATTTGCCATCTGTATATCATACTTTATTGAGATTGTGGCCGCTTAGCAAGGATTATGCTTCTCTCAATATTGTTTGACTGTAAAAAACATCCTGTCTAAGGCCGTTTTCTATTTTTGTATACCTGCTGAATTCATTTCTTATCTGTACGCAAGAAATTTGCTCCCAATATAGGTTCTTGGTTATTCTAATGTCTTTTCTGAATTTATCGTGATTACCGGGCATCTCAAAACGTCTTTGTTGTGTACTTTGTCAAATATTTTTGCCTAGTTTTTTTAAGAACAGATAAATGTACTTCTGTGGTGGTATTGCTCTTTCAGACAGGATTCTAACCATGAATATCGCATTTCTCATTCGGTAACTTTAACGAAGTCACAGAGTACTTGTGCCATATTTGAGCTGATTCTGCTGCGATCTGTTAATCAGAATCCGGATAATGAATTTTGCTATCTGGCTCATTAAGATAATTCTAGAAATTAAAATAAGTTATTTTAACTTTTCCCGACTACTATGTCACACTGTTATAGCAGTTTTGATTTTTGAAACTGCCATCAAGAACATTCTAGCATTATTTTTGTTTAATTATTAAGTTTTCACGTCTATTGTACTTTGAAGAAGCATAAGCAGTTTTTTACAATAATCCAGAGTATTTCGTAGTACCAGTCATGTGTATGGTAACGGATTTTCTTTTAATTTTCAGTTTCTCCAGCCTCATTGTTTATTCCGAACATGTCCATAACGGCTCTCATGACTTATCATGTGCAATTTTATCAAACTTCCTTCCTTCGTTCCCATCTGTCTATGCTATAATTTCCACGCATATGACATTACTCCATTTATTATTTTTAGTAAACTATTATCTCACACAGTTGCGTCTAATAATCTGGTGGTTCATTATTTATACTTTACAATACTTGAAGCTAATCTAACCTAGCTTTTGTAAATTTTCTTTTAAGTCTAAAATTTGTGATAGTAGGCAAAGTATATGACCGTCAAAGAGAACGTTTCCCAAAATGCTTACTGATTTTAACTTTTTGAAGTATATATATGGATATTGTGAAGATAAATTTTACTATTCTCTCAATTATTTATATCATTAAAACAATAGGTCTATATAGATTCCTAGTATTTCTGAGACAGTCTCTCTAACCGCAGTGACTGTTTGTGTCTCTGTAAAACATCAACCTTCCAGATGTAAATTTGATAGAATTTTCATAGATGATTAGAAAATTAATTCGAAACTATATTAACCGACCCTATTCTAGTTTTATATATGCTTTCAACCCAAACAGATCCACTGAAGTGTATAAATATAACTAAGAACGTTCTATGAATTTGACTTTTTAAAAGACAAACTGTAATATCATTACAATATATCTTATATATGGATAAAATGATTAGTTAAACATGATTACATTAATCTTATTTCTCCATTCCTATATGATACTTAAATATCAAGACAGACTGGTTAATATAGCATTGGCTGGCAACCAGTCTACAGCGAAAACTAATGCGGAAAATCTTCTGCCGAGTTAGTCATGTCTCTCTCGTGTCATGAACGCCCAACACTGTATCACGTATGAGAATTAACTGACTGACATACTATATTGGAACAAATGTTTGGAGCATGGTTCAGTAAAGACTGTTTGAACACATTTCATTTCCTACAAGTTAAAATCCATAATATATGCACATAGACTGAAAGGTGATAATTCAACGCGACTTTGTATATGATATTTTTTGTGAATTCAGAATTTTAAATGTTTTTACATTAGGAATGAAAACTGAGACAATTATACGTAATTTTTTATTTGATAATCTTTTAAATCTAAAAAGTAAGAAACTTTTACAAACACTAACAATAAAATTAATTAATGGTGATAAACTCAGAGCTGAGAGCTGATGTTTTAAGAGCTGCTTTGACATGGCACAAGGCCGAAAGAATTTGGTACCCAGTAAGTATCAAATTCACTGCTCAGTTGCTATAAGTTTTAGCGAGAATAGCTGATTAATATTACACCACGTCGGGATGTTCTAATCCTAGTTAAAGGATTCTTTGCGATTCACTCTTTTCAGAAGCAGAGAAGTTAATCAAGAAATCTGAGAAATTCTCGAGAGGACACTTGTCAATGATGATGAACCAAACCGAAAGACTTAGTTAAAATAATGCATTTAACAAGAAACATAATCCCCATAAATCATGCAAACGTTAAAAACCTGGAAACGTATTATGGATACCTAACAATTTATTGAAACAAATTATTTAATGAAACAAATGGATTTTGATTTGATTATCTGCTCAAATGAACTCATAAACACTTATTGTACACTAAAACGATCACAGGTGATTAAAAATGGCTGCTTGAAAGATTAAAGATTAAAAATTTCTTGGAGAAAACGAAAAGCATGTTTGCGTCCGTAGAATGTTAAGTATGGAATATTGAATGAGATCGGAAGAATATTCTTCCGTTAAATTTGCCATTGATTTCAATCAAATATCCCTTCTAGCAGGACGTAATGAGGGCAGGGTTTGAATAAAAACCTCCAAAAATTACATAGCTGTTATTCTATCAATATAATACTACCGGACAACAAGTGGTATAAATTTGCTGAAATGCTCTACTATAAGATCTAATAGATTTGACCTTGATCTTGCAAATTTAAATCATTTCTATTATCAGGAAGCCACCAAATCAAATCAAACCAGTTCGTTTTACAGGAAGAATGGATGGGAGAATTATGAAGGCGTCTCAGTGTTGGTGAAATATAATCAATAAAATGGCATATATGTGGCTTATTAAATATGTGTATAAGTATCAAAGCATACTCTGTAAAATTTTCATAAAATCTCTACAAATATTGAAATCGACGCACTATTTTTTAAATAAAGAAAAGTATATTCGCAATTTACATATTGATAATTTATAATCCTAAGTAATTATTTACTAGCCTACGTATATTTTGATACATGTCTGTACATATGGAGCGTCAAATGCTCTTCCAGTAATCTACCAATCTTCTCCAGGCAAGCTCGTTATCAAACGCAACAAAAATCTGCATTCTCTGACAGTCAATTTAATCTACAACATAAGATTAAGTAACATGTGCACGTGAAAGAATGGCCATTTAACAAATAATATATCTTAGGTTTATTGATTACATTTTTCTCTTTGCTCATATCTAACTTACCATGAACATTTAAAGTCAACCTTTGAAAATAAATCAATCCATGATTTCACACCCGCATAAAAACATTAAATATCATTTAGAACATGTTTTGGAAGTTAATTCTCAAAATGACATATTTACGATATTCGTCTTTTAAAAATACTTTCAAGTTTATTATCTAGACACTTCTATTACTCTCGTACATATATGACGTAGTTATTAAAATGTAACCAATAGAGAGAAAATCTTTAAACTTCTGACACACACTATCACAAGTCGATATTTGACAATAATCGACATGTAAATCATTTCTCGTTAAATTCCTGAGAAGCAAATAAAATTATGTCCAAAATTAAATCAATGTAATCATCAAATATTAAGAAGGTCATATTGTAAATCAACACGATTTTTTTCGAACCGGTTGTTTGCAGTATCCAACGTTTTGAATCCACACGTGTTTTTTTCTTAGATTGATTGACGTTACGAGTTTTTGAATGACGAGTTCGCCCGATTTTGTCTGAAATATTATAATTTATTCTTACTGTTTGGAAATTATTCTTACTGTTTGGAAATTATTGTAGAATGAAATTTATTGTTCATAAAATACTTAACTGAATTTATTATCATTTTTTGTTATCGTAGATTGTGTTCGTTTGAATATGACGACGTACGATCTTGCACTATTAGATAGGCTTTCAAAATACCAACAATAATTAAATTTCATCAGTTAATCTTAAATATAGTCGTTGTAGATTATACTATTATTTAGTTTATCTTCTGTGGATGTTGGATAATATTACAGATTTTGTTTCTCTCATGTTTTTAAACCTGTTATTTTTTATATTATCATTTTTGTCTCATGATAACCTTCCATTTGAAACATGTATAGCGATGATAGCAAACATGCTATCGATAGTGGTGATGATGAAAAAACAAGGTAAGAATAATGATAACATCTAAAAACAAAATGATAAATTAATAGCAGAAAGCCTAAGAATATTATATTTAATTATACAGATAAGAAAAAGTTTACGTCAAAAATATTGTACATATTTTGTTATTTTTATCATAATTTGATTTCTGCTATGATCGCAAAATCTATCAAGACTGCGGAAAGACCTAAGGTTGCAGCATTGTGTAGCTATGGTTATATTTATTTGTATTTCTATCTCAGATAGGATCACTAGTGTTACATGGACAAAGTTCTTTTTAGTGTGTGCTCGCCTTGTCAAGATGATGTTTATATTTAACTCATGCTAGGATTACAGGGTATTTTTCTATTTCCCCTAATATGACTTGTACTGTTCTTGTTATTAGTTTCCACATTTATTTTTCTATTTCGATTTCCAGGTTTTTATACTTCGATAGATTTTCAAATTTCATGTTTGCTATGTTACAGTCCGCTGGACATGCCATATCAATTAGTAGACAAGATTTTCTTTTCGGATTTTGACAGTTATGTCCGGTTTAATTCAAACTTCCCCTCTGTAAAAATAGTGTAATCCAATAGAATAGAAATCTCCCTTATTTCTGTAACCAGTGCTAAGTGGTGTTTATACTAGAGTTTGTTATTACCTTTTCCAAAATATTTGCACGTTGTCGAGGGCAAATACTGCCTTGCTCTATCGTGAGAATTTTCATATTATTTGGCTCAAATACAGTGTATCCTGATATTAAATGTCTATGGATTCCTGATATTTATCACAAAACATATTGAAAGATAATAGTGAAATCCATTGGTCATGCTCTGCAAATATGGGATCTTCAGTTTAAATCTTTAATACAGATGATCGTCAACATTGCTGAGTGTTAACTTTATATACCTTGGTATTATTAACCCGTTCTTGCTATTGGCCATGCAGGCGTTTGTTTTGCCATCTTTGTTTCATCGGGACGAATAGTAGATTTGATTTGTGCACGATAGATTCTGGCGAGAAGGATACTTGGCCAGACAGTGTGAGCCAACCTTTCTAACAGTAGATATAGATACTGATTCGATGTAGTCGTTCCGTTCTGTGAGAGTGAAACCGATGAGATGCAGAATATTGCTTTCTGGGAGCTTAGTTCTACCTACACTAAGAGGAGGAAGGAGATTTTTTTTATAATGGTTAAATCATTAAAGGAAATCAGATTTGTGTTCAAATAATGAAATGTTACTATCAATTACTTGCCTCAGTACACCACAAATTGATTTCCTTATCACAAGCTGCATGTAGGTTTTATAAGTTTTGGCAGATTTTTCCTATTGAGGAAGGAGTAAATTGTGGCGTCATCAGCATAGATGCTAACTTAGGAACTGATTACTTCAGGAAGATCATTGATGAAAATCATGAAGAGGGTAGCACCTAAGATAGAGCCTAGAGGATCACCTTTGTTTGTGTGATAGGATCTGAAAGCATTGCCGTTTAATTTGAAGGCATGCCTGTTTTATAAAGCCAATGCTTTATCGTTCTCATCACAGGCCTGTTATACGTATTCGGTGATGGCTGTTAGCATATCAGCGATAGGCCTGGTACAGCGGAATCCACACTGTTTTACGGAAAATTGGTTGTCGGCTTTAAGATACCGAACCTATCGGCATTGATAATACCCTCAAACAATAACAAATTGCTATGAGGTTGATATGGTAAGACTGAAGGATTTTAAGCAATCAGGAAAGCAAAAAGCAGAGTGTTTATAGTTGTAAAGTTTAGAAAGGATGAGGGAAGCGTTCGAAGGCTGATTTCCTTAGAACGATAACTGGGATTACGTTATTTTCACTTGCCTTATGAGAGGGGGCAACGAATTATGTTGTCGATTGTGGCTGCTCTTGCGGCTGTGAGAACCTCAAATTGTTGAGTAAAGGTAAGATCGAGGATTTACTATTTTTAGAAAACATTTTTAGCGCAACCAGCAGTCTTTGGAATGAAAATTGTACGGTTTGTCTCATTATTTTCAGATGATAAACTACAGCAAATATAAAATATGTAGTTTCTACCTGAAACTGAATATAATAGGCTTACATGGTTTGCAAAATATTTCTTGTTGAAAAAAATTAAGTGTCTGAAACAAAAACAACTCAATTGAAATTAATAAGTAACTAAAATTTGCTGAAAGGAAATTAAGTTTGAATAAAACATTCGAAGAAGATGATTTCTCTAAATCTAAAATATAGTTATGTGCGTCGCAAAAACTTAATGACATTGAATATAAATACGAAAAAATATGCTTATATATTATAACATTCAATACCAGCAAATCAGGACAAAAACTTGTAATATCATATCTTAAATCAGAATTTAAATATATATTAACAGTAAAATTGTGTCATTTGAAAGAGGTAAAATTGCAAAGGATATTGGAAAAAAAAGAACTTTTTTAGAAAGTATCCTCTTGATATTTCTGGGAACTTTATTAGGAAAATACAGCTTGGGAATTGCAAGTCACATAATGAAGTCAAGCATTACAGTTTGGAAACCTCAGATTTTCTATATCATGTGATTTTGATGCATAAAATCAAAATGTTTTCTAAACATGATTCCTGAGCTGCAAAATAGCTGGAATAAAAATATTTTTGATTTTTTGTTTCTGATATTTAACAAGAGTAAGTAGTTTGGCTTATCGTCCAGTCATTACCGGTCTTTTGAACAGGAATATAGGCATAGTTTCATTTTGAGATTGGTTTTCCTCTTCCTCCTAAAGACTCTTATTCACTGTCACTCAAGTATTCTCAAGATAAACGACATACATGTGACTTTCGAACAACAACACGTAATATAATGGTACTGAGAAATAAAAATTCAACGGCTTGAGTTGCCTTAAGTAATTCACTTATGTTTTAGCAATCGTTGATAATGGCAGTTTCACTACGCCACAACGAACGCAGACGAAACGTCATGATTCACTAGACACGAGAGTAAAATGCAACAGCGTTTTAAATATGGCACCTACTTCAATAGTGATTTCAATAGAAAAGCTCGTCTAACAAAATTGAAAAGAAAACATAAAAGTGAATGCAATATTGTGTGTATCAGGAGTAAAGGTTTACGTGCGTTTATGTGAGGAATATTTCTGCGTTTTTGTTTTTATCGATGTATGAGATGGAGGACTGAATACGTGACGCTCGAACGCTTCACCAGTTTTGGGGCGGGCTTTTATGGGAACTGCCAGGCTAACTTAACTATTGACCCGATCTATTGGCACGCGCATGCGATAGTGTTTCCTTTTGATAGCTTGTTATTTCCCTCCGGTTTTCATAATTTATTTATTATTATTGCTACAGTTACTTGTTTTTCATTATTTCTTTCTTTATCACTCCGCAAACTGAAATACGCATTGATGATGAACGCCGTGATAGTACGAGTTTTTAGAATTAAATATGTGTTTAAGAGAGGGCTTATGTATGTGCGTTTGATATACACATTTTCAAAATGCGAAAGCATGTTCTATATGAATCTGTGATGAACGATTAGTGTGTTTCTGTGCATGGCTGTTTTTTTTTCTTATACATATGCCACTTTACTTTTTACATGTAACTGTCGTTCTTATTTAATTGCATATTGCTGCATATCGATTTTCCTGCCAAAATATATGCGAAAGTTGCGTAGAAATTCATTCATGTGCAAACGAATAACGAAAAGCCTGAACCTTGAGAGTCAGAATATGCAATTTTTACATTATAAATTCGCGCTTCAAGCAGGTCTGCAGATCTTCATACAATGGTTAGAAAGTCAGTCTTGAGGAGATTTCAAAATCTGGAACATCTTGACCAAAACAATGTGGTTGAAAAATATACTAATTTTAGCGTAGTATTTTAGGAATATTTTGGATGCACGTTAGAATAACAGTTATCGGCTAGGTTTTAGGAATAAGATAGCCAAGTTTGAATTAATTTTGAGTTCATTATTATCACTTTACCCATGGTAAGGGCATGTGCCAGTCTCTTTTCTCTCAGTTATTAATAAATAACAAGATATACATAGTCATATTACTGTGTGTGTCAACCGATCTAGGAGAAAAAAAACAAAAGTGTGTTGGATTACATTTGTCTTCCTTATGAGACATTACTGCTGCAGCTGTAGATGTGTAATCCGTACGGCACTAAGGTATTTTACCTATTATCGTAGTGGATGGTAATGAAAATCTTTTTTAGTATAGTAAGTTCAAGAGATGTTACCAACAATATTTTGTGCTAACTAAAGTAATATTATTAAATCCCTCAATAATCAGAACAAAGCAGAAGATAAACAGTTAAAAATTCATAATTGATAATGGTTTTCAGTTTTATGAAGTTTCACTGTTTACTAGATAATGAGCAATTTTAATCCGTATAAAAAAAAGCTAAAGTTAGTGAACCTCTACGATAATATTTTCTACGAGAATATCTCAATAATTAAGAAACCTGAAATAATCATTTGCGGAATATCTTCTTCTTCTTCTATGCGCCCTCTCCCTTCAAGACGTAGGCAATCATGGCTCTCCACGTCTCCCTTTCCCTTGTGGCTCTTAGTATGTTTGCTCCTGTTGCTCCTGGCAACGCCCGTTCCGTCATCCACCTGATCAGACCCTGCAAATATGTTAATCGCTGCCTTCTTCTGTCTCTCCTTCCTTCTATCTGACCAGTCACTATCAGGTTCTCCAGGCTCTCTTTCCTCATTGCATGTCCCAGGAACTTCAGTTGTCCCTTCCTGATGCTCAGCATCAATTTCCTTTTTGTTGCCATTCTTTCTAACACCTCGTCGTTGCTTCTTTGCACAGTCCACGATATCCATAGCATCCTTCTGTAGAACCAAATTTCAGCCGCTTCCAGTTTTGTCCTCATTTTTGATGATATTGTCCAGCATTCACTGCCGTATTGAAGAACTGACATCACGTAGCAATCTAGCACTCTTTTCTTCGTTTCTATTGAGATTTTCCTGTGTGTTAGTATTTTACTCATCTTCTGGAACGCGTCGTTTGCTATGCCAATTCGCCTTCTGATCTCCGTGTTGCACATTCCATCTTCTGTTAGAACACTTCCTAGGTACTTAAATTCTTGTACTTGTTTGATTCTGTTATACCCCCACATGTATTTGGTGGCATTTTGGGTTGTATCTTTTGCTGATGACCATGCACTCAGTTTTCTTAAAGTTTATTCATAGTCCCTTCTTGTCACTCTCCACTGCTACTTTATGTATAAGGTCTTGTAGTTTCTGCGGAATATACTTACGAAAAAGGATTTTGTGAGGTTCACAATATATATATAGATATATATATATATATATTGTTGGTATATTCATATCGCTCTACTACTATACAACAATTTTATTAATTTAGTCTCTCATAAAAAATATTAGATCTATTCTTAAGTTCTGGCAGCTGCATCGGGTTTAGAATAATATTTTGCTTTTATGTAATGTTCTTTCAAGAATTGAGATAGCAGGACTCAACACATTTTATCGTTTCTAGCTTTGGATCAACAGGGATGACTCTTGAATGGTGAAATCTGAAGATAACATCGACACAAAATATGTGGAAAAAGAAAGTTTTAATGAAAGTAGAAATTAAGAATAAACTCATGCTTACAATTAGAAAGCAAGATTTTAGATTTCTTTGACACAGATTAAAAATAAGGTCTCACCGTATTTAGCACCCAGCGAAAGTAAACATATACTCAAACGAAGGTAAAAATCGATTTACTAACTTAATAACTTTGTGTTAATTTGTGACACTCTAACTTTGAGGATGTTATTGATTTTCTATGTTCGCACAAGTTAGAGCAGGTGACTTTTCATTCATAATTATTAGGTTGTCATTTTTCATCACATTACGATTTTTGCTATGGTCGTACTACTTACCAAGTCTGCGATAAGACGTAAGGCAAGTGGTGGTGTGTTGTTATGGCTTCATTTAATGTTTTCTCTATCTACCATAATCTCCCTAGCGTTACATAGACAAAGTTCTCCCCAGCGTATGGGCTGCACCTAACAAGACAATTTTTTGGTATATCTCCAAAACTGAGGTCTCCAGGGTTTATTTCAATGTGTTGTTTAGTTCCATTTTTTATCATTTCAAGTGCAACTACTCTCATTGGCACGATTCTTTTTTTCTATTTCCGCATTTTCCTTATTTCAATTTCCAGGTTTTTATATTTTCACAGTTTTTCAAATTCATTGGTTGCTATGTTTCAAACATAGACAATATATATCAATTAATAGGCAAGTTTTTTTTTCTTTTTGGTTTTTAACAATAATGTCAGGCTTATTTTCTCCAACTTTATTATTATTATTATAATGTTCAAATGAAATACGGGTTCTCTTGCTATTCATCTCGAGGTTCTCGACAAAATCCAAAGAAAAAAAAAGGATCCGCAAACTAATCGACTGTGTTTTGGCATCTTGATTTGAGTTACTTACTCACCGACGTAACGAGGCTTCACTCTGTCTTTTCTACAAATATTTTCATTACAACTGTTCTGATGAGGTTTTTAACTTGGTACTCAGTCCATGTGAATTTAAGCGTCCTACTAGATTGAAATATCTGTTTGACCCTATAGTGGGTTCCTTATCTATACTTTTCTGTTAGTAGTGGAGAGTCCGTTCTAGTGAAGGGTAATTGTATACTGTTGCAGATTAACGGAATTTGGCCTTGTTGTAGATAGCCCACTATAATCCATAAAGAAAGGTTATAAAGCAAGAACAGCAAATTGATTTGAAAGATAACATTTTATAAATAATACATATTAATTAATGTTTTACAATTGAAGTAATATATGAAGTATAGGTCCAACGGAGGTTAAAATATTCATGGCAATAAAATGCTGAAAGAGAATTAATGCTTAGGAATTTAGGAGCGTGTAAGTAAGGAATGCCTATGGTGTATTCACTCCTTAAGTCAGTGGTAGTTTTTGAAGCAGGGAAGAAGGTAAGGAGAAGGTGAAAGAAGGTGAACATAGTAGCCGCTTGATTTAGGTCAAGGGGAATATTAATTACTCTCTTCTCCTCGAGTAGGTCCGCCTGGTGATGCTTTCTGTATCCGCTTTTTATATCTTCTTTTTGAATCACAGCAGCTCATTTGGGGATTCACACTTGCATTTGGTTCCTGGCTTCCCATTGGATAAAAAACAACATTCGCATAGGCTCGCGAACTGGAAATTTAATATTTAATTAATTTTTAGATTTCATCTGTAACATCTGCGCATAGCTGGCGGCGTAGTGACGACATTTTGTCATTTGATTTTTGGTCGTGAAAGCGCAAACATCCGGTCCATTTTGTTCGGTATCACCACAACCCCTTTGTTTAAGAAACATCAATTATAAAACGAACAGTTCATTTTCTCGCACTTCCAACATGTTGAATGTCTTCCGTTTTCTTATTTCTCTGATGTCTACAATCTCAAAATATATTAATGCAGCGTTAATTGCCATATTTATTTTCTTGAATAACGTTAATCTTTTATATGTCCTTTATACGCCGTGTACTCTCTCATTTCCTTCTGTATAACCGCTCACCGCTGCGAATTAGTGCCAGTTCTGCATTACTTAGTGTGGAAAGATTAAAACCATACATAAAAAATACGTAAAGTATTATATATTAAATAAGAAATGTCATCCATTTCAATTATTATATTCAGCTGAACCATCTAGTTGTTCAAAATCTAATTCAAACGTGTCTGGGATACTAGATTATTGTTGTTTCTGATAATATATTACATTAATGTCAAAAGCTTATTTTAATATATATGGTAGCGCAAGACCACCAATATTTTGCCCATGACGGAGATATCTTTTTAGTATAATACTTACTTGGATAACGGTTAAAATGAAAATAAATCATTTAATAAAGTTACGTCGTACATGTAACGAAATCTAGGATAGGAGAGTGAACTATGAACTATAAAACTACTATTATTGAGAAACGATGGTACCTGTAAGACATGGTAAACTGCAGCAAAAACGAGAAGGTTAAATTACTTTACATCGATG
>JBBBDQ010001213.1:3015000-3242500 GCA_037127315.1 Ascarosepion bandense | reverse complement strand
AGTGACTTATGTTCGTTGGAGCAGAAACTATGGTAGTATTTATAGAACAGACAAAGGGAGGCCACATCTCGTCGGTGGGGAAGTGGCTGTAGTCGAGCCGCCAAGTCGGTACCTATCACATTAGTGATTCTCCTTTGGAGCCTGTCGAGAACACTGAGATGAACAGCAGAGACGTCTGACCATATATGGCAGCAGTATTCCATGCAAGGACGAATTGTTCGCTTTTATATATGCAGGATGGATTCAGTCGGGAAAATCATCACAGTGACCCATCCTTCTTAGCAGTGGATTTAGCTATGGACTCAATGTAGTGGTTCCATTTGAGATCAGAAAAGAGGCTAAGGCCGAGGAGACGCAGTATATTGCTCTCAGGGAGACTCGTTTGTTCCATGCTTATGGGAGGCAGGAGAGGTTGCCTGTGATGATTGACAGAATACAGCTTGGAATTAGTCGCATTGAAATTCACAAACCGCTTCTTGCCCCAATTCACCAGAGAATGTAGATCCCGTTCAAGGTCAGCAGCAAGTTCATGTTTGTCCGCCACGACGGGTTTCTTACGGGATAGAGCCCAGAGGGTCACCAGCGTTTGTGCTGCAGGATGTAGAGGTATGCCCATTCAGGACGACAGTTCTAATAAATATCCCATAGCTGAAAAAGATTTCTAATTCAATACTTTTCCCAAGATTTTATGTGCATAAATTTTTGAACGAACCTAATGTAATTTGGAACTCTGTTTTATAATTCTGAATTTTTTTCTATTTCATAACCCAAACATCCACTGTTACAGCAACTGGTATTCCCAGGATGTCACCCTTCCATGTATTGACCAGCCCCAAGGATGCTTAGCTGATGTTGCGAGAACAAATCTTTTAACGCAATATTGCTGTAAGCCATATGGAAAATTTGTACCTGTAAATGATTCAGAGTCAGGCAGGTGGTAAAGTCCGATTTCTTTCTGCGTATACATCGAAAGGATATCAAATTTATTGTTTTACTTCTATTCATATATTGATTGTACTATAAAATACATTTATTCAATAATAATTTACAAGAATCTTTTAGCAAAATCCAGCTAAAAAATAGAAATATTTCTTCATACGCAGATACATCTAGATACTTTGATTCGGTAGCATTTCGATATTAGAAAGTTCTAGCATAAAAAATATTTCCCTCCTAGTATCAACATCACGTTTATTTTTTTAATTGGAATTTCCTCATGTGAATTCTAGCAACAAGTGAAAGCTTTCAATAAATGCTTTTATTAAAAAAACACAAAAATAAATTACAAAAAAACAATCAAACTTGAGGAAAATATAGCATTGTAAAACATACTTGGAAATGTCTATAAAAGTGTCTGGAAACCTTTTGAACAGTAATATATTATAGAAACATTTTGTACTTGCTTACTCGTAAAAACGTCATGAAAAACGTCGTTGAGAAAAGTGAATAAAATTTAATTAAATCATTTTTATAAGTCGCATCTATTGACAGATATTTGAAAGAATATATTGTATCCGCACGCGCGCACACACACACATACACACACACACACACGAATATATATATATATATATATACATATATATATATATATATATATATACACAATATAAACTAAATGTATATTATCTTTAATCATGAGCCGTTTCTTACTTTAATTATTGTTGAAAATAATGACAAAATTTGGATATTTATTATTTTGCTGGTTCATAAGATATCTTCAGATGCTAACGTAAGATCATCAACCATCAACAGTGACATTCTTTTCTATTTATATAAAGCATGACGTAAATTAGTCATACGGTTAATATAGAGACACACCACGATAGAGACCAGATTTTAAGAAGGGAACATATGTATAAATGCGTTGTAATGTGCTGTTGATTGAAATATGATTTTATTGAGTGTGGGTTGATTTGATTTAATGTAGATGGCTTTCAATATCTGGATTTTTTTTACTGTGTAAGTATTATTGCACTATTGACTATAATTTGTCTAATATTACATACGTGGCTATGTTTTTCTAAGAACTATTGTTCAGTTGAAATATTATCAGAAAGGTGACAGGTAAGCCTACGGGAGATTGTGGGTGTGGTAAAACCAATATTAATATCAGAGACACAACTTTTAAATGGGTATGTAAACTGTTACACTTCATTGGTTTCCCGTACATGATTTAATTGTGTGGTTGTAGCGTTATTAGAGACTATGAGGTCATTGTTTTAAATTCTTATAATATATAATGTGCTTAATTTCTTTATTATTATTCATTGGTGTAACATTTCTGCCTATTATGTTTTTGAGTGTTATTTCATGTTTGTAATTATTATGCATTTGGTTTCTTTTTATCGTTTCACCCCATGCAAGATTGTAACGCCACTGATATGCAGGGGGCTACATAAGAGTAAAAGATTAGTTAGGGGGAGAGTAAAGTTAAAGGCGAACCATTTACAGGAGGCATACCCATTCAAGACGACCTTCATTATGCGGTTAGATAGGAAAGATTTAATCAGATCAAGCAAGCGTCTGGTGATAGCATAACCCGGTACCTTGCGTAGAAGCCCAGCGTGCCATATCCTATCAAAACCTTGGAGATGTCCAGAGCAACAGCTAGAACCTCGCCATATTTATCAAGGACATAGTATATGTAATCCGTGAGGCTCGTTAGCATATCGGCGGTAGACCTGGCGAAGTGGAAGCCTGTCTGGGAATGGTTTATGGGAAATAAGATGTTGGACTATTTCAGCATTAATAATGGCCTCGAACATTTTCCCGAAAATCGGTCAGAGGCTAATAGGGCGATAGTTGGATATGTCTGAGGGTACCCCCGCGTTCTTAAATACAGGACTTCCAGCATGCAGGAAAACAGGAAACAGAAAGGCAGTAATTATAGAGTTTAGAGAAGACAGAGGAGAGTTCAAGGGCACATTTTCTATGGACAATGACTGGGATTCTATCACCGCAGCTCGCCTTATGTGAGTCAATATTTGATATTACAGTGACGGGGTAATGTAGACATCATTCAGTATTTCTAATAGGGTGCGGATACTCCAGACGAGTCAAATGTGGAGTTGGCATAGCCGCCATCAGTCACTGAAGCCAAACTTGCGATCAGCTATGCGCTGTCTCATTCACTCAGAAAACAACCATTTAGCATCACTCAGGATCCTCTTGTACTCATTATGAGCAGAGATAAATAGGCGCCTAATGTGGTCAGATGCATGTCTCTGAAATAGTCTGAAATATTTGTTCCTGTGGGCAATGGCGGCCAAACAGGATTGAGAGAATCAGGGGAAAGAATGAGATTTAAGATGAAACTTCCTGGTTGGTATGAATGCATCAATGCCAGCTTTCACCCAGGAATAAATCTCAGAGGCGCAGTCATCAAGTGAGAGATCAAACATTTTCCCCAAGGCACGTCGCATAGGAAATTGCGGAACGCGTCCCAGTCAGCTCGTTAGTAGCAGCAGCAGATCCTGTAGGTAAGAGACTCCTGGGGGGAGTGAATGTGAAGAGAAATATTGAGACACAACAGCAGGTACAGAGGTGAAGTTATAGATCTAATAGTGAGACATGTTTTGAGTGGATGCTGGGAAAGCGTATGGGGAAATCCACCACTTGCGTAATGGATTGGAAGTGGCGAATTTCATGGAGTGGATTCCAGCTTAATCAGTAACAGAATTTTTTGCCACTCGGCATGATGAGTGTGAAATTCTCCGAACACAAATATATGAGCAAATGCGTGGGAGGAAGTAGCCTTATCTATATTATCAGAATGCAGTCGATGGAGGAGAGGATTCGGTACAGAAAGAAAAGTCAACTGAAAAGTGACAGTCAGAGACACATATATGGGTGGTCAGGTGATTCTAGAGATATCATCATAGCTAGAGGGAGGTGTTCACTAATGTAGACTTCAAGCCAATATATATGGACGGTGGAATCCCTCCTTAAGAGGGAAAGATAGCCAGAGATGGAGAAGTCAAGTGAGTTAAGTGAGGGGACTTTTCGTGGAGGAAAGATTCTACAGTAAAAAAGTTAGTATGAATGCCCCGGATGTGAGTAAAAGAAATTTGAAGAGGATTTGTTGATTTAAGTGTGACTGGTTTAGATTTTTTGTGATATGGTTATTTATATTAAGGTAAGTTAGTAAGGCGAGACCTCGGGTAGAGGAGGCAGGCGATCATAACCTACAATATGCATTGGAAGGAAAACTGGCGCGGGCTGCAGCAAAGTGTGGCCTCGGGGTTGCCCATCGATAACATTGCAGAGACAAATATCCATACGCGTAATGGCACTACAAGAACTCTGATATTATGCATCTGTATCTCGGAGCAGCCGCTCTTGAGTTAGGGCTCCTAACTACCAGTCGAAAGCAGCAACCAGAAAAATGCCAACCCGGTACCCTCACAATGAAGAGACGTTGCTACCGACCACAAATGTAGCAGGAAAATCTTGGTAGAACCAATACTGAGGTCTGAACAAGTCGGAAATAACTTCCTAAACAGGGAACAAAGGTTAAGGATTTATCAGTAGAGGTGGGAGGAGTGTGACCGGTCGATAGTAGGGACTATCTACTCAAATTAAAAAAAATAATAGGTTAAAAAATTACTTAGTAAAATTTCAACAGCCACATAAATGTCTAACAAGTTAACAAGAAACAAAAGTTCAATTAGGTAAAACTGAGAAAAAGAAAATTAAAATTCATACATGCTTAAGGATATCCAAACAAAAATGACTTCACACAACCCAACACATGGCTAGTATGCTATTTTTTTCTTTTTTTATAAATTAATAATTATGTTCATTTTGGCTTAAGATATTTTTGAATAATTTTATCAATATTGTTATATGTATTATTAAGTTTTTTTTCGATACATTTAGTGAGTTGATCCATGACATAGTTAGATAAGCCTTTGTTAACAAGTGTTTGTTTAATATTGTGTAAATTGTGTAATTCTTTGTAGAATATGTCTTTGGAAGGAGATAACATCTGTGTTTTTTTATAACAGCCAGCATATAACTTTGGGGCATTCACTATGTTAATTGAAAAGACACGTGTTTATGCTAGTTGGTTTTCTATATAGAGAAGAAGTATCTATGTGTGCTAGAATCAATAAATACATAATGAAATGGAGTTTGTTTTATTATTAATATCAGGTTCTATTTTAAATTTGATAACTGAGTGACTTTAAAATTTGTTTTTATGTTATGTACTTTGATCAATATTTTTAGATTAGATGAAAATGCCATCTATATATATTTATATATATTTCGGATTTATTATTGTCGTTAATTATTTTATTTTTTAATTGTGTCTTATAATAGTTAAAAAAGACGGGAAACTAAGGTAGATCTCATTGCAATACAAACTATTTGAGTATAAATATTACATCGGGGTTGACTTTAGTGGTCTCTGCTAATAATATATATTAAATAGTGCTTAATATGGATTGGTAGAATGCTCGTATCATTGTATAAATCACGGATAATGATGTCAGTTGTTTCATGGACAGGAATTTTACTTAATAAATTGTTTTTTAAATACAATGATGCGATTGTTTGGTTGTTATTTTTACATAATAAAAGATTTGTATAAATACATTTGCAGAGTTAACATCATATTTTCTTGGAATGTAGAGCGTAATTAACTTTATTTTTAATATAATCTTTCCAAAGCTCTTAACAAAATAGCCTACTTAAAAACTTTGGGAGACAATGAAGCATAATAGTTCATCTTAAGCATTTATCATTAAGTATATATTGAACTAAGTTTTATTGAAATAAAGTGGTTCGTTGACCACGACTGTACCATTTTTACGAATGGTTTAAAATATCATAGAAGCTGATATTTTTTTATAGAAATAGGTTACACTCTCTGCTGCAACTTTGATTCTTAGCCCTAATATATCATTCGATGTAAATTGACGTCCATCGGCGGAAATATGTTATTTAATGGTGGTTGAATGATATTTGATAAGTTTGAGATCCGGAAAGACTGACAGCTACACCATCAAACTTTCAGTTTGCATGCGGTAAAATCTAGGTATGCTTGGCTGGATGTGATAGAGTGTAAAGTAGCATTATCTTGGATAAATACTAGAGGCTGTGGATGTGACTGGTATGTCATTTAGCCATGGATCCAAGACCTCCTTCAAAAGATTGCAGTATTCATTTGCCGTAATTTTAACACCCTCACAAACCTGACTGAACTAACCGGCCTGTTCGTAATGATACCAGCTTCTATCATGAATCCTCTACTCTGGTTTTGAATATATAAACATAGGCGACTCTAATATCAAAAGTAGACCCAAGAGACTTCGTATTCCCGTCTGTCGACAGAACACAACTCATGTCCAACGTCATTTGTTTCCGAGTTCACTGAGGCCTCAAGCTGGCCTGACGGGCCTCAAGTGGCATAGTTTCGTGGAAGCTCGTTCTGAAGCCATGGTTTCGAGGGTGAGATTTCTGGTAGTTTTTGGTACATGAAGATGTCCAGCGGTGATGAATATGAATGTTTGTCTAGGCTTCTCACGTTTGCAGTAATGTACGTAAAGTCCAAATAAAGTTCTCTGTAGACTCCACAATCAATTCGTATTTTCATTGCCGAATAATTTCTACATGACGACCTAAATCTCCGCAATACATAAAGATCAGATCATTCCAGCACTTTTTTTTGTTATAATAAATCTTCTGCATCGTTGAGGCGTTTTCTACTGCGCAATTAGTGGCAGTGGAATGCCTTGCTTGGAGTGAAATGATTAAAAACAAAACTGGTGTTGACATACTGTAAAAAATAACTGAGAAATGTTTTATGAAATGCCAAAAATCCTATATTTGAATATTAGTCTATTAGAGACGATCAGGGAAAACAAACACACACACACACACACGCATATATATATATATAATTATACTCGTTTATTATAATTATACTCATTTTTTCTTCGAAAACTATCCACGGAAGGAAAAAAATTGTTTTAAAAAAAAGGAGCCTAGTACATGAATGTCAGTCAAAAGTGGCCAGCATTCCCTGACGATTCGTTTAGGTGACACCTAAGTATGTTTGTATGGCTCATTAGGTGATATATATATATATATATATATATACGAGGGATTTATATTATATATTTAAGACTAATGAAAATTAATACATTTTTTTATTTTTTAATAAAAATTAAGACTAATGGACTTTAAAATTTAAAATTATTAAAGATCTCTTTTATCTAGTAATCTTTTTTAAATACAAAAATAGCTTTTATTTAAAATATTCAAAAATTGTTTTTAGAGTTAAAATAAATGAGAATTAATTGTATTTTTAATTTTTGTATTAAAATTAAAGGACATGAAGCCAAATATATAAGTAAACCGAAGAAAATACAAATTGAAAGAGTATAACCTACAGTAAAAATTAATTTTGATCAATGTATTTTAATGTTTTTTTTTCTTTTTGTTTTTGTGCATTCATGTGACCATCAATTCATTTCTCTTTTTGGATTAGTGATGGTTATTTAATTGGTTCTAGCTTTCTAGAAAATATCAATTTCATCTAGCGCTTTACGCATTGTATGATTGGGTTTTAGCATATGAAACAATGTGTCTATTACCGCCATTCTTTAATTTCTAAATATCTTTTAGATATAACACTGATATTTATGTATCTTATATTTCCGAAAATGATTCGATGATGAAGAAGAAAAAGTTCAATAATTTTTAGTAGAAGCTAGTTAAAATTTGACATCGTTACAGGAATTTATGCTAGCTCGTTATACAACATTATCTGTTATAAATTAGCCGTTGTAAAATTCTAAAATTCTCAACTTTAAAACTTGCCAGCCATATATTCTTCATTAACCAGCAAAAAAGATTAAAGAAAGAAAGTAAACTTTAAAAGAAATTGATGGTAATTCACATTATTTACTACATGTTGGGGCATTGCTCTGTTAATGTCGAAAGGGAATGTAAGATTTTGTAATAGTTTGTAGTTTCTACATGCTCTAAAGTAATAATTAATAATAAATATCCATTTGTCTAACTTTATATTGAGCACTGTTTTAAATTAATGTTTTGAATGTTAAAATTAGTTTCATCATACATTATTCATTTATATATATATATATATATATATATATATATATATATATATATATATATATATAAATGAATAATGTATGATGAAACTAATATGTATATGAAGCAATTTTAACCAAATTTATACGTATGTTGGGATTCCAGATATGATTATTCACTTATAGTTTATATAAATAGTTAATCATTCTCATCCTCTCGTCATCCTCCTTTTTAGACATTCGTTGCTACGATTAATCTGAAGCAGAACAGAGATGACCTTGTCTCTTGTGTTCTTACTTTTATTTTTCAATATCCTCATTCTAATTATATTTGTTGAAAAGATGTTGCCTCGAGTGATACTGTCTGCCTTTTTAGCCATATTGCTCTCAACTTTTATCATTCTTATTCTTGCTTTTGCGTCGATTTAACAAGAATAACGTCAGCGTTGCTGTTTTGTTAAATATGATGACGATGATGTATTTATATCTTTCTCTTTTCGCGATTGTCACATATATTTCTATTTTAAAAGCCATTCTATTTTTACATATTTTTATATTATTTTCATTTGTTGCTTTTAAATTTATCATTTCTGTAATACTTTCTCATTTGAGGTAGAATTACATAACATTAGGTTATACTCGTTACTCTCCTCTTTTATTTTGTTACTATTTTTCTTTCGTCATCTTATTCTACTTCATCTTTGTTATTATTTTAACTTCATCTCTTTTTTCAGTTTCATCTTCCTTTTTCTTTTTATCTTTTTCTTATTCACGTACTTCTTGTTTTTTATTCTACTTCTCCAGATTATTTTCTTTTAACTTTTATCTTTTGTTTTTTTTTTAGTTCTCTTACGTTTTCTTCTATCATTTTTTTCTCATACTTCATGTATTTTTTCTTCTTCCATTTTCTTTTTTTATCTTTTTTCATTTTCTTGACATTCTTCTTCTCTTCTTGTCTTTCTTTTTCTACTATTTCTTCATACTTCTTGTTTTTCGACTACTACTTCTTCACTTTATCGTTCTTCTCCTTTCCTTCTTTTTTCTTCTTTTTCATCTACTTCTAACTTTCTTTCTTTTTTGACTTTTTCTTTATTCATTTTTTGTCTATCTACTTTTACCTCATTTCTTTCTCTTCTTTTACTAGTTCTTTTCTTATTTTTTCTACTTCTCATTTTTATTCTACCTCTCTTTCCTCTTATATTTCGTTTTTCTTCTATTTCTTCTTTTTTTCTTCTTCTTGTATTTCTTCCCTTTCTTCTTCTATCTTCTGTTTAAATCTCACACGAATTAAACTTCTTTGTAATCAGCCTAAAATATAATACTATTAATTATAATTCAAATTTAAATATTTCCCACGATGTTTTTGTCTGAGTTACAGACGTACATTTATCTAATTTGTTATTAATTTCTTCTTTCCCTCTCTCTTTTCCAGCTACCCACTATCTCTTCTGCCGACTTTTCTAACAATTTCTACTATAATTATTATTGCTATCCTCTTTATACTGTATTATTCATTTTTTATCTTTTCTTTGTTGTGATAAGAATTTCAGTAATTAGGTTTCCAATTCATGCAGCGTTCCTCTACCATCTTATCTGCTGCAGTGTTTATTCGATTTATCATTTCAAGTAATATATTACTGATACTGGTGACATACGTCGCAATAGTGGTTTCCCAGAGAAGCCTTTTCGAAAATGGAGGTCAGAGAAAAGACAGATACATAAATGGGAGGAAGTAGTGTGTGAGGGTATAAAAGACATGCTAAAATAACGGAAAGATATGAAAACGTGTTAATAGAAAAAGAAAGGGAGTCAAAGTATAGACAGACAGAGAGACAAAGTCAATAATTTTGGGGGAAACAAGGAAAGAACTGAAGTTACATATAGAGTTAAAGGTCCTGGTGAGAGATATAAAAACCCAAGTAGAGAGAGAGTAGGAGATTAGGAAATTAGGAATGAGTAGAAAAATAGTAATACACAGAAATACGTCGGAAGAGAAAAATCAACGCCGATCAATATGTGTAGTTTCTAGCAGAACAAACACATTCCTATGTTGAAAAGGAAAGGGAATGTTTCGGCTATAGAACCAGTTTCCAGGACAAAAGAGAGACGCGGGCTTGAATTCCTTTAAATACACAATCGTTTTTCCAACAGGTTTTCTAATTCTAGACCAATGGTTGATAATTTTACTGTTGATAAAAACAAACAAGAATTGCTAGCCAAGTACGCGTGCTCACTCAAATAATGCTAATAAGATGTACTTTCAGATAAAACGTTATATATATATTTATATGTACAAAGTTTTTTTTTTCTGAGAATACATAACTGTGACCTCAAGGAACTTCGAATTTGGCATGAATCTGCTCAATTGAAGAGTCAAACTCTTTTTACAAATCAACATTGTATCTACACCAGATAGCGAGCACTTTACGACAAAATACCTGCTTGCCAAATACATTTTATAAGTATTAAGCTCTGAAAATATAAATGTTGGCGCTAAATACATTTACTAGTAAGCACACACACACGCGCGCGCACACACACACACACACACACACAAACGCATATATATATATATATATATATATATATATATATATATATATATATATATATGTATGTAGGCCTTGTATAGAGTGAATATTTGTAAGAAACCATGAAATCGGAATCAAAGAAATATACAAACAAGAAACTGATACTTTTGTGGAAATGACTCCCATGTTAATTGAAATGATTATATATGTGTGTGTATGTGTAAATTTTCAATTAATTATCTATTATAAAAAAATTATTACTGCTTACCTCATTGTCAAAATATAATATATTACTTTAAAAAAATGTATTTGTGGGTGGTCTATAAATCATTGATATAAACCAATCTTATTTACATAATTTCTTTATCAACTAAATCAGCATTAATAAGCTTTAAAAATGTATGCTATAAATAATATTCAACATTAACTCTAATAAATGAAAACTCAGGAAAGCCGATTTTTTTTCCCAATCATTTAATCCCCTGGCAAACTACAAAAGCATGTCGCTTTATAGAGTGTTACTCTCCTTGAAGCATGAATGCGACAGTCATCATGAAATTTTAGTCCCTATATCTGTGCGCGCGCGCACACACAGACATGCTGTCTCATTTTATATATGTATAATAAAGATATATATATATATATATATATATATATATATATATATATATATATATATATAAAGAGAGTGAAAGTGATGTTATGCTATAATATCGGAATAGTGAAATATTTTAAATTCTAATGATTATCACTTTTTTTAACAAATGTGGAAGTGTTTTAAAATATACAACACATTATGGAAATAGATAGATGATATTGTTAATGGTAAAATTAGACATTTTTTTCCAAGTAAAAAATTCGTATTCATTGACTGAGCAATTATCGATTGAAATTTATAAAATATTTTTCTTAAAATGATTTTTTAGGAAATGTTTCTCAAGTCTCTAATATCGATAGGGTTTGTTTCCCTAGATTTTAATTGAAGTAGTGAGGAATTTCAGCATCTTTGTTGTGCCATTTTATATTTTTGACTAACATGTGAGATATAGTTTAACTGATTCTATTATTGAAAGGCATCAAGATACAGAGACTAGTCTAGAGGCTTCAAAAATAATTTTATTGTTGAAGATAAAGAACACTCTTGTGCACGGAAAAGTTTGAAAACGTATAATTGGCGGTATTACTTACATGAAAACGTTTTCATTACATATAGATAGATAGATAGATAGATAGATAGATAGATAGATAGATAGATAGATAGATAGATAGATAAGAGAAGCACAATGTTTTAGTAGCCAATAAAATAATTTAATCACCTTGGTGGAAAACTCCAGAGAAATATATTGTTTACATTACAAGACAACGTAAAAAAATGCTCTTAATAAAATATAGAAAGTTACTCATATAATCGCATACAGAATCTTCTAGTCATATGTTCCTGTTCGCATTTTGTCTATCACGAAAAAAGTATTATCTGACAAATAGTTCAAGTATCATTGTTCAACGCTAAATGTCACGTCTCAACCGGGGATAATTTTACTGAATTCAGTTAGCGTGTCATCAATAGCTTTACTTTCAAATTTCCTCATTACGTTGAAATTAATGTTAGTTAAACTTTATTACAGATGAAGTTAATAAACATTTTCTTCTAGTGTTATAATCAAGCGCACGCAGACACATATGTCAACGTTGAATTAGGAAAGTGAGAATAAGTAAATTTCTATTAATGTTGTAGGGGAGATATGAATCCTTCTCAGAGTTAATCAACTTCTTTGAATGAGGTTTTTAAATAATGCTCTGCGTGTGATTTTACCCTCTCTCTCTCACACACCCCCACACTCCCCACACACACACCCCCCCCCCATATATATATATATATAGAGAGAGAGAGAGAGAGAGCCGTCCGCAAATTAATTCAAGCAACTGGTTTGGTTTCCTTTCTGTCACGATAGAGTCAGTTTTAGGCGTGGAGTGACAGGGTGCTACCGATTTCTCTCTTTTCCTCAGATTTTTTTCATTTTCAGCGTGTGAATAAAAGTGAATCAGTTTTCGGAGTGTATGCTGAAATATGTTTGGCCTTTAAAAATATTGCGTCATCCGTGATTTCAATCCGATTTCTGAGACACGACTGTCGTTTAGTTGTTCTACGTTTATTTCCTGTGGTAGACGTTATTCCAAGACAGCGCACGAAAATTGTAACGATGAACAAACTCGTTGGCAAAACTTAGGGAGAGTTCGCGGATATTGTTAGTGTTAGCATTTCAACTGCCAGTCGTGTAATCAAAGCGAAAAAAAACATTTTATCCATTAGTCCAAAACGTAAAAGAAATACATAGGGAAAAGAAAAAGTAAAGACCAAGCATCAATGTATACGTGATCGAGCTAACCGTGAAAGATCGAAGAAACATATTTTAACAATTACTTTGTACAAGACTATATATATATATATATATATATATATAGAGAGAGAGAGAGAGAGAGAGATATTAAGATAGATAGAGAGAGTGTGATATATATACACACATATATACACTTTTTGCGAAGTAATTTAAACAAAACGAATAATATATATATATATATATAGAGAGAGAGAGATATTAAGATAGATAGAGAGAGTGTGATATATACACACACATATATACACTTTTTGCGAAGTAATTTAAACAAAACGAATAATATATATATATATATATATATATATATATATATATATATATATATATATATATTACAATTTTGTTATTACGGTGGTTTATAAATGTGTGATATCACCATAGAAATATTTTCCTGTTAGATAACATTACTGTTTTTCTTCTGGTGATGTTTAAAAGTAAATGTGAAAATGATATATTTAGAAAATATAATATGAATTTATGGTTACTTAGAAAATTAGGAAGTGGTGGTTGGAAAATATGTTTGTAGGTGTATCAGTATCAATCGACCAAAAACGAAAATTCGGTTGAACTATGAAGTTAATGATTTGGGTCTCAAAAGGCAACAAAATATCCTGATATCATTGAATGACACTTTTTATTTTGTCTGAGTATGTTACATATTGCGACCATGCTTTATTTCATTTTTTTTATTTTTTTATTTACTACCTCATGAGTTACAGAGGCTGGAATGTCTACTTTAAAATTAGAATTACATGATTATTTTATACTAACATATGTTATGTTATGAAAACTAAATAAATATTGTGTGGGCCATTTATTTCAGTAAAATAATCTTTATAAAATTTCAACATTTTTATATAATTCTCATCAACCTTTGCACAAATGTTCTTTAGGCTTCTGGTCAGGTCATGGGCTCGTGATTTTTTTTTTATTTCCCCCTATACCCGTAATCAATACACCGATAGCCGATCAAGTCTGATCCAGATCAGGATTTTTGCCATTTTCTCATGGTTCTTGCTGCAGAATTTGCTCTAACTTGGTAAAATTAAAGTTTTTAGCCTCAAGAACTTGTAGATTTTCTCAGATGACTCATTTTCTCCGATATCGGAAAATCTTTACCCCCGATATTCCATTGAACCTGATCAAAACTGATATTCAGCCATCAATATGGCTCATTTTATCCAATTTTACTTCAGATGGGTACGATAAGTTTTCATGACCTTACTTAGGTTAGTTTATTCTTGAATTACTTATTTAACTTCCGATATTGGAAATCGATTCGCCGATATCCTATCGGGTCTGATTAAAATCGGGTTTTCAGCTCTTTTATTTTGCTATTTTTCTTTTTTTGCTCTGAATAGGAATAATTGTAGTTCTTAGTTTAATCCATGATACCATTTACTTAGAGGACTTATTTAGAATTCAAAATTCAGTTTGCGACAGAAAACGTTTTTGACATCGATAGCGGAAATCAAAATTTGACTTATATACATTCATGTTTCTTTCAATATAAGGTTTTGCTTTGAATGAAAACAATTATTGTTTTTTAGTCTTTCGTACGCACATCTAATAAGTCTGAGATCCAGGACAATAGATTAGTTTTAAAGATTTCAATTAAACCCGAGCAACGCCCGCCCAATACTACTAGTATATATATATATATATATATATATATATATATATATATATATATATATATATTTGGGAAGAAATCTCTCTTTTATGCGGGTATTATTAAAAGTGACAGCCAAGATATTATGGTTAAGTTTCTTAATTTTACATGTAAATCTTTTTCTTTTTTCTTTTAAGTATATAAGTTATATAACAATTGTCCAAACGTTTTGTTTATCCGAATGCTTTCAGCTGTAAAACTTTTAGTCATCAATGACGATGAATTACAATGTAACCAAAAAAGAAAAAAAAAGAAAAGGCTTCACAGTATGTATAACTTATATTTAGTCTTCGAAGTAATCGCCATCGGCATCCAGCACCTTCTGCCAACATGTCTCTAGCTGTTCAAGCCCCTGCGGTAAAGTTCAGTTTTGACGCTAAGAAATCCGTGAGGGTTTTGCGCAAGTCTGTTTTTTTTGGTGAAAGAAAACGTGGTAATCAGATTGCGCAAGGTCAGGTGAATAACGTCAATGACACAAAGTTTCTCACCCAAATTGCTGTATAGTACCTCTAACCACGCGCGGGACATGCTGCCTGCCGTTGTTAGGGAAAAGAGCACACCTTTGCGATTCACCAGTGTCGGCTATCTCTGACGTAATGTCTGTTGTACATGTTTCAATTACTGCGAGTATAGGTCTCCAGTGACCGTTTGGCCCGTTGGTAGCAGTTCATAATGAAACACTTGACGACCTGTCCACCAGACAAAAAGCATAATTTTGTGTGGGTGCATAGGCGTCTTGCGGTGTGAGAGGGACACCAGCCTGAGGAGACAATATAATGTGCGGATGATGTGATAGATTCTTGCCTGGAATGAGATATTTGATAGCCGAGTTCAAATTTCAGTGGTGTTCGTTGCATTCATTTACGTGATACTAACCTTTTGCATTCATGAATCGAAAGGGTACATATTCGCCTAAGCTGTTCATCAGCACACATTGAGACATCGCCGTTGGGTACTGACCCATTTCTGCCCATGAATAGGAGAGAGTATAGGTCTTAAAAGATCCTTTCACAAGCTCAGAAGAATCGGTATTTAGAATTCGGTAAACATGTCACAGAATCTCAGAGACTAATCTGTTCCATTCCTGACTTCAGATTTATCAAGTTTGGAAGGATTTTCAGCTATTATATATTCAGTTCTATCAACGAATCATATTTTTGGCTATAGTGTGAATTCTTGACTCCCTAAAACATTGATTTAAATTCGTCTTAAAACTCGTTTATCAATTCTGACGCGATTTCTCTGCAAGTTTTGAGTCCTTCAATTGAGTGAACATAGTATTTACTTTTTCTATCCTATTTACACTTACGATACAGCTAGTTCATTGACACCACCATGTCTGATTGTTAGGCTATTCTTTAATTTCTATACTTAAGAGAGTAAATAATTCACTGACACAAAAAGGGCTAGAAAATGGTTATAATTACTAGTTTATTCCCAGTAAATTTACGTCTATGTTTTTACGTTTCACCATACATGGACGATTTTCTGTAATCATTAAGTAGGTAATTTAAAAAAAAAAGATAGCAAGAAGAAATAAACTAATATAGATGAATTTCGTTACATTGCAAAAAAAAAGAGTTTTAAATAATTTTTCAAATCATTTTTAAACTAAAGTCGTTTCTATTTCATGCTCATTTGTGGTCAAAACAACGTCTACAAACCCAGTCCGATAAAGTCCTAACAGATAAAACGTGTCATAAATAATAAACATTTTTCATTTTATCTTACAATGACTCAAATAAAGAAATATAGATCTAAGAAAGCCTCTTTACAAATGAAAACACACAAGCAGGTCTAGAAAAGGCAGCAATATTTGAATTATATTGGGTTTGTTTATACATTTTCTATATTTTTCTATATTTTCTATTGAGTTCTTTTTATAGACCATTTAATATAGTTGTATTATTCTTTCTCTCTCTCTCTCTGCCTTTATATATATATATATATATATATATATATATATATATATATATTAAACATAATAATCAAGCCTATCAGGCATGACCTATATGTTAAATAGACAATCCCCATTTGGTGTAGACATCAAAGTACACTTTTATAATTACATATGCACCATGTGAGGTTGAGTATCTCAACTCTTAAATATATAGATATAGCCTATATATTAACCACACACACTGACATACACACACATACACACAGACACACACACACTTAGATAGATGCCATTATTCGAAAAAAAAATTTGCAGTCACATGTTGGTTCATATAAGCATGTTGTTTTTCATTCTTTTCATAGAACTGAGTTCAATTTTAAAAATAAGTCACTTACAGTTACATCTAGTGTATAAGGTGGATTACAAATAGATTTTATGTATATTTCTCGCTAAAACCACGGTTAACTTCCAACAAAAGTACTTTACCCTGGACATCAAGTTGTCATACCAGATATTGTGTTTTTACATCTTTTGATTTCTAGTTTTATTTTTTCTTCATTTTGTATGTCTGATGATATTTGAAATTCTTACAGATGGAATATAATAGATATCAGTCCGATTCGTTAGCCATTGTTTACGAAAATAACGAGCTGAAACTTTCAACAGCACTGAATATATTTCTTAAGTATCCGTACTATCATTGCATTCCATTATATAACAATGTAATATTGCTTGAAACTCTCAACGGAAGATATGAATTATAAAATATGGACAAATGCGATTTAACTGTATATATATATATATATATATATATATATATATATATATATATATATATTACTTCTTTTGATTTCTAGTTTTATTTTTTCTTCATTTTGTATGTCTGATGATATTTGAAATTCTTACAGATGGAATATAATAGAAGAAGAAGTAATGATTTGGCATATCATTACGTAGACGCCCTTTGACAATGTTTGTGTGTTCTTTGATCATGCAGGCACAGAACTAAAGAAATAAGTTTTAACATATACAATACTCTTAGTCTGATGTCTGATGTCTGTTTGTTCTAACAGAGAAAGCGTATGTGTTATTAATTGGACTGGTCTTTGATCAGAGTATTGTTATGCCGATTGATGCTAAGTTGTTGAACTCCACCCCTCACAAAAATATTAATATGGTAACTGATCAGTTTGGCTACTTCTGTTGTCATATGCTTTCATGTATATTCATTCACTTATAACCAAGTATCTTATGGCGAAACCTAGTGAAAGATAATACGGATTGTTTTTTTTTTCAGTATGTTAATTTCGCATTTGCGTTTGTAGTGATGTAGTTATCATTCATTTTCTTCCCTAAGTCGAAAGAATTTGGAATTTTAAAATAAACATATGTCTGCAGAAATTTTAATAAACACAATAAAATTGCAGGATGTGTTACATAGTTATTCATACATATAATATATATATATATATATATATATATATATATATATATATATAAGATGTGCGGTTGTGTAATTGAGGATTCTTTTTAAAATAGAAAATTCACATTCGTTGCCCTGAAAAAGATATGAATCCAACTCTACCTCTCCCAATCAATTCTTAAATATCTGAACAGAATGAGTCATATAGATTTGGATGTCAACCGGTCTAGGAGAAAGGAAACTCTTCAAAATTTGAGGATAGTTTTGTAGACCGTATATAATTCAATTTACCAAAACTATCTGCTTTTCCGTGCTTTTTAAATATTAAATTAAAGATAGAGATCTGTATGGACAATTTAGAATTTCGATAATAAAAGTTGAAAAAAACAACGGAAGAAGCTAGGGTATATATATATATATGGAGAGAGAGAGAGAAAGACAGAGACAGAGAGAAAGAAATAAAACCCAACATCAAAATACAATATAGTTGAAAGTCAATAATTCACAAAGAAAATATTTGCTTTGCTATTAAAACTTATATTAATTGCATATAACTTAAATATCTTACAGTATTGTGTGAACATTTATTTTTTCAGGGAATTGTTTTAAATCTTTATATTTTGAAAGATGTGAATACCAATTTCGGATTTATTTATAGAATTGTCCATACAAATTTTCATTGTATATGCTAATATATTCATGGAATATAGATTTGCCAATTATTACGAATCCCCGTATATATATATATATATATATATATATATATATACCAAACATTCTGTATCGCAAAAACAACACTGTTCACATAAAAGTGCTCAATACAAAGCAGAGCGAATAATATTATTCTTAGAATTTTTAACCTAAATATGTTATAATATCACTACATATATATCCATTTTGTTTCGACATTAACTGTGTCTTATCTAGTGATGAAGGTGATTTTACTTTGATGAATTTTTCATTTATATATATATATATATATATATACATATATGCGAGTGTGTGTGTGTGTGTGTGTGTGTGTGTGTGTGTGTGTGTGTGTGTGTGTGTGAGAGCGTGTGTGTGAATTTAAAGTCATGTGTAGACTTCCGGCGTTATCTGGTATAAACACCGTTACTGAGAACATTGAAGGTAAGCAATATTGAGCCTGATCACGAACTAGATAGGTAACTTGCCTGAAAATACTAGTTGCTTCAAGCTGTTATGCTCGCCCGGTGGTATGGATTAAGTCAGAAAGAAAAAACTAGTTTAATCTTTGTTTTTAATTAAATCAATTTCTTCAAGATAATAAAGGAGACTTTTCACTTGATTCTTCGCATTGATTTAATTTCTCACAATGTAGAAAACTCTTACATAATATGCTTGTATTCACAAGCAAAATGCACTTATTCACTAATGGGATTGTTTTTTCTTCATTGGAAATAACAATTCAGAAAATAGTTCAATATCAGATACTATATAAATTGTATAAATATTTTCATTGAAAACAGTTACATCTTTTATGTACAATTAGAACCCTTATAAATATTGTTGCTTGTATATAAAATCAGTCAAGGAAGATGACAATTAGCATATCTAGCTTAAACTATCAGCTACTATAGTGATTATAATAATCGATGCGAAGTTGTAATTTCGAATGTAATTTAAATTATGTATCCTTACTAAAATGTTTCCAAACAGGGTTATCCGAAAGTATAAAAAGATATGATTAGTTTAAATATTTCATTTGTAAGGAAGACGATAGCTCCATGTAGGAAATCAGTTTCTATTTAATTTTCATGGATGAAACATTTGACATCTTGGAAGTCTACTTTTTTTAAAATTAATTTTAGATGCTTTTAAAATAAGTAGATTGCAGCCTTGAATAGATGGCCGATATATTTTTAATGAGCTTAAAATGTTTTAAGTTCTATTCATCTCATCTGAAGATGTGAGCAATCTCATAATATGTCTGTCAAACAGGATGAAAATGCACAAATATCAAATCCGATATGCGTAAGCACAAACGAGCGAAATAAAGAAAGAAAAAATATTTCAATTAATTTCAAATAAAATAATATTTTAATGTATTTTATATTTTCATCTACAAAGAAATTATTTCCATATCTGTAGGTTTTTTTACTCTTAATCGTGTGTTTTTCATTTAAATATTGATGTGATTAAAATATTCCATGCTGTTTGCTTTATACGAATTTCAATGGTTTTTATTCTGCTCATTTTTTCTGCGATTTTTTATTAAAAAATCTTCAAAGTTTTCTTTCTATTTTATGCGTCCCATTAATACACAGCAAATAATATTTTGCATTTTTAAGAATTATTGGTTATTTGGAAAGGTCTTATATATATTATGATTTATTGTCTTTCATTAAAGTTTTGTAATTAACCTTGTTATTGTTAATTCTATCTTCCAGATATGCTATTGTATACCATGCATTATTTTCATATTCATTTTCACGTTACATTTTCTATCTCCAGTTTTAATGTTGTATTCAAATAATCAATCCTATTTTGCTAATTTTCAAACAAAAAACTTTGCATTTGTACAATTTCACATGTGTAGTTATTCTCTTACGCATTCGTTTTCTCTTTCAGACACACATACATACACACACAAACATATATATATATATATATATATATATATATATATATATATAATGAATGAGTTTACTTAAGTTACAATCTTTTACATTTTATGACAATTTGTAAATGTTCCAAATCTGATTTATAATATAGTTCATACCTTCATTGTATTTATACAATTTCTATTTATTTATTTATTTGCATTCTTTGTATTCTTTGATTATTAAATATTTTAAATTTGTCAAATTTGCTAATGTTAAAACCTCTTTTTAAAAAATTATAATCTTCGGTTTCGCGACTTCATTATCTCTATAATGTTCTTTCTAAGCTTTGAAAAAGAAATTCTTTTTACACGCTATATTTGTTTTATTTCTAGCTTTCATCATTGTCTTTTTCTTTTCAAAGTAGGATATGCGACATCATTAAGACGATTTAATTAACGAATCACAGGGCCCCTAATTAATTACCAAGGTCATACAGAGAGAATAATTAGAAAATTATTTTACTATATTTTGCTTTCATTTTATATTTTTTATTATTATTTCTTCTTTCACTTTTAAAACCTTCTTATTTATTAGTCGGTTTATTTCTGAAGACATCAACAATTATTAATTAACTGTTTCTCGGTTTTCCTTAATTCTCAATTCAGGCATTTATTAACGATATTTAATTCTATTCCAAGATGGACGAACGGAAACGCATTAGTAATGACAAAGGAAAATGATTAGACATTGCATAACTAACGAATTTTAATCTGTTTAATTTTTAATATGTGCTTATTTTCCCATTTACAACAAATAAAAGAATGAAGGCGCCATCATGTATATTTTTCGACGTTAAATTATAAATGTTACATAATTTTGTTTGCTTTGATTTCTGAGCTATATAAATGTAAAAATGCACAAAAGTACTGACATATTTATTGCATATATGATTCATATAACCTGTAGTCAGTCAGTGCTATACGTGATACACGCTTGGGCGTCCATATCTCGAAAGAGACATGACTAACAGGGCAGAAGATTATCACAAAGTAGGTTGCCATTGCTTTCTGCGGTAGAGTGGTTGCCAACCAAGGCTATAGAACCCAATCTGTACTATCATTGAACCTCTAACTAAAAAAAAAGAGATACATTAATATCTTTCGCAAGGGTATTTGTGCGTAAGTTAATGCAAGTTGTTCAACTACAATTCGAACTCAGCACACCAATATTTCGTTTCGAATCGATATCCACTGCACCTCAACGCATAAGCTGTAGTATTTTGCGTAAAACTATGCTGTCGATATGGTTTTCTTGATTTAACTATATTTTGTTATTGACTGACTGCTTTGCAACTGGCCGTTCAAATAATATAACCTGGTATGTTGCATTTGAAATATTTTCTTTAAATTGTGAATCGTTGCTGTGCTAATATAATTCTGTTTTGGCAACAAAATATCGACAATCAATGACTATTTCTCACATTTATATCTTTTTTATATTTATATTGGTTTAGATAATGAGCATTCTTGACCCTCTGAAATATTATTTTACTTACTTCTTTCTTGTCACAAGAGCATATCATTAATCAGCAACAGATGTGTGATTCTGATATAACCACCTATATAAACAGTCACCTGCGTGAGTCATTATATTGGTTTTACTACAGTGTGTGATCGAAGATATAAACATAACGAACAGTTTACACAAGAAATATGTACTAATACTAATTCTACCGTCGTTGAATATTTACACGACTAGTAGATTGGTTACCTGGGAAGCGTTCTAACAGAGGATAAAAAGTGCGATAGGCTGAACTGAAGGCGTATTGGTATGGCAAAGAATACATACCAGCTGAGCAAGGAGTTTACTAAAAACGTTTCATCCCAAATCATCCAGAGAGGATCATTTTGCTGGAAAGGAAGAAGAGAGTATTAGATTTTTATGTAATATGGTTACATCAATATGATAGCGAATACTGGGAAATCTCATCAAAGATGAAGAAATTACTTGAAGCATTTGAAAGGTGTTCTACAGTAATATGTTGAAGATACTATGGATAAAACACACGAGCAATGTCAAAGCTTTGGAGAGGACGGACACGAAAAAAGAGATTAACATTAGGAAAATACTGCTGAAGTTTTGGAGACATTAAAAGAAGAAAGGGGTCATACAGAGCCTGATGTTCACCGGACAGATAGAGAGTATGAAGGACAAGCTAAAGCAGAACAACTTGATGAACTTGAACAGATGAATATTGAAGCGGGGAATTGAGTGGAATAACAGGAGAAGGGATATTTAGAGCAACAAGGGATAATGAGAAGTGGAGAACCATGAACGCTTATTTCCTATAGATACACAGCACATAGATGAAGAAGAAATGTCTACTTGAAAGACCACGCGGCAATCATTTTTTATTATTTGATCTAGATACATCAATCATTTATGAGTCTGTCACGCGAAACATCACGATGATGTATCGCGATCAGAAGGCCATTAGAGTAGCATTCTGTGTCAGAATATAGTTGTTCAATGTAGGTGGTTTTAGAGTAAGCAATCAATCTTGCTCTATGGGTAGAGGTCGAAAAAAGTAGATCAAACACAATTACTGGGTTTCGCAGAGAATTCTGCGTTTGCGTAGTTTTGCAGAAATATCATGGATGGCTCCAGGGACTGTGATTTAGCTTGTCTCCAAGAGATGTTTTTTATAACTCTCAACATCCGGCTGTAGGTCCCATCAAGTTTAGACTACAAGTAGTCGCAGTATTCATGAAAAATGATTCTATTTTGGGTTGAATGAATCGCAGTTTGTGTTGTGTTTTCCATATTACATCTATTTTATTCAGCACGACTTAGACTTTAGCTTTGCCTCCTTTTCCGTACAAATTTATTCAATAAATCATATTGATTCCCCAGAGAGAGTTTGTATTGAGCCTTGCTGTTTGTAGCCTATGAATTCAGTTTTGCAATCATTGATATAGTTTCACATCTTTAGCAGCATTTTCTAAATTATGTTGGAGGTTATTGCATTGGTAACTGTGTCTTCATTGATAGCTAGGTCATCTGCATAGTCGCTATTGAATAGACATTTTGCAGACTATCGAAAGTAAAATAGAGATGATGATGTTTGCCGAGGGAAATTCTTAATACATATATAATTACTTACGTGTTAAGAACTTAAGGTTGATGAGGAGAAAATGTACATATGTGTTACCCAGATGGACTCCTTGCTTTGATATCGACGAAGCATGAGTCTTCGTGGTGAATTAGCTCGATGTTCTCGTTAATTTTAGAATGCAACTGTCTAAACAGATTCGTTGTTCTCGAAGTTTTATTCGATAATTCTATAAGACTTTTAAAGATTGTTCCTATCACTCTAATAACAGAGGTACATCATATGAGTTTCATATGTTAACTGAGAATATTAAAGAAAAATATTCAGTTTCATGTATTAACTGAACTGAGAATATTATAGAAAGCGTTTTGGAAAGAAATCCATTGAAATTATTACATGAAACTGAATGTGATAATTAGAATTAATGCTACATATAAAGAGGCATAAAGTCCTGGCAAATGACACACACGTAACACAGAGTTTGAATGTGAAGCAGGAGAAAACAGTGAGTGATCTACTTAAAGTATTTGCGTGAATATATGACAGAAAAATTAATGAAGCTGCAGAGTCTTAGGTTCTACTTCATATTATATGTGGCACTTTTCATTCCAACAGGCTCATCTAGAGCATAAAACACTAAGTTCTCTTATCGCTTTTATCTCGATATGCGCTGTCAGTGTAAACTTTCTTTGCACATTATATGTCGATGGAATTTCAAATGTCCCCTGATCTTATGCATAACTGTGATATTTGAAATCGCTTTTCATAAATTCTTTATTACATTTTTTAAATAATTTCACCCCAAGCAAGGCATTCCACTGCTACTATTGCGCATGGGGTTATATAGGGGAAGGTAAAGAGTGGTTAGATATAGGAAATAACAGAAGGGTGATAGATGGGTAAGTATAACGAGGCTGGGGGTTGGGTAGATGGGAAGAGTGTTTGAAAGAATGGATGCGAGTTAATGTGTTAGGAGATGTCTATTGACCTTACATTTAAACTCCTGGTCATTGTAGCCTTCGGGGGAAGCAATCATGTGGAAGGGAATTCCACAGATGGAAGTGCAGCAAAAGAAATGTTGGAGTAGAAATTGCGGTTGCATTTTATAGGTTTCACTGTAAAAGGGTGGGATCCAGTTGCTAATCTAGTATCTCGTGCAAATTCGTAACTAGGGGGTACCTCTGATCTAAGTTCATCGGAGCAGGAGCCGTGAAAGTATTTATAGAAGAGACACAAGGAAGTCACGTCGCGCCGCTGAGAGATAGACTGCAGCTGGTTTGCCAAGTCGGTATCGATCACTCTCCGTTGTACTTTGTCAAGAAGCCCGAGGAGAACAGCAGGAGCACCCGACCAGATGTGGCAGCGGTATTCAATGCACGGGCGGATGGTAGATTTATATATGTGCAGGATAGATTCAGATGGAAAAAAAACTTCCGGGCCATGCACAGAGAAACCGACTTTCATAGCAGTGGATTTAGCAATGGATTTGATATAGTCATTCCACATGAGGTCCGCTGAAAGTGTGGGAGACCAAGGAGGGGTAGTGTTTTACTCTCTTGGAAGCAAGCCTGGTCCATGCTAATGGGAAGTAGGTGTGATTGTCTATGATGGTTAACTACATACTTATTAGAATAAAATTTGTTAGTATCCTTATTTTGAACCAGTTTTCTGTTACCTCCAGTTTCATTTTTCATATATCTAGCTTTCACGGGCATGTGAGAAAATTTTATATCACATAGAAATTCAACATATTTTTCATTGGTTCTAACAAAATGTTATCTTTTAGAATTTTCATGAGCTATTTTAAAGTGATGCCAGTGTAGTATTTTCCATTTTCTGTTAAACTATTTCCAAGGTATTTAAATTTATTTATTTTGTTGATGTTGACATCACAATTCGTGGTTGGTTCATATCTTTGCTTTTTTTCTTTTTCTGACATCTATAAATGCTTGTCTTCTTACATTTAAACTTATAAAGACATAAAGTTTACTTTCACTGTTGGCATTTTTTTCTGATCTACTCCTTTGGCTTGAACTAAATTTAAAATTCAAATTCATTTAAAATTATTTCTTCTGTTTATGGACACAGTTTCTCATTTTTGCAGAATCGATATATTTGTACGTCAGATGTAAAACGTTTGTACAACTGTTTGTCTGTCCCTATTCAATCATTTATATAATATGCTGCCGATTTATTTTTTTTATTAATAATTCCATTGGTCATATTTGTGTTTCTAATTCCTTCAAGAGGATACAATATTTGCCTTCTACGTCATAGCAGAAGTAGATTCAAAAACTTGTTCAACCTAGACTTAAACATTTAAAGATTGCATTGATCGCAAAATCATGAAAGTACACAGAAAGACGATTCATGGGAAGGAGTTTCTCAAGTGGAAATTATTTCTCACTAGTGGTTTAAAATAGAATGAGCATAGTTCGTTAAAATGTAGGCTGCATGGCGAAATTCTAGCCGGGAAGATTCGAACTCGTGGATCTAAGAAAGGAAAAATTTTTGAGCAGTGATATAACAGTAATATAGCAGTTAGTGGGTTGCGGTATATTCACTATGATAGAGTGGTTTAAAGTTTGAAAATCATTTATTCCATTCAAGGAAGCTGAGAAAATTCTAAACTCTATCAAGACTAGGATTGCAGTATTGCCCATGTAATAGCAGTACTCAATTTTTGGCCTGATCCGTCTCTCGTAAATGTAGATGAAACCGAGAAATCAGGTGCATACCGAGTCAGTAAAGTGAACCGGCATTATTCCAGCTTAATAAGCGATGGAGCGTATGTCATTTTTCTACTTGAGTTCTGATATTTGCTCAAGGCACGAGACTCCAGATTAATCCCTTTCATTTAGATTTTCATTTCTTGCTCAATCATTTACCGTCCTTAGTTTTTGAGTCTTATGTTCAGCATAGAGTTTCTTAATTCCAATTCTACTATTTCATTTCTGTTGTTACAAGAGGTTTAAATTTAGAAGGATAGTGAATTTTCCCTAATACTTGCCTTCTATTTCACTATCAATTTACTCTTTTATTTTACCTTATTAATCTCAGATCGATTAACGAATATTTGTATGCTTTACTTTACACTTAGTTGTACTTTTTCATTTCTGTTTTTTCATAATAGCTCTTAATTAGGCAAACATTTTTCATTTTTAGTTCTTTTCTATTTCACTTTTAATGTTATATTTACTCTCTTATTATATCTTATTGATCCAGCATTGATAACCTATATATAAGAGTAAAAATATAATATTAAACGTGAAATAGAAAATTAAATAAAAGAAAAAATATCTACCTGAATTTAGAGCTGTTATAAAAAAATGTAAAAGTACAACTAAATGTAAAATATAGTCATCCGCAGACAGATCTGTTTCGCCGTATCACAGCTCATCAGTACGTTTAGACTCCGACAGTTTTTTTTACCCAGGATTGAAACCCTACCGAAATGGCGTCAGTTGGTGATTCTACCACTGGGCTATATGGCGTTCGGTGGAAGTAGGCAGACTTTTTAGCGCATATCATTATACGCACTCTTACGTTATATTTTTCACTTAGTTGTACTTTTACATTTTTTATAACAGCTCTAAATTTAGGCAGATATTTTTCCTTTTGTTTATTTTCTATTTCACGTTTCATATTTTATTTTTACTTTTTATTTCATCTTATTAATCCAAGGTCCATTACCGTGTTTCTTTTTGCTTTACTTTAAACTTAGTATGATGTTTCATGTGGGAATATCATAAAAATAGCATGTCCACTGATACACTGATACAAACTTTACATTTTCAACTTCAGATGAGGATGATCAAATTTGCACATGATTATGAAAGCATTAACTAGTAGATGACCTCACTTAGACCCTGTTTATATGACATTATGTAATAACGTTGATTTAAAAATTTCCAAAATATCAACCAAAGACAGACATGCACACATACGATCTTTCTTATTCTTTAGCAGGTCAAAGGCTTTTCCAGAATTATTTCTCAACAATCGTCAATGTGCTGATCTCTGACATGCTTTGACAGTAAACCCTTCTCCTTCATTCCCCCGTCGCCTACTTATTTATTGCCCTCTGTCTTTCACCAACCATTTGTTGTCAATTTATTAGTCAACCTATTAACCCATATGCTGTAATATTTAACTGCTGGAAACAATTCATTTTGATTTTCGTATTTTTTCGGAAAAGAATGAAGGGTATACACACTTGTTCGATTAGGTAAGTGATTCATGCTTTCACAAAGACATCTGGCCAAATATGATATCAACACACTCGACCAGACTTTAAACTTGGTTCACTGATTCTGTTCTTTCAGACGATACGAGTTGTTGTAACCACACATCTGCCTACCTTGATATTATATATGTTTGTTTCAACTAATTTCTAAACATACATTTTAATTTTGCATCTTAGTTATTCCGATAATATTGACAGTATCTAAATACAATAAACAAATCATACAATTATTAAGTTGCTTTGGAAAAAATACCCTGTTTTTGAATAAAAGTTTTTGTTAGAATTTATTATTATAATTGTTGCACATAAACATTTAAAATTCATTCTAAAGATTAGCCTTTTTGCAGTTCCTTCAGTGTTTAACTTAAAACATTATATAGACATATACGGAACTGGAAATTAGAAATGTGTTTAACTTTGTGCATGGTTTAGAACATTTTGATTTCATAATGCATCCTATATTTTTGAGTATGAGGTGAAAAATATACATCTGATCGGAAAGGATGGGGCACACTTTCCTAGCAGATATAGATCTTTTTCTGAAGTTCCACGGTGGAATAATTGCATCTGTAACATCAAAGTGGTAGACGACAATTAACAGTTAAAGAAAATTTACTTGAACAGTATCAAGTATAATTTTCAGAATCATCACACCTGTAAACATTATTACACATCTGCTAACTTTTAGAGACATGTAGAAGTTAGATTAAAATTCGTACAAATAGCAATAGGCGAAAAATTCCTAATTGGGGTACGTTGTTCATCTGCATATAGTCCTTATATAAGCACTAATTTAGCGTGCTGGTTAAATTATTTTTCAAATATCGTATATTCCCAAACATCAAAATAAACACTATATAAGGGAAATCTTAATCAATTTTACAAATATTTACTGCCACATAAACTGTAAAGTCGTGCAAATAATAGATAGAAAATCAATTATCTAAAATACTGCGAAAAAACTTTTATCTAATTTAAAATTAAAAGTTTATAATTTCTATTTGCTTTTATTCATACCTTCATTTATTTTCATCTCAACCTAGCATATCATTTTGATTCCTCATTTTCATTGCAACCCTTCTAAAATCTTAATGCTTTCACAATGCAAAATGTCGGTTAACTTCAGAGATAATGTCTATCATCCTTTCGATTCCTTATCGACTTTTCCGGATTAGCCAATAATTGTGGTTGATTTTACTGTCTCTTCCAACAATTCTGACTTTCATGTACTGAAGACAATATCTGGTATCAGAAAAGAGCCATAACCTATGGTGCTTCAAATTTGTTACATCTAAGATCTCAACGATTTCAGAAATTGTGTACAAGGTCAGACTTGGCAAGTAGCGAAATATTCCTATTCCGATTCTTTTGAAGTTCTTTGTGGCACAAAAGCTGCCTTTCAGAGTAAAAGAAATTTAGGCTAATCACATGTCCAAAATCAACTGCGATACATCACTCGTTATGGGCGCTCTATCCATATGCTAAATTATAAACGGGTGAGTGAAAGGAGAAAATGGTAAATGATAATTTAGACATTAAGGTTCAAAACATCGACTTGAAAGGTTAGGCATTATATATATACACATACACCCACACACTCACACACACACACATACTCGAATGAATATATGTTTTTTGCGCATAAACCTATTTATATGTGCGTGAAACGATATTAATGAGTCGCAAAATGATAAAAAGAAGAAAAGGAAACGAATTGTACAAATACATTATTATAAAACAGGGGATCTACACAATCTCCAGTGCAAAACGCAAGTTTATTTTGATTTAATATTGGGTATTTAATATATATAATAGAAAATTGCCAATATTAAATATATAATATAAAATTGATCTTATATATGTGTTATATGACGATTTTTGTAAAGTTTGGAATTGAAATAAAAATTAAATAAATCAAAATAACATAATTATATTAACAAAGAATATCCATAGAGTTCTAACGCGCACAGATGTACAGAAGCACGCTCATTTAGTTATATATACTTGCACATACAAACACACACACTCACAATCTTATTTATATGCAAAAGCACGCTCATATTTATAAATGAGAACAACATATAAAAGAAATGATCATCTAACTAAATTTGAAAATTGTAATAAGATAATTTGTTGAGTTTCCTCATTGTAATGATGAAAACGTAAGAAAATAAACTATCGTCAATACTGAAAATGACGTTGACAGTTACTGAAGGTGAGAAGCGTACTCTCTTGAAAAATAATTTTTAGAAGAATTTTAAATTTTTTACCGACAGTGACAATGAACTTCCTAATATTAACATTACCATGTCTAATTATATATATATATATATATATATATATATATATATATATATATATATATATATATAATAAGGTACCGATAAATGTTTTCTTTTGAAAAGATTCCCAATCTTGATAAAAACAATGTTTTATCGTAAAAAATATTTGTTATTAAGCGGAAAGACAAAATAAAATTCCATTTTGTTTGTTTCATTTAATAAGTTTTCTAATCCTTTCTAGCCCATTTAAAATGTTAGGTAAAAAGTTTGTCTTTTGCGCCAGCAGGTGGATTTTATTGGATATTTTAGCGGATATTAACAAGTGAATTAAACAATTTTGAACTTTTTTATAAAATTTTGTAGAAATAATTTTAATTTTATATTACCTAAATAATTTTATGAAATTTAGAAAATAATATATTACAGTTTTTGTATTTATATTAGTTAAAAGCAGTTCTTGTAAAATTTAAATCATCACTTCATTTTGTTAAGCAGAAATGTCAATTACTGTGAACATGTAGTGGATCGTAAATAAGAAATCCATGAAATTATTTCAATAGAAATGTTTTTAATTGCTTTTATATTTAAGATATATTATGTCACTATTTTTTCAGAATAAAATTTGTTTGATTTTCATTGCATTTCTATAATAATTGTTTTCATTTTTTTTTCATTTTAATGAGAAAACATTATTAGGTTTTAGTTGTTTAAAAATTCTGCAACAATTTCAGTTGTTTTGATGACATTATTAAGCGAAGATATATTTGCTAATCATAAACTGAAATGATTAGTTTATATATAATACGATTTAACTCTAAAATTAGATTAAACTACTTGCGCATATGAGACATGAAGCATAAACATTCTTATCTATAAAAGTAAATTTATAAAATAACAAACATGGAAAATATTATTTTAAAAAACATTATATAGATGCATAAATATGTATCAATGCTTTTGTGTATGTGTGCGTTGTTGCAAATATATCCTTCTTCAAAGAAGCCATTCTTGTTCGGAACACTTTTTATTTTTTATTGTTACATTGTATATGCGCTTAACAGGGTACAAAAATTCACAGCGGGTATAATGCGAGATTCATGTCTAGATCGGAGACCATTTTGAAATCTTATTGTATTTAGCTTTCGAATTATAAAAAGCTGACATGTAAATACACAAGTATATTCATTGACAAAATGGCTTCATATGTATTGGTGTATATGCACTTAGAGTTTCCGAAAGCAATACTGCATGTGCATTTGCACTCGCAAACACACAGAAGCAGACAGTATAAATGATTTGTTCACGTTAAGCGTGTGAGAATTGTAAGTATTTTTTTTATTTAAAGTGGATATATCACACTTCATATTCTACATGAGTATCATTAGCTAAGATGGAAATATTTTCTCACTGAAATATATTTTGTCGAAAGTATACTGAATAAGCAATAAATGTTTAAGTAATGTATGCAAAATAATTATTTAAAATTCTATAGAAATTATATTATTGCGATCCTTATAAGTTACAATGTTTTACCAGAAGAATGACCTATAGAGAATTTGTTATATAAATGTTCAGTTCAAGAAATTACTGAAAATTATTAGCTTGAATAACTGGACCACCTGGAACTGATGTTATGAAAAATTTTAGTGTGATCAGTATGGCATAGATTTAACGCGTAGGTGACAAAAGTTGGAAATAAAGAGGTTAGACGATGACACGAGAGTTCAAGGTTAAATATGTTCTTAAAGTGAGTCTAGTGTATATATTTCAGTTCTATTCAGTATTAGATAAATTTATTTTAAAAATAAATATGACAATTTAATTTGAATAAAGGCAAAATAGATGGCAATTATAAAGCTGAAAATGAATTAAATTTACATTTCACGGCTCAAGAGAAAGGAGGAAATGATTAAGAGATATATTTAACCCCATATAAAAAAAATAAAAACGTTTTTCATGTTAACACTTGCAAACCAATTCAATTCTGTGATGTAAAAGAAAATTTTGATTATGTTTTTTTTAATATCTTGGTTTTCCTGCTAATCAGAGTTTACATCATTCAAAAAGACTACTAAAAGTAAGTACTGAGAGTATTATTTTGTAATCTATTATATATATATATATATATATATATATATATATATATATATATCATCCTTTTCGTCATAATCATTTCCTTATCTAGACTTCAAAAAAGCACATCGTCCTAAAGAAATATGGTCTTGGGCTGGATTCTTTTTTCTCCAGAACCTTCATCATTCAGCCTCTTTCTTTACTTTTTCTTGGAAATCATCCTCTGTTTTTCTTAATTTCAAGAGCTTTGGGAAACACTATGAATCCTCAATGCTTCGTCCTATTATTCTTTTATTGTTTTTTCAAAGTGCTAGGGCCTCTAATCAATGCTCAATTCCTGAAGCAACTTAATTCTCAGAAACTCCTCTCAAACAAGAATATGGCTATAAATTAGTACGCATGTGGCTGTATATATCTCATATAGTTTCGATACAGTTTTTTAAACCGGTTTTCTATCAAGCTACATGGCTACATTGTTCTAAGATGAATATTTGGTTCCATTCACTCATTCCTCTCAAATCGTGAAATGAAGGTCTTTTAGAACGGGCATTTTTACAGCTTTTTTAATACGAATTCGGGGTTTAAACCCAACGCTTATACTGGTTCCTTTATACTCTTTAATCTACGTCAATGATCATCACGGTGTTATCAGTTTCCATCTAGATATTTATGTACATAACCATAAATATACATATGGATATAAAAGCAAGTACATGTACAAACATAACTATTAATATGGTATTAACAAAACGATGCTCAATGTAATTTATATCACATTTATAAAATTTATATTATCAAGTATATATATTTTATCATACGTCTGTAGCTCGGCCCAGAGTTCCATGCACTATGCAGTCATGAAGTGTTATTAAAAACACATTATTCCACTATTTGAAGTTTTGTTTATAGCGTAGCACATTCTGAGATGTAATTATTTAACCGAAGTGTTTAAGTTTTTGTGCCTAAAAGATATATATGAAATGGGAATGTGAAATATCATAGGTTAAATCAAATTTTTCCATAAGTATAATATTTTTAGGGTAGAGGTTAAACGTTTTATGCCTCTGTGTCAAGGGGGATTTCTTGTAGTTTTATTTTCAGAGCAAATGAAAGAAATTAATCGAAAATAAAATTATAAAAATAATAAAGAAATATAAAAAAGAACGAAATAAAATTACATAGTGGAATGTATGTTAATCCAAGTGAATGTATTTGAGCAGTCTTTGATTCTCTTATGTATTTTTATTTACTCATTTGTTTTTTAAAACTTTGTTCTATTTGTATTTTTTTGGTTTGTTTCGAATGTTTTTTTTGTTAATGTCTTTTGGTTTGGTTTTAAGTTTTATTTTATATTTGATATAATGTGTGTTAAGATTGAGTATGTACCTAGAAGTATAACCTTGAAAAACACAGTAAAAGTTGTTTTTTTTTTAAAATAAAGTAGAATCATATTTTCCTTTCGTTTATTTAAAACATAAATAAGTGAAATCATATGTACAGTAATATTTCAAATGCCTTCTCTATGAGTTTTTAATTGTTCCTTTATTCATTATGGTTGTGCGCTTCGAGAAATCAATTTCAGAAATAATATTCCCCCAAAAATACAATTTCCATGTGATTGCAGGTTTACTTTAACCATCTAGCAGTCACTTATGCGATCTGTTTTTGTCTGCCTTTAAACAACTAATTGCTGCATATATCAACTCCCGTCTTTGAGCGAAATAAATTAATATGAAAATGAACACTATCCATACATATTGCCTACGTATTTGTAAGTGAAACTTGAGGCACACGAATAAGGACAATAACACATTTTCAGTAGAAATCTTGTTTTATCTTGGACAAATAATAATAATAATAATAATAATAATAATAATAATAATAATAATAATAATAATAATCTTGGACGGTTTAACAGCTCTCCTAAATCGGATTATCGTTTTGACGTTTAGTTGGCGGAGCGTAATGCAAAATAAAGTCTATCATAAAATAATCTCTAAGAAAATATGCACAAAGATTTTAGTTTCCGATAGAAAAATTATACATTACTCCGTCGCATTATGTGATGTTTTAAATCATTAAATATGATATCCAATATGTCAGTGCATTTTATATAAATATTTTGGTAAGCTTTCCAATTTGGCACAGCATGTCCTGAATTTAAGCGAAGTAATATAGACTGGTAGCTAGATCACAGTTTACTGTTGAAATTGGCAATCGCAAATCCTATCTTAACGGTTTCTTCTTTTGCACTTCTCGTTCGTCCAAACATCCCTCTTCTATCCTGTTTTTCTGGCAATTACGGTTTCCAATATTTAACTGCAACGGCACCTACAGTCTTCTTCAGTTCTATCCTGTCATTAGCTTTTCCTACACAACCATTTAAAAAAAAATTCTTCACTCTCAGTAACCTTTGCTTATGAAAACACTAGCATTGCTTGGGAATGATGTGGTTAAAAGATATCATGAATTATTTGATGTTGGTAAACAGTTTGTGTTAATTCATGCAAACAAATATACAAGAATACGTGGTAAATGGTTTGAATATTATCAATTGACTGCATATAAAACAGAGGTAAAGAGAAAACCAAAATTTGAATCATGTACTTGCTAACCTTTCTTATAAATGTGGACTCGTATCCACTCAGACCAACAAATCAGTGCTGATTTTACAGCACAGCGAACGCGTGAATAACTTTAAATCTTAAGTCTTGCTTGTGTTAGTCTTGAAAACAATAAAGAAATTAATTGTTGAAAGAAACAATATAACATGGTAGGAATACTTGTGCTGAAAAAAGTAAAAATGTAATGAAAAACAAAATTATGAAATATGTTTAACAGTAGGCGGTTCAAAAAACAATCTATTCAGATTGGTTATAGAAATTATTGAGGAACTGAACCATTATGTGGCTTTGATTAAATAAAATATGTGCTACCTGCATTCATATGCGCCCTATATGCTTATATGTATGTGCATATATATAATCATGTATACATAGCGGCTATAAATGCAAATGTATTTAAATAATATAAGTACAAACGTCTAATATATATATATATATATGTGTGTGTGTTTGTGTGTGTTTGTGTGTGTGTGTCTGTGTGTGTGATTTTACCTAAAAATATATCTATTGATCAGTCTCTTTCTTTCTTTTTCTATCAATCTATCTATATCTATATATATACAATTGCAACTGTTTTACTTGCGTTTACTTATGTGTATGTTGATCGTTCATATTTGTTTAAAAGTCAACATTTAATCTGAAACAAGATCATAAACAAAATGATCCTCGACCGAATTCATATTATGCTGTCATTTCCTTCTTTCTCTTTTTATGTATATATAGCTTTGTTTTTATATCTCTGACTACATTCGCCACACTTTTCTCTTTGCTTATATTTGTCTCTCTCCGTTCTCTTCTTAAAACAATGCCCTCCAGATAAAAATGACGCCGCTAAAAACGAAACAACTCCGCAACTAAGAACAAAGTCACTTAGTACAGCAGACAGAAGTGCACGGAAATGTTGTACTCCGAGTCACGTGTCAAGGCATCTAATTTCAGAAATCTCTCTATTTCTCTGTACAGTCAAATATTCACAGTCTTTTTCACCCTTTCTAAATCTATTTCTCTCTCTCGCTCACTCGCTCTCTCTCTCGCTCGATCTCTCTCTCTCACTTGATTTCTTGCTTTTAATCAAACACATATTTTTCTCGTTTTTTTTATATATTTCTTTTTTTCCCATATCCCTCTCATATTTTTATTTCTTTCATTTTCATTCTCATCGATGTATAGATTCTTATAACTGGAGTGAAAGATAATATTTTCTACTGAAGAAGGAAATTTTAATATCTCGATCATCCGGTATTAATTTCTGTTCTGAGGCCTGCAACCGAGTTTCCGTTGTATGAGTGCAGAAGAGACTAGAAGTGTGTTTGTTCGCCAAATCAGATTGAACTTTTCTGTGCGTATATTATTTGAGCGCCGATAGAAAATCAATAAGTGTGTGTGTTTGTCAGAGAGAGAGAGAGAGAGAGAGAGAGAGAGAGAGAGAGAGAGAGAATGTATCTGGTGTCAAAAGTATGCACTTAATTATCACGAGCAGAAACTATTCCCTATCTGCAGCAGTTGGCTGAAAAGTTCTCGGCCTGAATAAAAATCTTAAATAACATTGTGATATTTTATTAAATTTCAATTTATGATTTATGCCAATAACTGATCATAATGTTCTCGTTCATTTGGGAGGAATAAGGTCCTATTTATTGATCTACTTCTCTTCAAGTTAAATAAGCGATGCGATATTATTTTGTATAGGTGATAATATGTAAATTGTTCTCAAGAACGACTCGAGTAAAATCTATTATAAAATAAGGAAACTTTTCGTGTTAGGCGTTTCACCCTTTAAGTAATCACCGGCAAGTTGAACCACAATTAGTTTATGTCCAACTGTTTACAAAGTATCACCTGACGTTTCAGATCTTCTATTATCATAACATCATAGAAATAGCAATAAAAAGAATGTAATGAAATATTTTCAATCTTATACTAAAAAAAATGTGGAAGCAATAAATTATAGTTTTCCTTTTGCTTCATGGGCATGTGCAATTGAATCAATCTAATCATCACTTTACTTTGAGTAGGTCTAAAATAACGAAACATGGAAAACAAAACCTGTTTGTAATTCATGATAAAATTTCCTAAAAGATAATAATGCTCGGTTAGTATCACTTCTTATATTACATTATTAATATTAGAACATTGGGAAAATGTTTTCATTAGAGTTATCAATAAGTCCAAAGATCAATAATAAATTTAGTTTAAAGAATCAGAAATTATATAAAATCATTTAGGAAAAGCTATTTAGATTTAGAGGAAATTCATGTCAGGTTAACAATTTTTAAAAACATTATTTGATATTTCATTAAATGAATTATGTAATAGATTATAGTAGGCTAATAGAAATATCATCATCTCGGTATCCAACAAAAAGAAAATATTTTATAACAAATTCAAATAGAGATCTACGATTGAAAACCATTTAAGTTTGTAAGTGATACAAGTCTATTGAGATATTATTTATATGCTTGTAACAAATACAATTTTTATCCGAAGTCTCTAAAATCTCCAGAAATAATGAAAACTTACCACGGAATTTTAGGGAATTACAATTATTTCAATCATTATTCTCGTCTCCTCTTAAATATTATAAGGCAATACTATCAATTCCCACAATTGTAAATCATATTTAATCTCAAAAGAAAGGCTATTTATTTTAATACACTGCATTGCTTAGGCTGTAGTTTCCCTTTTGAAACCCTTCGAGCTATCTTTTGAATTTATTTTTGTTTAGATTATCTCTCACAATAAGCGTTGTATTATTTCTTCTTCTTTTCACGTTTTTATTCCTTATATAAGCTCATGGAGTACTGCACTGATGTGAAGGGAAGAAAATAGCAGTGTGAAGTCAGTTGACTCATACTAAGAAGATGTAACCTAGTTGTTTTTATAACTTATTTAAAGACGAAGTGCAACATACACATCATTAAGAAAATATAGAATTTGGTAATATAGTTTTTATTCTAATTCTGAGATTTTGATATACAATAAGCAATGTCAATTTAGAGTGTAGAAGATACTTACTAAGAATTGTGTTTATCTGTAAATTAATAGATTTGTTTGCAGTAGACCTCTACAGATTTGTATTCAATATTTTCGTTCTTTTAAGCAAGCATTTACCCAACACTACATAATCCAGTTTGCCAATGTATTCGATGCTTAGCTTGGAGTAGAAGTTAAGAATTCATACCTTTCTGAATGGCATTAGAGCTGAATTGAATGTACCGGGACTTAATCTTGGTTCGCATAATCCTCTCTGAGAGTAGATAAATTTATATACTCTTAGAATTTAGATGTTGGACAATTTCACACGTGTACACAAATAAAATGGTTTCCACCTCTTTGTCGAAGACGACAAACATACAATCGTAAGTTATTCTTACAAAACCCAAATATGACTTATTATATTAATAAATGTCAATACCTTGAAATTTCTAAAGCCGAGAAAATGTTGCACTCGCGCAACCTCACTCTAGAAACAAGAAAAACATGTATTGAAAAAGAAGATTCAGTCACATTTATAGCCTGCTACGACGCCAGAATTACAACATATGTTTCTTTTCTCTTACTTCTTTATAACGGTGTGTCAGGAGCCCAAATTTACACATAGATATATATATTTGTATTTTCCAAATATTTCGCTTTTTAATTATGCTATTACTGGGAAGCAAGGGAATCTTTTCTTTTGAGTACAAACATTTTTATATGCTTTTAAAAGCTAGATCCTTGACAATTTTCGAAATTAACATCACCTATTCAGTCATAAACAACTGCAACAAATACAGGTAGCAAGCTAACAACATTTATATAATCTTTTTTTATCTACTTTGACAAAATACTTTCTCAGTATTAGTATTTTACGGCCAGTGATCAGAATATATATGAATAGACTTGGTGAAAATCGCATAAGACGAATTAACATACTTTGTTCTTACATCGTCATTGCTGAAGTGCGTTATTAATATTCTATCTCTGTTCACATTCATTTAATCGTAGCCGTAATTTTTCAAGGAATCTAATCTAGAAGAATATAGACGAACACTTGTTTTGTCAAAATGGGGCTATCCAATAGAATCGTACAGACTTTGATGTCAAATTAAACTTTGATCACTTATCGGCGAAAAATCATAGATTAGATATAATACATACGCATGCCTTAATAAATGTTTCTCTGTAGTATATTATTTTGATGATCTATACAATCTTATCACTCAGTTATAATTTTAAATTTGTGATGTAAATATACAGATCTGAGCTAATCATTATTTGAGTGTTGAGTTAAATTATATTTTCGTTAGAAATAGAGATATCAGTGATAAGTTTTCTGCAAAGTTTCCGTTCAGCATTCAAAAATCTATGATACCGTAAAATCGATGAAAAACATTTATAATTATAATAAATTATATAATATATTTCATACATTTTTGTAGTTCTAATTTGAAGGAACTACCTCTATGTTAGAAGTAGATAAAACTAAAATGTATGTATCCTTATGAAGATGACTGCAAAGGAATGCAAAAGTAATCAGTATAGTTAAGGTAAAATGATACATTTAGAATGGAGCAAACAACGATCTAAACGTATGAAATAAAGTTAAATCAGAATGGCAGGCTTGGAGCAATGAAGAACGTAAAGGTTGGTATGATATTCGTAAAGACGAATACAAGACGTAAGAAAAAAGGCAGAAAGAAAGTTAAGGTCTAGCAAAATATCAGAATACTGCTAGAATATTTCAAAATTTAATGAGTATTAAAAAATGAAATAAAACAACCTCTAATTTTTCAAAGAACGATAGTGAGTGCAAATCCTGGCTTGATGTTGAGGAGTGTAAAGACAGTTCACGTGAATACAATTTTCGATGAATTTTGGTAATTAATACATTTCTTTTTGCGATTTTGATTAACGAGTTCAGTTTTACAGAAGGCACATTTGGTTCGTTGGATATATTTCAGTATACCATTCCAAGATTATATTGTTCATCTGTAACTTCTTTAGGACATGGTCGGAATTTCGGGCTTCAACACAACAATGATCCCAAACTTACGAAGAAATGGTTTGAAAATAATGGTATTAGTACGCTCAATTGGCCAATTCAGTCTCCTCTCTTGAATCTAATTGAGAATTTGTGGAATACTTTGAAGGTTAAAGTTCATAAGCGGAATCCATGAAATATCAAGCAAGTAGATGAAATATGCAAGGAATAATGAGATAAAGTAACTGTGGATCAGTGTGGAAAACTTGTGGACAACTATAGAAAACGACTGAAAGCATTGAAACAAAATATTAAATTCATATATCTAATACTTTTGTATTGGGTAATTTTGAACAAAAACTGGTTTCAACCATGAATTTTTAATTTTCCTTCAACATAAAACTAAAACAGCTTTACGAGATATAACTTACCAAATATCAGGCAAAATGGCAAATATAAACTAGAGTTATAACAGAAAATAACATGTATCCTATACTTATACGTGTCACTGTATTTATTATGTTGATATGAACAAACATAATACGAAAATAATGATAACATTTCCTTTCAATGTTTAAATTCTTCCATTTTCTTTATAAATGTTTTTGGAGAAGGTTTTCAATGGTTAAAGTTAAAATGGAAATATAAACATCTTATTTTATATTTTTGAAAATATGTGTTCCCATTTATACACTCTTTTAATGCGATTACTCTGGGATTTAATACCTGTGTTTTGATGCATTTCCAATCATATAACGGCTCTGTGTGTTCAAACGTCAGTTTTCTGAACATTGATGTTTGTCACTAGTAGGATCTTTCATATATCTATATTATATTTGCTTTGATAATCAATAACAAAGGTAACATTAATTTGTAGATATGTATGATGCATGTATTTCACTTGAAAATATATCTAAAAATATGCCACCTATCTCACTTAGTTTTATAATCAATTAGCGCTTCATATCCCAAAATACGAGAGGTTGCATTAGATATCTAGCGGCACTAATTTAACATATTTGTCTTCTATTTTTAAAATTTTTAAAATTTTTCAGCTGATATTACTTATATTTTGAAATGTATCAAATAGGTATCATGTAAAGAACTGTAGTTTTAATAGTATTATATATCATGAAGTGTATCATGTGAATTATTTTAATATGTTAATCGCTTTAATATTCTATTTCTATTATGTATATTTTTCAGACAGTTGTCCCCATTTAATTGTCATATTCACGATTTTTGGGCAGTTGTACGCTCCGATGTTCTTCAAGTTACTAGACATTTAAACCGATTCTTTTAATTTCTGTCACTGGGGTAGATTGCTCTCGATCTCTAAATCATGCGATTTCCAGATGTCACAGTTATCTCCATTTAACTAAACTCTCTAAGTTTTTATTCATCACTGCTGTTGCAAGGTATTTAACTCACAACTATTAAGGTCAAGTGACTAAATCCAACAAACAATTTTATCCACCAGACCAAGAAAAATGACCACTACAATTATGGTATGGGACAAACTTCCATTCACCTGAATAAATTCCGTGGGTATAATAACAGAAACATCTAGAATATGACAATAAAGATAAGGACATATGTCCGAACAATGTAAATAACATAAATATATATAACTATTCATTTCCTAGTTTAATTTTATTGAAAGTGTTTCGATAAATATTCTCCTTGTTTCAGAATAGGTGGCTTTCCCAGAACTGTGTGCATGTAGTTTCAGATGGTAACATATCTATGAAGAAATACTATATGCAAGGTTATAATCCAGTGTATGACATTTCACCAAAATGTAGATAACTGTTTTTCATAGGTTTAAACATATCAGATTTTAAACCAAGGAAAGTGTATTTGCGGGCAATTTTACTGCACTACTTTATTTAAAATAAATCTGCACTTCAAGCACACAGAGTTATTGTTAATTTTCTGGTGAGCAGGCTCTGTTAGAAGCAGCATGTAGAAGTTGGTCTAGATAGTTTTGATGTTGAAATAAAGTACGCTTTGGTGCACTGAAAAAATCTGTAGACAAAGAATTGAACGCGTTACTTCATAAAGACTCATATCAAGCGGAAGCGTAACCTGCAAAATCATTAGGAGTAGATTTCACAACAGTTTTGAAATGTTTGAAAGGATCAGAAATGATTCAAAAGCAAGGACATCAGGTAGCGTACGAATTAAAACCAAGTGGCGTCGAAGGGTGTCTTGTCACGTGTGAAGAGTTGCTTCAGCGACATAAACAGAAAAGAATTTAGCATCGTATTGTGACATGAAAACGATAACCCTAAGTGTAGAAGCTGGATAGTTAAGCTCCTTCATGCATCAACATTGGCGGAAACATAGTTCGAACTTTCTGCACTTAATCTGCTGGGATCAAATGGGTGTGGTTAACTATGAGCTGCTCAAAGGTACGAGACCGATACCCTCACGGGAGATCGCTGTTGACTATCAGTTGATGCATTTCAGCCGAGCATGTAAGATATAACGGCCGCTATACGAGCAGAGACACGACAAAGTGATTTTACAACATTAAACGCTAGGCTACATGTTGCGAAATGGGTGTAAAACTACTTTGGAAACGTTTAAATGTGAAGTTCTATACCACACGCAGTATTGACCAGATATTGCCTCTTTCGGTTATCACTTGTACCAGGAACATGATCTGGTTGAGCCGCACTTTCCTTATTGCAAAAATGCAGAAACATAGTTCAAATCATGGTCAACTTCAAAAGTCATTTGAGTGCCATACGTGATATACTCTTGGGCGATGATATCTCGAAAGAAACATCAAAAATTTGCTAGATGATTCTCCCGCAATAGGTTGCCTTTACATTTTCCGATAGACTGGTTGCAAACCAAGGCTATATAACCCAATATGTTCTGTTATTTAACCCATAACTGGAATGAAGAGACGGATTAATACCTTTCCGATGGGTATTTGAGTTTAAGTGAATGCAACAAATTTGACTGTATTTCGAACTCGGCTCTCCGATTTCTTGTTCCGAGTTAATATCCACTGCAACATGACTCACATCCAAATAAAAAAGACATGCTGTTTTTCTAACATGGAATTTAAATGTTGCCAGAGAGATGAGAAATTTAGTGGCTAGCATGGGTAATTCTTTCAGTGATATGTTTCTTACGAATAATGTTGTAAAAAGAAAGCATACTTTTCTTGAAAAATCAGTGAGAACTTAATCCAAGTTCTAAAACTATACTTGTATATAATTCAAGAATATAAGAGTTAATATATCATGCATATTAATATTAATATTAATTCTCCGTTTGATTTCATTTCATAACCGTAACTGTTATTCTGTTCATATTGACGATTTGCCATGAATAGGCGCTCCCAGTAAAAACCATATGTCATAGAAAGTTCTTTAAGATCTAATCACATGGACACATGTATTCTGAATATGACATTCCCTAGATTGTTATACTGGAATTTAAATGTAATTCTTCTTCCTGTCTATCACAATATTATTAAATTGAATAAATTTTATTATGATATGATTACTAATATCCATTTTAAAGTTATCACTAATCACATTAACTTCAGAAACAATGAGACAGACAGACAGACAGACGAAAGTCAATTTAAATACCTTGTAGAGTTCACATCAGTGATGAGTGAAATGATATGGTCATAATATTCACAAAATATAACTGTAAATTGTTTTAAAGTGTATATAATTGCACGCATCATTTTATCTTTTTGTTTTTTAAAAAGAATTTTACTTTTTGTAATTCAAATATTATACTACTTCCTTTACACATTCTATTATCTAATTCTTCTTTATCTTTACTCATCTCACTGCGATTCACTGTTAACAGTTTAAATTAGATTACTGTAATACCTGCTTATTATTATTATTATTATTATTATTATTTTTCATTATAAATAGATTTCTGCTATTGTCGCAAGACTTACTAGGTCTACTGGAAGACCTAAGGCAGGTCGTGGTGTGTCGTATGGCTGCGTCTCATGCTTTTTTCCTATCTTCAAAACATCCCTAGCTTTACATAGTCAAAGTTATCCTTAGTGTGTGGACTGTACGTAACAAGACAATTTTTTTGTATAACTCTTAAGCTGGGGTTTTAAGGGATTCTGTTAATGTGATTTGTTCCATTTATTATAATTCCAAATGCACCAACTGTCACTGGTATGATTTTTCTTGTCAATTTCTACATTTTCCGAGTTTTTCGTATTCCTTGTTTGCTATGATATAATCGACAGGACAAGCCATATCAATAAATAAGTTTTTTCTTTATGCTTTTCACCTATACTGTCTGGCCTATTTGCTTCAATCTGTGTAGATGGTTCTATTTGTGTAACCGGTGCTGTGTGATGTTCATACCAGTGTTTGTTTACATATTTTCCATAGTATTTGCACACAGTCCAGTGTAATTATGGTTATGTTGTCATTTTTCATCATATTTTGATTTTTGCTATGGTCGCACTACATACAATGTCTGCGTGAAGACCTAAGCCAAGTCGTGGTCAGTTGTTATGGCTACATTTTCTATCTGCCCTGACATACCTAGCGATACATAGACAAACTTCTTATTAGCGTGTGAGCTGTAGGTAATAAGACAATTTTTTTTATATCTCTTAAGCTGGAGTTTCCAGGGATTATTTCAATGTGTTGTTTTGTTCAATGTTTTCACTCCAAGAACACCTACCATCACTGGCACGATTTTGTTTTCAATTTTCACAGCTTTTTCTATTTCAGTTCCCAGGTCTTTATATTTTGACAACCATCACGATTAATAAGCAAGTTATTCTTCTTGGTTTTTACCTATAATGTCCGGCCTATTTACTTCAATTTTCCCGTCTGTGTAGATGGTGTAAACCCATAGATTAGTGCCATCTTCTATATCTGAAACCGGTGCTGGGTGATGTTCATACCAGTGTTTGTTTACATATTTTCTAAAGTCTTTGCACACTGCCCAGTATAGATATTTCCCCACTATATCGTGACGATTTTTGTATTCATTTGGGGCAAGTAGAGAACATCTTCAGACCAGATGGCATCTATCACAGCACCAGAATTTTGAATCCACATTATTATGGATATTATTTGCCTGAAAGTTTCTAGTGAAAAGACTCTGGTCTTGCTCTGTAAAAATAAGGCCTTCACTCTCAAATTTTAATTCAATGCACGTATCCATCAATGAATATTAACTTTATCAACATTGAATTTATTAGCACGTTCTGGATATTGGCCATGCAGAGTTTTTTTTTGCCAGCGTTGTTTCATCTGTTCAAAAGCTTTATCCTTGGCTTTCTTTTTCATATTTTTGCAGCAATATTTGGTTCTTGGCTTCGGTTTTGCTTTTCTACAGAATCTGATCAGTATAGATCTTGTTTTGTATTTACTGCCATCTTTCATTATCGAATATCTTTTCTTTCTGTTTTCATATTGTTTCACTAATTGTTGTTTCTATGTGTGTTAGTAAGCCAATAGTTGTTTTCTTGTATGACAATTCTAACTGAATAATACTTCTTCTATCTTCTTTCCGAGGTATGTATAGACTGTCTATAACAGCCTATGGATGATGCATCTTATGCTTAGAAAAATGCTTTGTTGTTTTAGAATTCATTCGTCTGATGTCGTTTAGAGTCCAGTTCAAGATGTTGAAACTATATTGTACCACTGGGATAGTAAGGCTACTAATAGACATAATTCTCTTCTGAGAATTCAATTAAGTTTTTAATATCAGTCGTAGCCTTCCATAGTACTCTTTACGCAGTAATTCTTCCATTTTTTATGGTGATTCTTTACACTTTCATTTACACCTAGATAGTTGTACACTTCTTCTGCCTCTAAATATTTTATTCTTAAAGCAGGGTCTAAGCTAATTTAGGATGGTTGTTGTAGCGATACTCGTAAAACTGTAGCCTCACCACATTTATTCAAATTGAATCTCATTCCAGTATCTTCACTTAAGCATTTTACAATTTACAGAAAACTTTCCAGCTCATTATCTTTGTTAGCATACAACTTTAACTCATCCATGTAAAATGATGGCTTATTTTCTTTTGCAGTGGTTTATAAACACATTCTGTCATATTCAGTCGACTGGATAATGCGATTAATGATATGAAAAATAGTAAGGGAGACAAAGTGTCATCTTGATATATATCTCTTTTGACGTTTATTTCACCAGGCTAAAGGTTACATATATAATATGATTGAAGTAAATCAAGATCATCCTGTTAATAAGTAATTGGTTTATAACATCCGTAACAGTCACGTTTGCACCCTTTTAGTTTAAGCGGTAGTATGTCATTTCTTTCCAAGAAGAAATATATATGTTTTGTTAATATAAATGTTAATAATTTGTATGTTGTCGGAAGGCATGTAATTGGTCTGTAAGTTTACGGGCAATTTGTGTCACTGGTCTTGAGTAGAAGAAATGTCATTTCTTTGGATATCCAAGCAAGAATATTAGTGTGATCATTACCCGTTTCTTGAAAATTTTTGGCTAGTTTTTACATGGTATATTTAAATAATATAGCCAAAAGTTTGGGATTTTTTCAATTCCTGGAAATTTCTAATTTTGTGCTTTTTTCAGTGTGCATTTCGACATCATCTTCTGATATTCCAGACCATGTATGCTCTGGTTTATTTTTCATTATTTCTATTTCTTGCACAATCCAGTCTGTTTTTTTTTCGTTATGTTCATTAGGGCAAGCCCATATTTTTTCTCAGAACTGTATAATTTCTTCCATTTTCTTTTTTTGGTGGGGCTGTCACTTCAATTCTCTTTTTACCTATTTCCTTATAAAATGTTTTTGCATCTGCTTAAAGATTCTTGTTTTGTCTGTAGAATCTTGATCATTTCTCATAGCGTCTTATTCTTTGAGCCTTCAGTTGTATTGTTTGCTTTATTTTTTCCTTAGTTGATAGGAATTCATTTTCATTTCTAATGTTGTATTTCCTTTCAACTTTTCTGCTTTTCCTAGTTTTTACATTTATTCATCTAGTCAGTTCATCCAGTACTGATAGTTCACTTCCAAGGTTTTTCGTTTTCTTTTTCTATTTTTCTTTTCTAAGGTAGATCTTCATGCCTACGAGGTTTTTGTTGCTGCTATTGCTGATGCATATATTGCTTTATTAAGATTTATATGAGTGTCTTCTTCATCCAAAATTAATTTGAGTGCTGCATTGTATAGCTTAATAGTTTCAAAGTTATGCTTGTTGGTTGTAATTTTTGGAGTTGTTCTCTTTCCTCCATTGCATTATTTTTTATCTGATTCTTGATTTCTTCCTTAGATTCTTTTATACTGTTATTGTTTTCCGTAAAATAATTCTGTTCAATATGTTTTGAACTCATTGCTGTCATGTTACTAAATCAGATCACACCTTTCCAGTACTTCTGAACTTACGAAATAATTAAAAAAATAACCAAATTAAAGGAAAAGAAAAAGTTGACGTACGGTTAATTTTATTACTGCTGTGAAAAATAATAATTTGTTCGTCCATTGTATATTCAGTTATTTTGTCATTAAAGTTGTCGAAAATAGAGTTATCAAAATAAAATAATTAAATAAATAAATAAAAATAAATTTAATAAAAAATAAATAAATACCTATTCTTTCTAAGAATGAATATCGTAGAAATTATCATCAAGCTGTTTGTCATCGTATTTTTACTGTTGTTTTTTTTTTTTGCTTTAAGAAAATTATCATAGATTTAAAAAATATTTTGAAATATCGACAACTAAAGGAAATATGAATAATAAGAAAACTAGTTGATGTTTCTATTAGTAACATTTAAAGATTAAACATATAAATTAAATAATATACGAAGAAAAATTCATGTTTATGTTAAAATAGTAAAACAAAATTTCATATAGAAAAAAATTTTATCAGAAAGACGCTGGATAAGAAAAATTCGATGTAACAGCCGCTCAATGAAACAAATCACCAATAAACTAAAGAGTATTTTGTTAAAAAATATTGCTATTGTGTAGATGGTGTAATCCCATAAAATGGTGACAACTTCTATTTCTTTGTGATGTTCATACCAGTGTTTGTTTACATATTTTCCATCGTTCTTGCACACTGTCCAGTGTTATTATTATTATTATTATTATTATTATTATTATTATTATTATTATACCCACAGTCAACCTTTACCGACGCAGGTATACTATTATTACTATATTTCTATTTTTCCTATTGTCAAATTACCAACCAAGTCTGAGGGAAGACCTAAAACATTTAATGTTTTTTTTTTTTACTACAATAAAAATCACTAAAGATTCATGGACAACGTTCTTCTGAGCGTGTAGGCTGTGCATATCATTTAAACTGGGATTTCCAGGGACTCTTTTAATATATTTATTTTCTTTTATCTTTTTATCATTTCAAGTGCACCTACTATAACTCTTAATTTTCTCCTTTCGAATTTCCCCCTTTTTTTTCATTTCATTTCAATACGTTGATAGCTTTAAAATTCTATCATTGCTATGTTACAATCCTCTGGACAAGAATATTATTTGTAGGGCAAGTTTTCTTTTCTGGTTTTAACAATAATGTCGGGTCTATTCGCTAAATTATTCTGTCTTTATAGATGGTATAATCCCATGGCAGGGTGACATCTTCTACTTCTGTAACCGTTGCTGAGTGATGAACATACCAGTGTTTGATTACATAGTTTTCAAAGAGAATGCACATTGTCTAGTGTTAATGTTGCTCCACACTATTGGAAGGATTTTTATATTCATTTGGGCAAGTATAGAACATCCTGATATTAGATGATCTATTGTTTCCTGGTATTTGTCACAGAACCTGCATTTTTTATGTTCATTCTTATGAATGTTATTTGCTTGGAAGTTCATGGTGAAAATAATTTGATCATTCGCTGCAAGAATGAAGTTTTCAGTTTGAGGTGTAGTTTAGTTGCCAATCCTCAGCGATGAGTATTATATTTATAAACATTAGCGCGATCTTGATATTGGCCATGCAGAAGTTTGTCTTACCAGCGTTGTTTCAACTGTTTTAATGCATTATTCTTGACTTCTGTTTTCATATTTTTACCACCACATTTGGATCTAGGTTTCTGTTTAGGTTTCCTAAAGAATGTAGTAAATGTAAACGTTGTTTGTATTTACTGCCTTCTTTCATTGTTGAATATTTTTCTGTCAGTTTTCAAGTTCTTTGACAAACCAATAGTTGTCTTGTATGACAATACTACCTGACTAAGACCTCTTCAACCTCTTTACGGGGTATGTACAAAAGCTGAATAGCAGACTTTAAATTATGCATATTATTCTTAGAAAGAAGTTTGTTTGTCTTCAAATCGCTTCGTCTGATGTCATGTATAGTCTAGTTCATGATTTTGAATATCTGTTGGACCACTGAGATGGTAAGTTTATTAATGGCCATAATTCCGTTCTGGAAATTTAATTAAGTTTTTAATATCAGTCTTATCCTTCCAAAATATTCTTTACGCACTATTTCTTTCATTTTCTTAAATGAATTATATCACACTCATATAAACTTGGGTAATTAAAAGTTTTTTCTTGCTTTAAATCTATTAGAGAATGTTTGTTGTAGTGATTCTCATAAAACTGAGGCTTTTCCCTTTCTTTCCAAATTGAAATTCATTCTAATGTCAGCACTGAATCATTTTACAGTTCGCAGAAGACCTTCTAGCTCATTTTTATTCATAGCATAAATTTTTAAGTCATCCATGTAAAATAGATTGTTTATTTTCTTTGAGCTATTTTATAACAAATTTCTGTCTCGTTAAATTGAGTGGTTAACATTTATAGTGATATACAGAATAGTAAAAGAGAGAAAGCGTCATCTCGAAATATTTGTTTGTTGATGTTTATTTAATCAGACTTATAGGTTCTATTTATGTAATTGAGGTAAAGTGCTGTTTTCTATATCCACATATAATTGCTGACAACGTGTGTAACTTTGTATGTTTTAAAAAACCTTAAGATCTAGAAATGTGCTAACGTATCGAGTGCTTTCCAATAATCTGTCCAGAATATTTTTACATTGAAGTAGTTTTCCTCGATCCTTCTATTAGTAAGTAATTGTTCTTTAAGAGCCTCGTTTGCACTCTGTTGCTTTAAGCGGTAGTATGTAATTTATTTAGAGAAAAAATATGTCAGTTTTGTCAAAATAGATTTCAATAGTAATGGTAAGACATGTAATTTTTTCAGCATTCTTGGGTAGAACAATGGTAACTCCTTCGGTCATCCATGAAGAGATTTGTGCAGGATCCTTGACGATAACTTGAAGTTGTTAGATTAGTATTTTTTTTTAGTGTGTAATATCTTTTTTGGTGGGGTGTAATATATTTCTTAAACATAGCCATCAATTGATAATTCATTTATTCCTGAAGATTTCTAATTATATGCCTTGTCAGTGCACAATTAACATTCTCTTCTGTGATTCTGCCCATGTTTGTTCTTGTTTATTTTTCATCTGTTCAATCTCTTTTGAAAACCAGTCTGCTTTTTTGCTATGGACCATTCCGTATTTTTATCCCATAGAACTGTTTAACCTCTTCGTTATTTAGTGTCGGGGGGTTGGAGTGGACTGTCACTTCAGTAATTTGTTTACGTATTTTTCTGTAAAATTTCTTTGAATATGGTTGAAAGATTTGTTCTGTCTATAGAATTTTGATCGTTTTTATAGCGTGTAATTACTTGAGCCTTCAGTTATATTGTTTCCTTTATTTTTTCTGTAGTTGATAGGATTTCATTTTCATTCCTAATGTTGTATTTTCTTTCGATTCTTTGGCCTTTTTATTTCTAATGTTTATTTCTTTGACGTTTCATCGAGTACTGATAACTCATTTCTTTGTTGTTCAATTTCTATTTTATTTTTATTTTGCAATGTGTATCTTCATATCTACGAGACTGCTTTTTTAATTTGATCTTCAATTTTATGTTTGTTGCTGTTGCTTATGCATATATTGCTTCATTTAAACATATATGATTGTCATTTTCATCCAAAATTTTACTATTATTACCATTAATATTTTTTTATGACTGTTTTTGTTTTTTGTCGGTTTGAACTCCTGAGATGAGGTTTTATCATAATACTCAATATTTTATATGCCGCTAATTTTTTTTCATACTTTTTGTCGTCACTGCGTCATTTTGTCGTAGTGATCGCAGGCGTACAGTGAATTACTAACTTAGCCTGTTATTTAATATGGAGTAGAAATGACGGCTCTATTTGGTATATTTAACTGTAAAAAAAGTTGGGGTATTGACACATAACAGCTTCGTTGTAGATGCATTAAAATTTACTACCTTCTTTTTACCCCAGTCAACCACAGAGTGGATCTCTCGAGAAGAGCAGTGAATTTATGTTTGGGCGCCTTGCCAGATGTTTTACGGAAGCGAAAGTAAATATTTATGTCATTATCATAGATGCCGACTCGGGATTTGATTACGTCAGTGAGATCGTTTTTGAAGCTCAGAAAAAGAGTCGGGCCTTAAGATAGAGCCCTAGTGGACACTAGCGTTCGTGTAGTATGATGTGCAAACATGGCTGTTTAAAAGGCCCCTCAGTATGCCGTTTGATAGGAAAAATGGGATCAAATCAAGCAAGTGTCCTGTGATGCCATAAACCTTTATCTTGCGTGAAATGCCGGCGTGCTAAGTCATATCAAATGCATTAGATATATACAGGGAAACAGCTCGAGTTCGCCGGACACATCGAGGGCCTGGTATATGCACTCGGTGATGGTTGTTAGCATATCGGCAGTAGACCTGTCAAAGCGGAAGCCATACTCTTTGGATGAGAATATTTTTTATGGGCAGCAACAGCCTCGAACAATTTTTCCAAAAATTAGTAGGAGTCTAAGAGGGGTAAGAGTCAGAGGTTTTTCCTCAGTTCCTAAATACTGGACCGACAGAAGAGTTATTCCAGCACTCAGGAATACAAGAAGCATTGAGATATTAATTATAGAGTTTAACGAGAACAGAAGAGATTTCAGGGGGCATATCTTTTAATACGATGACAGTTATTCCGTCACCTCCTCTCATCCTATGGGGGTCAAGTTTTGAAATTGTCTTAGATACATGTTTGCAGAGCTGCCAATTGTTTTGGAGCCAAACTTGAAGGGCAGCTATGCACTGTGCATTCTCTCAGCAAAGAACAGCTCAGCGTCATTCAAGATGCTCTTACACTCATTACTAGAAGAAACATGGCTCCGAAATAATCAGACGAAGTGGTCCCTGTAAGCAATGGCAATTAGATATGCAGGAGAGAACCTGGGGAAAAAAGAGGATTGAGAGGAACTTTTTGAACCGTATGAAAGCATCAATACTCGCGTTCATCCAGGAGACCTCAAAGGTACAGTCCTCAACGGGGATACTGAAAACTTTTTCCCAAGGATCGTTGCATAGGAAATCGCGGAACGTATAGCAGTCTGCACTTTCATAGCAGTAAAAGATTCTTTGTTTAGGAGGCTCCTGGATGGAGTGAGAAGGAAGAGAGATATTAATAAATGATTGGAGTTACCGAGAGGGCAAATCTGTGAAACTTCGGAAGAATCAGATACAGTGGTGAAGCAGAGAAGAGATACTGAGAAAGCGCGTGGGGAAATTCACCACTTGCGTAAAAGATTGAAAACAAAAGAAGAGTTCATGACGTGAATCGAGCAGAATCAGTGACAGAGTCATCCAGCTACTTGGCAAGATAGGCGCTAAGATCTCAAATCTACGATCTTAAATATATTAGTGTATGGGTAGGATGAAGTAGCCTGATCTATATTGTCAGAGATATTGCCTAGCAGGGAGTAGTCGAGAGAGGAAGTTGAACGGTACAGAAAGAAATTTGATTTGAGAAGTAAAAGATGCAGACACATTCATGGGTGGTTAGGGGGTTCGAGATTTGTCTACCTAGCTTGAGGGATGTGAAGTAAAGCCCCATATAATGCATATAGACAGTGGCATCCCTTTTTAGAGGGGAAGGTATTCAGAAATCGAGAAGTCGGTGGAGGAAATTGAGGGATTAACATTAGTCTCACATAACGCTAGGTTGTCTGGCGACTTTTCGCGGAGAAAATCTTCCAAGCTACAAAAGTTGGTACGAATACCATTGATGTTCAGGAAAACATGTTCAGAGGTGTATGTGGTTTTACTTAGGCAGGTTCAATTTTTTAAATTTTTTTATGGTTATTTACATTCGTTGTTGCTGTTGAGAATCCTCGAGTAAAAGAAGCAGACGGTTCATTGACTGCGGCATGCGCTGAAAGGGAACTTACGCGGTCTGCATCCAGGTGTGGGCTCATTGTTGCCCACCAGAAGCGTTTGGAGGACACCTATTCATGCGCAACATGGCACTGCTAGAACTCCGATATTATACAACTGTTGATCAGAGCAGCCGCTCATGACATTAGGCATGAGTTAGTGCTCCTACCAGTCGGATATAGCAACCAGAAAACTACCAACCCGGTACCTTCAAAAAAAATTGCACCGACTACGCACATCCTAGGAAACTCGCGGAATCGCCAATACCGATATCTGAGGAGAAGAAGAGAGCCGGAAACCACCTCTTGAACAAGGAAAAAGGGATGAGCCACTATTCCTGTTCAATAAAGGTGGGACGAGTGTGAAGTATGCAATAGTAGAAATAAATAGAAATGAAACAAAAATAAATTAGAAAACGATAAAGATGAATATTTACTAAGTTTTAATTTAGTAAAATTCCGAAAACAACAGAAATTTCTTTTTAGTTATAGAAACATAAACGATGCTGACGGCAAAACTTCAATTATGGATAAGAGAGTCATGAAACAGAATTAAGGAAAAATAAATATATATAATAAGAAATCTAAAGATACATGACAATAGCCTACATTTAAATATTTTAACCCTTAGTGAAATCTAGCGCAAGTAAACTCTGGACACGGACGAAATGGTAGGATTTTAAAGCGGAAGGCCAAAAAAATATAAAATAAAATCCAAATCTCACTGCTCACAATTAGAAAGGCTAGGAAAGTAAATTGCTTCACAATTTAAACACAGATTTATCTTTTTAGACAGCAACTATAATCAGACAGCTCAAGCAAGTATTAAAATTTCTACTGACTACTCGATATATGACTCACTAATATATAAAATATGTTCTTTATTTATCAAGCGTATACTTTAAAGGATTCAATTAGTACACAGTCAATGCCATTTATTATAAGAAAATAAACTATTTAGTAGATAGAAATAGCGTGTATGTATAGTGACTTCATTTAATATTATATGATATTAGTAAAATGTATGATGATTAATAGGACGAAGCTTAAAATTTATTCTATTTTACGTGGCACCTGTGAGATGACAAGTACTTTACATTCTTCATATACATGTGCTATATCTCAATATAATCTCACTAAAAAAGGAATTACTGAAATTAAATCTACAGCGTGAATCGATCATGGTCGGTACGGGTGATATTTTAAGCAAAGTAGGCTCAGGCCAGAGATAGGGCAGGAACAGTTCGGGTTTGTCAAAGACACTGGAACAAGGAACGCCATATTCATGATTAGGATGCTCTCTGAAAGGGCATTACAAATGAAGAAAGACTTGTACCTATGCTTCATTGATTACGCGAAAGCATTCGACAAAATACGACACAAAGAATTGATGGAAATGATAGGCAACCTCGACATTTTCGGCAAAGATATAAGAATAATCAAGAATCTCTACTGGCAGCAAACGGCCTGCATACGGACAGGTAACGACCTCAGTAGATACACAAAGATAGAAAAAGGCGTAAGACAAGGATGTGTCTTTTCACCGGATTTGTTCAACCTATACTGCGAGAATATTTTGAGGACCCTAGATGACACACCAGGATTTATTATTGGAGGCCACAACCTGAACAACATAAGATACGCGGACGATACAGTACTGATTGCGGACACGGAAAGGAAACTGCAAGATCTAATACAGAAAGTAGCAGTGGAGAGTGACAAGAAGGGACTACAAATAAACTTTAAGAAAATTGAGTGCATGGTCATCAGCAAAAGATACAACCCAAAATGCCAAATACAATTGGGGGATAACAGAATCAAACAAGTCCAAGAATTTAATTACCGAGGAAGTGTTCTAACAGGAGATGGAAAGTGCGACACGGAGATCCGAAGGCGAATTGGCATGGCAAAGGACGCGTTCCAGAAGATGAGCAAAATACTAACACACAGGAAGATCTCAATAGAAACGAAGAAAAGAGTGCTAGACTGCTACGTGATGTCAGTTCTTCAGTACGGCTGTGAATGCTGGACAATATCATCGAAAATGAGGACAAAACTGGAAGCGGCCGAAATGTGGTTCTACAGAAGGATGCTACGGATATCGTGGACTGAGCATACAAGCAACGACGAAGTGTTAGAAAGAATGGCAACAAAAAGGAAATTGATGCTGAGCATCAGGAAGAGACAACTGAAGTTCCTGGGACATGCAATGAGGAAGGAGAGCCTGGAGAACCTGATACTGACTGGTCAGATAGAAGGAAGGATAGACAGAGGAAGGCAGCGATTAACATATCTGCAGAGTCTGATCAGGTGGATGACGGAACGGGGGTTGCCAGGAGCAACAGGAGCACACATACTAAGAGCACACAAGGGATAGGGAGACGTGGAGATCCATGATCGCCTACGTCCTGAAGGGACAGGGCACATAGAAGAAGAAGAAGAAGGCTACAGCTTACGTGGTTATAGGCTTCAGTCTAATTAATGGCCATCGAAATTTCGCTATTTTAAATAGATAGATAGATAGAGAGAGAGAGAGAGAGAGAGAGAGAGAGAGAGAGTGAAAGAGAGAGATATATTTATTAAAACCAGTTTTGGCTTGATGCCAGTTTATTTTAACTTTAACCTTCTGAAGTGACTGTGTGAATGAAATTAGGTACTTTAACCACCTGTTCCGGTAAATTCCAATTAATACTTGCAGTGAACTTAAAATATAAGTTGCGTTACAAACCAACAGCAATTTAGCTACCAACAAACAAATTTCTGTGCTGGTTATTGTACATTCTATTTTGTCTATATATTTAGCTGGCAGCAGTTGCGTTTTGTGATGAGTGGGTTTGATGTTGAGCACCCAGTTTTGTTGAATTACTAAGGCCCTTTATCGAACAAAACGTATATTTTAAGGTGAGTTTAATAAAGAGAATAATAATACATTAGCAAAAATATGTTCCTCTAAGTTTTATGGATTTAGGCAAATGTACTTGATAAATTACATCTCAAAAATTAGTTTGAACTGTTATGCCAATTGTCCTTACTTTTAACAATATAAGAATATTATATAACTTATACTAGGGAAGAACTACCTGCACACCGGAAAGAAAGTAAATAAAGTAGGTATAAATATTAAAAACATCCGAAATGCAGCAATGTGTCATTTCAACTGACTTAATAAATCTATACAGCAAGTTTATTTTAAGAGAGATAGGAATCCTAAAATGCATATTATTAGTGGGCGCAATCTTAACAATACAAAATATCCAGTTTGAAACACGAAAGAATAACTACAAGACCTCTTAGAAAAATAATAACAAAAATTGAAATTAGAAAAAGATTAATCATTACCTGTAATAAAATGTAATATGTGATTGACGGCAGGAGAAAACATTTAAAATGAAAGCTACGAATTGGATCTGTCTACATCTAGTTAGGTCAGAATTTTAAATACCTGGGAAATATTTTAACAAATCATGGGAAATGCAAAATTTAATATAAAAAATTTATATAGCAAAAATGCCATTTCAGAAACTAAGCACAGTAAGTAAAACACGAAAGATTCACGAGGAGAAATGACTCTGCGGTTGATATTTTGCTCAATATCACACCTGAATGCTGAATAACCTTCTAAAAGAAAAGAGAAATCTAGACGCAACAAAATCTGATTCTTCACGCAGATACTGAGAGTACCATAGACGTAACAAGGTAAGCAACAAATAATTCGTAAAGAAGATGGAAAACAAATAGACACATATTCAGATTAAGACGTAAACAGTTGTAATTTCTTGAACATATACTAAAGAAAGAGGGTTTTCTCAAAATGGCAATTAAAAGGATATATTGATGACAAAAAAAGGAAAGAGAGAGGAGCAAGTAAAATAACTGATGAGCTTGTTTGAAATATCGAGGAAACTTTGTGGGCGACTGAATACTCATGAAGACTAATGTCGCTACGTGTTACAAAGAATTAAAAGTGTGCAGAGTGATAATTGTAGACGTACTGAAGGTACTCGTCATGTCGAAAAAGAAAGCATGTTTTGTTCGTTTCAAAATTCACCCTTTCATTGTTCTGCTTAATCCAACGTTTATTTTCAACTAACCGTACTTTTTCCATTTCTTTCTGTTTAAATTTGTATTGTTTTGGATGTATTACCTAATTAATTTTTTTCTTCTTTTTTTATTTTGTATTCGTTAAATGTTGATTCGTTATCGCTACATATTTTCAGAAGTGTATTGTTAATTTGCAAATTAATGGTTTCCTTTTTTTCAATATATTATCATTCGATAATTCCAACTAACGTATCTTTGAAAAGCTATCCATATTAAGCAAAAAGAACCATTAATTAATTATATTACCGATGATTCCACAGGCATGTATTATGTACAAAACAGTCCGGTTTACATGACAACATGAAATATCCAACATTAACTTTTCAAATTAACAAAACAGAAAATATAAGAATGAGCTTTGATTTACTATTATCTTTTCTGACAATGATGCATGAGCAGTAAAATGCTGGAGATTTAATATGAACTAATACAAAAGTTTACAATCCTTTTCCACTATCCATAAGAAAATATGAAAATTATTCTTCCCACGACAAAAAAAAATTTATTACGATTAATAATAGATTTAATTTTAATTATTTTGAAGGCCGTAACTGGGTCCTCGTGCTAATGTGGCAAATTGCACATTCTTGATAGAAAATAAAAACTTCTAGCAGCCACTCTCTTGACTCAGGGTTACATTACCAACCTCAAGAAAATAGATGTAGTCCACCGTGTTGTTTATTTGTATCTGCTGGAAGATGAATGTATGCACAGCGTAGCAAGGATTGAGGTACACATTCTTAATGACCATTATACCGATCCAAATTTTTTTCGAATCCTTTTCAGTGTCCTCAGATTTAAACCCAGAAATTCTGAAATGTTTTTATTGGAGCTTTTAACGGGACAACTAGTCAGTAGTGTAGATGCCTTCACTAATTCATTGACAAAACCGCATAGTTTGTTAGTGTTTAATAATAATACAAATGACTCAACTGAAATATGAATATCCATTGTAAAATAACGTTAAACAAATACAAGAATATATATAGTCTGCACTGCTTATGTTTTGAGCGATTTTTTGTTATTGATTACTCGTCTCGGTTTTTTTCTTTGGGCTACGTACTGGCTCGGTCCAAATCGTTTTGGCTGAAGTTCATGTGCTTAGCTCTTTCTTTTTTTACAACCATTTTTTCCTCCAGCGTATATACGCGGAGGGATTTCGAAACGAGTATATATATATATATATATATATATATATATATATATATATATTTTTGAAATTTGTTGTTGTATTTGGTACTTTTTTCAAAAAGTAAATATCGGAGAACTCGGAGCGGACAACCTGTTTGTTCTCTTCAACTATATATATATATATATATATATATATATATATATATATATATATATATATATATATATATTCATGTGTGTGTGACAAAATGTAATTTTTTATTTGTGGTTTCATATATGTGAAACTACACTGGAGCATTTAGTTATCATCGAACTTAGAATATTTTGCTTTTGATATTCATCGATCGACTGGAATATACAATGTTCATACATGCCTACAGGCATGTATGCGAGGTTTTCTGTCTCTTGTAGATTAAACGCACATGGATTAAATGAGATTCATTTATTTCACAATCACGCAATGCATGTTGGCTGTTTTACAAAAGCAAATTAATGTAAAAAAATAATACCTTATTTACGATATGATTTAAATGGAAGTCTGGTATTTTGCGTCGACGCTTACACGTGTGGTTGATTAGATTCATTCGTGAAGTAGATTTCTTTATTTTTCTTTTATATCAACTGAAAATAATATATTTAAATAAAGTGTGAATAATCTCTTATTTGTTTAATAGCCTTTTTTGTACTTTTTCATCGAAAATATTGAAATATGCTATTTTTCGGAGTAAAAGAAATCGTAGTAATTTGTTTTGTACATGTTTTTCAAAGTCACAGATTTTTAGATTTATTGTTTCAACTATACTTTAAGGAAGAAAGAATATCCGTCTAGAATATTCGAAGAAATCAATTATCGAATATCAACTTCAGAACGTAGTTACACACGCGTCGCTAATAATAAATCTGTTCTTTCATTCGTTCTTTTTTATCTTTGAATAATATCTTAATGAAATTAAATGCATCAAGCGTCTTATGATAAATGTGACATCTCGTTAAGGATGATGAAATCTAGCGTTTTTAATTTTTACAGTGACAGCGTCAGAGAAATAGACTTGAAAGAGAAAAATATAAAATTTAAATCCAATATGTTTACACTCCATAATATAAAAATATCTTAAAAGTGGCAGTAATGAAAATAACGTATGCAACAGAGTATATAATAGCATGACTTAGTGTAAATATATTGACATAAATATTTGTTTATATTTAGTAACATAAATAAGAAATTTTTAAGAGAAATTGATGCACAAAAATATTTTCTTCTAAGAAGAAAGATTAATTCGTTTATTGTGAAAATAAAAGGCAGAACTATCAAGAATAAATTTAAATACTAGAGAATTACCGAACATGATGCTTAAAAGACTGAATAATGAATTGCAAGCTTTAATATTCCCCAAAATTCAGTCATGAAAAAATGGAATCAATATATTGATAAAGAATGAAAATAATTAACATTTTATAAAATTTTGACACCACTTGACTTTATAAAAAAATGTCAAAATGGGACTATCCTTAAATATATAAATAGGCAAAGATAATCTTACTCATTCTCTTTTTTTTGTTTTTTTTGTTTTTCACAACACCGTCTATGAGATTCTATCGCACGTGGAAAAAAGTTATCCGCAATTGGGTCACTTTCCTTTTAAATTCAGTGTAATATTTTCTACAGGATTTCTCCTACACATATTCCACAATCACACATTTTCTAATTTAAATGTACTTTTTATGCATTTTCTCTGTAAATGTATTCTTCTTTTTTGTCATTGTATACTTTTGTTAATACATACAGTGTCGTTTCTTTTATATAATGTTGTGTGTTAATCATTTATTTCTCTGTCTCACATTCGAGTTCACAATAATAATTCTGGGAAAATTTACCAGCAGACGCGTGTTTTCTACAAAAACACAACAAATATTCTCACAGTAATATAAGAAATAAAATTTAATATAAAATATTACTTTCAAAACCGCAAAATCAATAGACATGTAGTATAGTTCAGTGTGGTGAGTTGATGGAAAAATAATGGGACAATGGCATATCAGTATCGATACTAAATAAATGTCACTTGAGAATTAATTGTAATTCTCAGTAAATCAGGAAGAAAATCCTCGCTCATTAAATGATATCAGAATCAATAGTTCCTTCTTTATTGCTTAATCATTTTGATTCTGTCATTTGGTTGAAATGTTGGTAAAGGGAAAAGTGTAATATAAAAAATCGATCAGGTTGCCAATACGCTTCTGACGAGTAATATAAGAAGTGGAGTCAATGCTAATTATTGCATGGTGTAGGCTTGCTGTTTAAGCCAGCACCACCTGGAAATAAGCAGGAATCGATATACTCAGATTTCATCCGGGCATAATACCTGCTGTAAAGGAATTTAAAAAGACAAATCTTAGTTGAAAAAACCATTTCCTGGTTTACTCTGGGTACGTTCAGCTTGTAGTAAGCAGATTAGTTTTATTAGACAAATAAGTATTCCGCTCGGATGAAAGAATAAACCGCAATTGATTATATCCTTATCATAAACTGATGTAGGAAACTTGTTTCTATGTTACTTTATTTGGAAAACTAGGCACACAGAAACATTTATGTTTCTTATAAATAAAAAGCGAGATTATTACTGATAAAATAAGTTGTGTTATAAAATTATTTTAAAATATTAAGCATATTTTCATAATTTTTAAGCTAACTTCTTTTTGATATGGAACCAAGAGGAGGTGGTCATAAATTAAAACAAATTATTTTAACTGTTACGTCTAGTATATCTTGCAGTTTCAGTTCTCGATACGTAGTACACTGTTATACGTGATATTTTTGAGTACCAAAAGTTAGCAGCTTGACACTTAAATTCCGCTCTGCTAATTTCTTACAATAGAACCTTCGTAGAACCGAAGTGGTCGTGTAACCTTGTCTTTCATTTTCCTCCGTCTAACTATTTTTGATTTATGTAGTAAATGTATGTAAAGTTATAGTAAACAGAGCTCTTCAAATTTTCACTAAAGTTTTCACATATTCATTAAATTTTCATTAAAGTCTTCGCAGATTCTCTATAATCAGGGCTGTCAATTTTCTATGTAGCTTCTAAAATAGCAAAGTCTTTTCGAGTCTTCATTGGAGTTTAACGGAGTTTATCGAAGTAGAGCGAACGAACAATCAGAATTTTTGATTTTCTCGTGATTAAAAAATCAATAACGTTCTTTCGGGATTCATATCGAGGGCGCATTATTCCAAATTAACTCCTTAAGTTAATTACCGGCAGGCTTCCTTCGAAATGTACTCTTTAGCCATAGATACTATGGTGGACGACCAGTCTAGAGTCATGGCTCCCCGGTTAGGAATCTTTTTCCACAGTCGTTACATTTCGACTGATAGCAACTCAGCCAACCTCTGAATAACTCCAAAAGAAAACTGAATAACTGAGAAAACTGATTTTTTTCGCTGAGTCCGAATTTTTATAACAATTTTGAATCCTCTCAGGGGATCTAGCCGGCTCGAAGCCTTTGGCCAATGAAATCGTTTTCCGCCCACACACATTGCATTTTTATTTTTCCAATTTCCCACAGATTCTCTTGTTTACTAGAAAATATGTCGAGGGACTTTAACCCCGCTTGACCCTATCAAATATTTCTGACATCTGTTTTGGCTAAAAAAAATTTAGCTTAACGAAATATCTGCTTCAAACACGAAAGAAGAAAAATTATATTTTTCCTTCTTTTCTTTCCCAGAAATAGTTAGATTTTCTATTCCCCGGATTTTTTAAGTACATGATAGTAAAAAGAGTTGATTTTTCTATTCCCCATATTTTACAAGTATTTGATAGTATTAATTTTTTTTTTACCTAAGGTCACATCACATATTACAATAAAGCATAACTAATAATATTGCTAGTATCAATTTCTCTCTCCGTTGTATTAAACCACACAAGGGAAAGTATCCTAGCGAAAGAAGGGAAAGCATCCCTGCAGTAGATAGTGGCACAATTGAACACAATTTTTCTAAATTGACCTTCATCAGCCAAAGATTACTGCCTTTTCTTCTCGATCAAATCCGTATTATTTTCTATCCTCAAGAGGTAGTTTGATTCTTCGGCATTTGCTCTTTTGTGTTTCTTCCAACATTCTCCCGTCCTCCTGGCGAAAGACATGGTAATGCGGTCTCTAATTTCTCATCCCATTAGGGCCGATGGCCTTAAATTTTTTTCGATGTTTTATCGAGCTAGAACTGGAAAGCATTTTTGCTAGAAATGTCTCAATATTTTCTGTGACGGGGGAAGATGTCTCCAATGTTATTTTACCAGTTTGCATCATCCGCTCTACGTTCCGTAGGATTGACGATGGTACGAAAACATTCTTTATGTCATGTAGCCTCTCCGAATTAAATTTTGGTACAAAAGAAATGTTCAGGCGCATTATCTTATTATCCTTTGAAACACATTTCTGAGAACCTCTTTGACTATGGACGCTCTCCGGTTTAAATCATGATTACTTCTGACTAAATAGAGTACGCATCTACCATTATAACTAATGATAATCCTCTGATATTGACATGTGCGTGGTCCATATGTACTCTAAACCATGGTTGTGACACTTTAGACCTAGTATGGAGAACTCTTTGTTTGAATCTTATAAGTTTATTGTATTTTGAACATGTGTTAATAAATTCTTCAATATCTTTTGCATAAATTGGGCATTGTTCTTGCAATTTTAATATTCTTCGAGTCAGCATGATGCCGCAATATACGTCATCATGTGCCACTTCCAGTTTTTCTGTCTTTAACGTTCACGGAGATAATATCACATCCCCATTAGATTTAATCCCATTTCCTATTGTTAAATTATACCATATCTCTTTAAATGGCTGCTAGAAAGTTGATCGTTTGTTTCACTTATTCCTTATTTTATCACTTATTTGGCTCAACCATAAATCTTGTTCGATCACATTTTAAAGAAGCTGACCGGAAGTACATCCCTCTCTACACATTGAATTATTTTCTCTTCCTTAGTTCTATGTTCTTCGTCTGTTTTTTTATAAGCTGTAATTTTGACAAAACTTCTACATGAGGTATATTATTTCTCATTACATATCAGTTAGTCAGTTAGGTGTCATACATTATCCACGCTTGGGCAATGATGTCTCAAAATAGACTTGATTGACTTGGCATGATATTATCCCGCAGTAGTTTGCCATTACATTCTGCGGTAGACTAGTTGTCAACCAAGTCTATAGAGCCCAACCTGTCTTTAAATTTAACTATACGGAAGAGACGGATGAATACCTTTCCCAAGAGTATTTGTGCGTAATTGAATGCAATGAATTCCACTGGAATTCGATCTAGACTCCCCGATGTGTCATTCCGAGCCAATATCTACTGTATCACAATGCATATCCTCTCCATAACATATGCAAGGTCAAAATCAGCTGCCATGATTTTAATGGAACACTTTAAAATCCTGGACGACGTAACCTTCGGCAACACTTTCCTTGCGTTAAAACGGCTTGTGTTCCAACTTTCGTTGTAACCTAGAAAAAATATTTTGTGCCCTCTCTATACTTCAAATTATTGCTACAGCCTCTTTTTCAGTGTTTGAGTTATTCATCTCTGCCCTTCTCCTAGATAAGTAGATAATCGGATGATCTTCTTGAGATAGAATGGCAGCAATCGCGTTCTCACTCGCATTCGTGGTTAAAGTTATCTCTTTTTTAGGATCAAACATCCTTCTCAATATTTTTCATAGTTGCTTTCAGCACCAGAAAATGTTATTTCGTCTTTGTGTGCATTTAAATTCTGTGTTCTATTTATGCAAATCTGACAATAGTTCAAATATTTCACTATATTTCAGGATGTATCTGCTGTAAAAATTTAACACCCCTAAAAAGAACTCCAATTCCTTTTTATTGGTTAGAGTCACTACCTATGCAATCTTTTTTTAACCTTTCCTCAAGAGCTATACCGGACTTTAATATTCGGTAGACCAAATATTCCAGGTTCTTACAATTAAAATTATAGTTGTCTCTATTAGTGGTTAATCATGCCTTTTTCATTCGTCATAATATTTGATTCACTTTTTGTTTTAACTCTTGTTTAGTCTTTGCTTATACCCCTATATCATTAGCAAATAATAAATAATTACCTTGGCTTACGATATTTCATGATTGCTTTTTGAAATATATGGATAGAAATGTTAATTCCAAATGGTAAGCGAGTCAACCTTAATAGGTCACTATGAATAATGATCGTGGCAACTTCTTTAAATTTTTGTCAATCTGAATGTAACTGTAGACAAATGTCAAGTCAATCTTTGTAAAATAATCTATGTTTGATAGTTCATACCTCGCAGTTAGGTAATGAGACCTTCATCTTTTAAAAGAGAGAGGGAAGACGGGGTGGAAGAAAGAGAAGCAAGCAGCAAATAAAAGAAAGCAAAGCGGAAAAGGCCCTTGTAAAAGCCCCGGCTTCACCAGCCAAAAATCAAAACTCTCGGCCAAATAAAGAAGTCTTTCTTCCCATCTCTCTAGAGCTCCTGTTTCTTCCTCCCCAACTCATCCCCACACCATCCGCCAAAGCATCCCCAGCTCTTCAAAAGAGGTAGGGGAAGATTGGGAAAACATTTTTATAAGTGTAAACAAACGTGTGTGGTAGAGAGTGAGGCCCTGGAGAGGGACTGTTCTCTCTTTAAATTCACTATAGTAGATGGTAAGTTGGTAAAAGAGCTCTTTAACTTCACCAAACCCCCGGTGTAACAAAAGAATTAAGAAACACCGGGGGAAAACGTAGAAGATAAGACCACCTAGCCTAAGCCAAAGATACATTTCCTAATATCATGATGGCAGATGAAGTTTAAAATGCTAGCTGCGCTTTTTGCAGGGAGGACCTCCAATAACCCCTACCCGTTCTTTGTATAGGGCACTAAAACTAAATTATTTGACGAACATCGGCTGCATTTTCACAGAATGACGAATTACTTCTGATTTTGGCGTAATAAGTCTGGGACAATCCGTCGCACTCCCAACTCTTGCGGATTTCCGACCAGTCTGTGTCTAAGGGATTACACTTAAAAAGCTAGCCAACCTGAATATGAGGAGCCTGAGTGATGCTGGTAAGACTGCGAACCTGCTTCGAGACTTCTTGTGCCTAGGAGTGGTTATAACTGCAATTCAGGAACACATTTTTTCCGTCTTGTTGAACCTTGTGTGCTGTCTAGCGCCTTTGTCGTCTTTTAAGCATACGTTAACAAGTGGGCCCGAGATGCTTCATTGTTGGCTAAACGTACCCTGGGGCTGAGGGGCGAATCTTATTTTTCAGACAGTTGGGGCTGTTTCTAGTGGGTTTTTCGCGCCTAGTCTTGGTGGAGGACTGAAATGCCACCTTGGACCCAAAATTAGATAGCGGGCGGTTAGCTAGACTGACGGCGGGTTAGCGTAGCCTGTTTGGTCTGATCGACAAGTTTGGTCTCGTCGATCACCCTGGGGGGAAGAGGTAGATGTGGGCTCTTAATTGGCCGTTTATCCAAACGATGTAGATCTACTAGATTGTCACATATTCCACTGGTTAGGATATTCGGACCATAAACTCGTTTGCAGTCAGATGTCGATATGTTAGACTTAGGTTGCCTGAATACTGGAAGTTCGAAGTGCATTTGAAATCAACCAGACATCTTGAATACCGAGATACCTTGCGGGTCACTCCTCGGTTTACAGACATTTATCGAACTCTGAGGTATTTGTATCGTCTTATAGTAGAGGGGTTGCGACGAATGAACTTCTACCTGATCGGCTATGCTTGTGGGTGGTTGAGTCGTGTTCTGATTGATCTTGGGTGCCAGCAGCAGATTATCTCAACAACCTTTTTTATTCGCTGACCTGGCGATTGATTTGTGACTGATTATCTATCAATGAAATGGCCTTCAAATTGGGCGGGCAGGATTTGCCCGACTGTCATCAGTGTGACGTTTGTTTAAAGGAAACGACTGAGCATGCTTTCTTCCATTGTCCACAGGTGGGCCCTTTCTGGGACTGTGTCTGCGACCTGGCGGTCGTATCGCTTCCGAACATTTTGTGTCCATTGATCTCGCATATGCGTGCGATAATGTGTCTCCCCCTATTTTGGGGAGAAACGTATGGTGTTTCTCACCTTGCTGGCCGGGGTTAGAGTTGTTATATGGAGGTTGTGAAAGGAGGTTAGATTGTGATGTGAACGCTATTCTGATCAGCATCTGATTAGATGCTTTCAGAATCGACTTAAAACAAAAATAGGTCTGATTAAATGCGTTTGATATCGACAGATTGCAGCAAGCGGTGTGTAGCTGCAGCAAGTCTGGTCTGCGTAATTAGGGCCAGTCTTGATTCTTTTTTAAATGCATTAAGGGATAACCAGGCAGTTTTATGAAAATCTTCTTTTCATTAATTTATAGTTTCTTTTGTGTACCTCTTTCATGTGAATAAACTTTCTTCCAAGTCTGTTCGTGGCTTTCTTTGTTATGTTCCAAGTCGAGTTTTCCAAACTCCATCGTGTGTTTTTTTTTTTTTTTGGCCCCATTTTTTTTAACTTGACTGGGTCAGACTTGAATTTCCTACTTTTTTTTTAATCGTTTCACCCCAAGCAAGGAATTCCACTGCCACTATTGCGCTTGGGGCTACACAGGGGAAGGTAAATAGAAAGAGTGGTTAGATATAGGAAATGACAGATGGGGGCTGACAAATAGTTTGGAGGATGGGAAAAGTGTTTGAAAGAATGGAAGCGAGTTAGTGTGTTAGGAGGTGACTATTGACCTTACATTTAAACTCCTGGAGATTGTAGCTGTCAGGGAAGCAGTCATGTGGAAGGGAATTCCACAGTCGGGAAGTACGAGAAATGAAACTGTTGGAGTAGAAGTTGCGGTTGCATTTTATCGGTTTCATTGTAAAAGGGTGGGATCTAGTTGATAATCTACTATCTCGTGCAAATTCGAACCTAGGTTGGCACCAATGATCTAAATTCATCGGAGCAGAAGCCATGAAAGTATTTATAGAAGAGACACAGGGAAGCCACGTCGCGCCGGTGAGAGAGCGACTGCAGGCGGTCTGCCAAGTCAGTATCGATCACATTACAGACCCTCCGCTGTACCTTGTCGAGAAGCCCAAAGAGAATAGCAGGGGTATCCGACCAGATATGGCAATAGTATTCAATGCACGGCCGGATGGTAGATTTATACTCCATTATTTATTTCAACCGTCCCCTCTTCCTTAGCGTGTGTGCTAATTGATTTTGCCGTTAGGCAAAATACAGCAGTCAGTCATGATTTGCCGAGGAGAAAGGGTTTTACTAACATTAGTTTATTTTGTTTGAATATATTGTTATATTTTGGTTTGTTTTTGGATTTTCATCCCCTCCATTTCTCAAGTTAGGAATAATGTATTTTTATATATATTTCTTAAAATAATTGTTTGTAAATAAATTTTTTATCTCGTTGGTTGTTATTAAAATTTTAGGCTCCACTGTGAATGTGTGGTTTTATGGTGTTTGTAGGTCTGTAAGATGATGTACAAGTTCATGTGGTACGTGAAGATATAGTTCAGAGAGATTAGGTCGTGGATGCGATTAGTTCGGCATGGGATGGTTAATGAAAGACTACCCTCCATCCACCACCTTTTTTGACCATATGTCATATTTCTTGCATTTTCAATTGAATCAATATATTCTATGTTAGGTAATGGAAACAAGTTCGAGCATATATGGTGATTCACACCAATTTTATAGTCACCGCATATCGGCAAATCTCCATCGGCCATTTTTATGGCTACGATAATTGAGACCCAGTTACTTGTACCAGGTGAACTTTTCTCGATAATGCTTTGCTTGATCATGAGGTTTAATTTGACTACCACGAAAGGCAGTATATAAGCTAGTACTTTTCTGGCTTAATTTTTTTTTGGGTGGTAATTTATTAATAGAATACTCGCTTTTTATTCGCTAAACGTCCTAGTTCACTCTGTTGTGCTTCCATGGAGGTTAATGATTTGTCTCTATCTATTTTTACTTTTACGGACAACCCATGTTAAAACAAAGCTATTTAAATTCTTAAAAATTGACGAAACAACAATGAACATTTTGGGTATATTCCGTGGCACGTTTGAAATGGATACTCGCTTCGAGTTTATTAAAATTGTGGCAGCAGCGTGCGAGAAAGACCACGTATTATTAGGTAAACAATTTAACTATAATCCAAAGGTTTTGTTTATCTTAGCTCCGTCCTTTAGAATATTAGTCATTGTCTAGGATAGATGTTATTTTTTCAAAAGGTTCACATTAAATATTTATGTAACAAAACCTTAATCGTAATAAGTTTCATATTTAATGAAACCGGCTTAAGTGATTGCTGCCCATATGTGATTTACCTAATAATTAATCTAAAACTTAATTTCCCTAAAGTAATTGTTTTATTTCCTCTTATTAGCCCTATATTACAGTATATTTATAATAATACTTCCTCGATCATTTTAGTTTTTTTTTATTTTCGATTGTGATTTTTAAAAATTTTGGCCTAAGTGAGAATCAACTTATACGGTTTAGTAATATTGATGCAATGGTAATAAATTTGATTTAATTTTCTAATAATATTAATTCATCTAAATCACTTTAATTTTTTGGTTTATCATATCTTATATATATATATATATATATATATATATATATATATATATATATATATATATATATCATATCGTTCTGTTTAGTGCGTCCAATTATAAATTTATTGATATTAAAAATATAACTTAATTATTAAAGATATATTGCAATTATTTCTAATTTAATTTTCTGTAATTAATCTAGATTTAGAATTCCTTAAAATAGTTGTTTTTATTCTTATTAGGCATATATTTTATTTATATTATAGGTTAATTTCCCGTTCTTTTATCAATTTTACCCTTGGGGTAAATTTTTAACGTAATTTTTTTGGATATTAACATTATTCAGGCTCCTTGGATTGAAACTGAAATAATCTGAGTAGGCTGAGCGACGCTGATTCTATTCCATCTTATATATATATATATATAAGAAAAAGTGCATGAATCCGTGAAGGTATTCTTAAAAGTGTAGATTTATTGTTGCTATTATTATTAATATTACTTGCTTTTGGTATTGTATATTAAGTGTCCTTAATTGTATTTGTGTCACTGTACGTGATCTGAGTCTAAAGTTACCTCACTTCAGGCGAATATTATTGTGACTTCGCTTATAGAGATATTTTTTTTCTGATGGTAAGATAGATAGATAGATAGATAGATAGACAGACAGACAGACAGACAGACAGATAATATAGGTTCGAGCGTGGTAGGTCTTTTTCACAATCGCACGTGAAATTTCTCCAGTCAGATTTGTTGACTATAAAACATTTTCAGTTACTTGCAAAATTTGATTTCGTCTTTATAATTCTAAATTGTTTTCTACTCTACAGGACATCTAGTTCTTTCTCTTATTTTTGGATACTATTTGTATTTATTGTGTTTATGTGTTTGGTTTTTTATCACGTTGGAATTTCGTTTGTCTCTGTGTGTGTCTTAGTGTTTTCATATTGTTTTATTCAAGGAAGGCTTGCATTTTTTAAAAAAATATTTCACCCTGTGTGATAATCTGCATTTTTGTAGATAGGCGTTACTCTGAATTTACTTCCACTGCATACATTTGTGAGTGAGGAGAAGTAAAATTTCCTGTGATTGGTTAGTTGAATTAAACTTCATGTACTTGGTTACTCTTTTATTCAGGCCTTGTGTCGCCCCCACTTATATGTTTTTGCATTTGCCGTATTTTAGAGCATAAATTAGTTTTTAGATTTACAGCTCTGATCTGTTCTTATGTAGATTTTTTTTTAACTTGAAGTATTTTTCTCCTATTATTATGTTGATTACCCCGCATTGGTTTTGTTGCATTTTTTGACACTCTGTGTTGCATGTTGCTCGAATTTTAATGAGGTTAGAATGTTTTATGGGTTGTTGTTTGCGTTTAATTATTTTAGTTATCTTTCCGATTTCATTTATCATTTTTGTAGAGTAATCTTATGTAATCTTTACCTTTGTAAATAATCTGTTTGCTTTTGTTGTGTGTAGAAACGTATACTAGAATCTTTTCTTCTTTTTCATGTATTTCTTTGTTTATTTTCTTTTGTTTATTTTATTTATCCCAGAGAGATTCTAAAGGTATTTCTTCTGACAGCTAGAAACCCTTGTTTATATGTGGATTGGGGTATCCGTGTATTTGTAGTGTTTTTCGTAGTTCTTCTGTGCGTCTTTTCGAAGGTTTTCGTTAGGTATTTCTGTGCACATTCGTCGTGCTGGGGACTAGGGGATGGATTTTAGACAAATTTTAGTCTGGAGACTAGTGTGAGTTGCAGACGTCGGTGCTATTTTTTACCCATTATTATACTTTGCCAAAAAAAACACAAAATATTTATTATTCAAAGTAGAAGAACTAATTTTTAAAAACAATTCATTAACAACCAAAATTATATTCAAAAAACAGATACCGCGATGGAGAATAAGTGGCACCGACATATGCAACACACATGCAATCGAATCTAGAAGAAAGCCTATGCAACCAAATAGAACATAAATATTGAGAAAACATAAAAACAGAATTGATTAAATCATGGAAGAGATATCTAGATGAGTGTTTTATCCTTTGGTTATCAACATAAATCTACTACAGAATCTACTACAAAACTTGCAGCACAAGATTAACTTCAAGCTAGAAAATTGTTTAACTGAATTGCCATTCCTAGACTTACACAAATACAAAAAAGTCAAAAACAATTTCTTCTTCAGAAACAATTCACATAAACCCAGAGAAACCATAATACATCTATCTTAAGAGTAACCTCGCTAAAAATTATCAAAAAACCATGTCCTACTCTCTACGACGACGGATTTGCACAATAGTATTTGACGAATACTTCGTAAAATATGCCTAAGGGAACATTGAAAAACACTAAAATAGGGAGGATACTGTGAAGTTCCAGAACACTCTCGGATTAAAGCGGAAGATTTTAATGCGAGAATTCCGGTCCACATAAATACAACACAAATTTCGAGAAAAGACAACGTAACAAAAAATATTGTATAAAAATATGAGAATTTTGTATTTGACAATATGTATGTACAATATAAACAATTTATACAATTCTGTGTATCTTTTATATGATACAACAGTGTTTTTTTATATCTGCGTGAATATTGGTTGAATATAAATGTGTCTGTTGTATTTGAACGAATGTCGTTAAATAAAAAAGTTTCTGTGTATTTGAACGAAAGTTGGTTGAGTATGAAAGTGTTGGTTTTGAGTCTGTAATTACACAAAGTAGTAGCACAATGTTACTTTCCTTTTTATGTATCACCCGCTAAGTAGGTGGTAAAGAAAAATATTTCAAATTGTATTGAAAAGAATCGTCAATGAGAATTCCCAAGGGGAGAGAGAGTCAAACGGAAATTATATTATTTGGTAGTGTATGTGTGAAACGATGAATAGAGTTTATTTAACTTAGTGTTGACTTCTCCGCTCTGATTAATGAGAGATTCGAAAAGTTTTATGGCCGTTGCAGGTGTTTCCTCTCTTCTTTCCGTTCATTACGGTTGGGTTGGCAATGGATTAGTTTGTCTTCACTGGTCTCTTTGATGTAGGCGCCTATCTGACTGAGGGTATCTGACACTGCACATTTCAGGATTGACTTTGCGTCGTTGATAGATTTACGACTTGCTTTAGTGAAGGATTGACCGAACTGCTGTCTCTTACTGCCCCTCTTGACAGACCGACAGTGACAAATGATGGGACTCCTTACATTCTCGTAATTGAAGTCATACATCACACATCAAGCAGCTAAAAGAAAAACACATAATATATTGCACACACGCAAAATCAAATTCAAACGGCTACAACATTTGGGAAAACCCTAAGTAAAATTGCACACCGCATAAGAGGATCCGAATGGCTAAAAGCTTTTCTTTCTCATGTCTATGGGAAAAACAATACTCTGGATGCTATATGCTTGACAAATCGAGAGTTTCAAAATACGTTAGCGAAACGTTTTTTTCACAGCTAAAGATAAAATCGATCTGGGATCCTCCCACGTGACCAGAACTTGTCTGCTAACACTTAATGAATACACTGGAGATAAATTTAGAATATTGCCTATCCACCAAAATGCAGATTATGTCACACTCGTGATACAGGAAGAAATATTTGTAAAAACATAGAAGCCTTCCCCAACAAAACAGCCTGAAAAACGTAAGACACAGACAGAGACACATGTAATTCAAACGCGACAAAAACACACATATACACACACATACACACACTTAATTCACATAGTATCCCCCGCAAAAAGAAGACGCGTAGAGTAGAATTGAATCAAAGTCACTCAAAATAATTTTGAAATAAAAAGAGGAAATTAAATTTTGCAAGTCAGTAAAAATATTTTTATAGACAACAAAGTTGAAGGAAAAAATATAACATGCGATTGTGAAAAGAAACAACACACACGCATATGAACTTTCTGACCTGCTCCCTACTTGACTTATCTATTTATACACGATAACTTGACCGTCAGCAAAACAAACGGATCTCGATATGTGAAGTCACTAGTTTATTCGCCTAAAGAGAGTCCAGTTTGGACAGGAAACACTTTTGGCTCCCCATAATACAATTACGTACATTTCATACATCATACATAAAGCAAATAATATAATTGTTACTAGCAACAATAAATCTACATTCTAAACAAACTTTTCAAAGCTTCTCCAACTTTTTCATCTATACCGATTCCTCTTGTGGGAACAACCTCTATTTTTGTTTTTCATATTCATATGAACACTGCTTTAGAAAATAAATATTGCTATGAAAAATTAAATAATGTGTAAGCCGGATGGCGAGCAAAAATTTACGAGATGTAGAGATAGACACTTATTCAGAGTAAAATAACTTTTATTGCAGCGAAGGATTTTTTTGTGTTTTGATAACCAGCCTAACAGGTCATATAATATGAAACTGGAAATTGTTTTATAAAAGGTGTGCCTGAAACGCTACGTGTTCAAACAAGATTCAGCCGATATATAAACCAGAAGAAAGTTGACAGAGAGATTAGTATTAGAACATTAAGATCTTCTTACAATTCCGTACTTTTTATATAAAAGTAATGCAACGGAGAGTAGGTTTTAAGCTAACTATTCTTTAACTTTCTTATAATATTTTATTCTCACCTCGGTAGGGCATTTTGAAAAATTATTTTTCTTATTTTTTAATCTAACAATTGTAAAAACAAATTTCAGAATCACTCTGAAAATTATTTCTGACCCAAACAGACGAACATATTTCGTGAAATTTTAATTAGAAATTGTTTAATTAGAATAATTAGAAAGCTTCTTTCTTCCATCATAATTATAAACTTTCGAAAGAACCTGGATCATATAGATTGAAAATTAAAGAAACCACACAAGCAATTAAAAATTATCTGGTTTTGCAAATGATTTATTTGAAATAATCTTTTCACAAACAAAAGCACAATTTCTAGAGACAAATTAACCATGTTTCATTAACATAAAGAGATATAACTATGAAATTTTTAATGTCTGACAAAACATCAGATATCTAGAATATTACAACGAAGAACTATATAACGTGAATTAAACAAATTTAAATAAGAATTGTTAAATAGTGAAAAACAAGTTGATGAAATAAATATAACAAGGAAAACTATTCCTGAAAAAAGCAGAATTAGTGATAATATTAGTAAACTATTTACGAATGAAGCTCACATAATTAAAAATGACCATAAACCTAAAAGTGAGATCAATGTTACCATCAAAATCATAAAACTTACCAGGCTAGAAACTGAACAAAGTATTAAAAAATTCTGACAAGGATTAATACAATTAATCGAACAGAGCCCTGGATCATTACAATGGTCAAAACAAAAGTGATGTTTTCAATTGTTTTTAAAGTATTTATGAAATTCCAATTGTTATTTAATTCAATTTGACATGGTTGATTAAATCAATAATCACCAAGAATCATGGCATTAGAAATTGCCATATATTATTCAGATATAACGAAGGAAGAATATAATATTATAATGATCACCAATTAATCTGTCCCGGTCCACGACCATGAAACATTGATAAAGAATAATTTAGGTGACAAATTTGAGATTGCAAAGTGTTTGATAAACTGATTTATTATTTTATTTGATTTTAAAAACTCGACACACACATGCCATAGAGACGATTATCTCATGGTAATAAAAAAGTCCACACATTTTAAAACTGACGAAATATAATCAATAAAGTTCTCTAAAAAATAATCAATAGTAATGTAACACTACACTTAGGAAATAATAACACTACATGAAATAGAACTTTAATCTATTAGACATCTATTCTATGTCTAATCGCCCCGTCTATAATTAAACATTTCTCCTCCTACATAGACGATAAAAACAGTAAAATCTTATCCGGTAAAGATAATTTTTTTATAAACAAATTTCATTATGATATTGCCATATTAAACAGTGGCAATAAAAACCGTGACGTCAAATGCACTAAATAATATAACTATAACAGAAAAAATAGAAAAATAATTTTGTATACACACCTATTTAATCAAATGTTTAGCACTAAGTTAGGGCAGAAATATCTCAATTTACTTAACAGTTTCCCAGTAATAATATTCTAAGTAATGTGTATATTAAAAGTACACTTAATTTAGATTATATTTGTAAAAACATTCCAAAAAATGTTTTATAAATCTTAATAATAAAACATTAATCGGCATATACACCAAAGTAACAACCATTAAAAGAAACTGACAAAGATAATAATACAAATTTATATAATTGATACATTCCTAAAAAATCCCTCTGAAAAATATTGTATAACAAATTCTGTTGTTTACTAATGTCATCTATCGTCTAATGAAAACCCAACTATTAAAGCATTTACATTGGTTCTACTAAAAATACTTAAAAAACATAGTATCAGCATTTAAATTCCTTCAAGAATAACGCGTAATGAATCTAAACGTAATTGTTCGCATAATTTTGGCCGTTAAATAAATATCATATAAAAGCAACAATGTAAAAAGAAAATTTTGGAAATCATGAGAATCTATAAAAGTCTTTAAAATTTGAACTCTATGCATGAGAGAATACCTGCATATTATACAGTTTCCTAAATGTAAAGTATAATCATCCAGATAAACGATATGACTGTATTCTGTAACACCATAAATATTACACCTTAAAATTTAATAATATTGCTCAGGTATAACTTATTTTCTAATATCACATAAACATTTTTAAAGGCGGGTATAATCAAACAAGAACTACTTAATATAAAATATAGTTTTATATATGTAAGAGTGCTGAATTGATCTTATCCAGGTCAATATGTTATTATAAAGGAAGACTCAACACATCATTTAGTGTGATATTTTACATAACATTAAATGATGAGCGTGTGTGTGTTTTTCTGTGTGTGTGCGTGTGTGTGTAAAATTTTACGTAATCCGCAACATTAAACGATTAAATCTGACATATGTATATTCATTGTTTAAACATTTTTCAAATGGAAACTTGTATTTGTGTAGATAGTCTTTTATTAATTATACAGCATGCTTCTTAATAAATTAACTGTTTAATTATAAAAACCTCCATTCATTTTCGATACCTACATTTTAAATAATTTTATATACATAAGAATACTTCTTTGAGACTTTTGAATTTGGTTTAATTGGAAGCTATACGTTTATATTTCTAGTAATTAAAAAAACACTGTTGTATTTCAACCTAAAATTATATTAATCGAAATTTAAAATTTTCATATTTTTAAAGAAATTTCACTTACTCGTTTATTTTTATTTATTCACGCATAAACAGAAGGTGATTGTTGGTCTTTGAAATCTTGCAAATTAATATACATTGATGTTTGTTATTTAATTAAAATTAGCAAATTAATAGTTACCTTAATCTGGTTTGAAACCCGTATTTCATTCATACTGCCTGTCATGTAATATAAAAGCATTTCGTACATACAGTATCTAAGTTATCAGTTTTATCTGAGGTGACAAGTGATTTATTATCTTGAACATGTTAAAAACGCAAAGTATGTTTGACTAAAGTTAGCAAATGTTTTGATTTCGTTTTTTTGATAAAAATATGGAAATTTGTTTCAAATTTTAAAGACCATTGAAAATTGAAACTTACCAGGTATCAAGGTAGTGAAATTAAATTACTGTACATACTCGAAAAACTTTATATCAGGGTTTTTTCCCCCTGTAATGGGTGCAACCCTTAAAACACGTGACCCTTTAACAGTGTGGCTCTTACGTGATTCCATATGTAATTAAGTAGCAAATATTAAATAAAAAGAATAAATTTTAAAATTACTTTAAAAAGCTGGAAGTTACATGGTTTGTATTAAGCTTTTCAATTTATGGTTTGTATGTATAGAATTTATTTTATAAATTATCAAGTGAAGACATAAAATGACTGAAAGAAATTTAAAATATGTTTGAATTTCATAAATCATGATAATTATCAAAGACAAATAAAAAATGTCCTATGAAAATTAATTATTCGTCGAATATTTTTATCTTCAGAATATGATATCCGTAATATATATTATTTATAAAATCATTAAAAATTCATCTATATTAAAGATGGCGTAGTCTTAATGCACCTTTATTTTGAGATACGGGGTAGATTTTCGGAAAAGTAGTTCCTTAGGAAAAAATTAAACATGATTTATATTCCCCTAAGATTTTCTACATTTAACTATTTAACAAAGTTGACAACAGTATTCAATTTCTAGAAATTTCTTGAAATCAATTGGTTGGGGCGTTATATATACACAAATTTTAAAATTGCATGAATAACTTCATTCGTTTGTAAATACGTTCAATTAAAACCAGACAAGTACTTGATGTTTGCAAGAATGTCCAAATTAACGTTTCATTCAAGGACCCCCTCCCACAAAAAACGACTTACGTAATTTTACGTTCTCCATAATAGTAACCTCTAGGAATTGCTGACAAAAAACGTTAACACAAATTTCGAACGTGTTATAAAGAAGTAAATGTTTTTAAAGAATAATGACAACAAAATTTGATCTTTCCTTTTAATAAGAACATGAAAAGTTTGATGATAAATCTGTGTCTTTTATAAAGGTTGAGCTATTTAAAATCATGCTGGATTTCAGTAATATCGTGTATATCACCACATAGGTGTAATCAATGGTTTGCATAATATCTTAATTGTTATTCTAAAGATATTAACTAAGCATATTACTTATTGTATGTTTTCTGTCAGTAACATTTTACAGGACCAATATATATTTGTTTATCTATCTCAACTATTATTAGATTGTCTTTATTGACATGTTTCTTTGGGACGTATTTAATCAAGGCCCCGTTTTTTACTCTAAATAATATAACAAATTAAAATCACACTTCCTATTCTATCATTGATACACACAAAAACGTTAAGTAAGTTACGAATCGTTTCCACTTGCTTCTCTTGCTTTCGGTCAGTACTGAAACTGCTAATTTCATTCCACCTACTTTTCGCATTATTTGTTATTTTGAAATTTCAACTGACACTTTCTGACTGTATGTATATCTTTTCTCATTTCTCATATTCGTGTTTTCAAAATTTATTATCAAACGTATTCTTATGTTACTTCCGTCGAACCACACCACTTATGTTTTTCCTCTGTGGAGAAAGTGTTGGACAGTCACAGTCATATCGAAAAATAGATGATATATAGCTGCTTATGAGAAGCTATGTATCACTTGTTCATGTATACCTTTTCCTCTCCTTTTTGATGAATTATACTGTTTTTCCACCTTCGCACCAAGTGAAAAAATTATACGATTTCTTGCGCTACTAAATTTCTTACACTGATCTTGGATCCCTATTCAAAATAGTCATAATATAAATGTGTTTTCAGATTTTAACATTCGAATTTTATGTGAAAGTATAATATAATATTAAAAATATAGCATGTTTAGATGTGCGATTTTAAATTTGATATTTGTAATTATTACATTTAAAGCAAAATGTAATTGACATTTGAAAATAAATTAATAAATATATTATACACATTTCATTTATATCTTTAGAAATCTATTTCCAGATCAGTGGTAAGCAGAATAAAGGTTTGATCATCTTGTCGGATATAAATCCTATATCACACAACTGGATATTTACTGGAGCACATTTCAATTTACCAAACCAAACCGAACATAGAAATATTAACAATTTCATTGAGCAACATTGAAAACTAAAGTGAGTGTATTTCCAAAGCATGTGTCTATTACCGTTTGGCGATGTCATTCATCAGAGATATATTGAATTTTTGTAACCGCTGGACATAGTAATAGGTTAGAATAACAATGAACCTTACGCATAGTTTTATTAAGAATTTCGGCCAAATTAAAAATCTGTTATTTATTTTTACACACTTTTTGAATTATATTTAGTTGTCATATTTATTTTATATGTTAGTTTTTTAAACAATTCGAACGGTTAATAAAAAGGAAAAACGAGTTTTACTAATTGCAGCTTAAAAATCGATCGCTATAAAATTGATGTTTACTTTAATCGACAATAAATCAAATACTAAGCCGTATTTCTTGACATCTAATTATGTTTTGCATTGTGGATAATTGCCCAGCTAACACGCGTAGTTCTTGCAATGTTGCGAACGTTTTATTTTGGTTGAGAGCTATGTGACAAAATGTTGATGTTCTTGTATCCTTTCCAATCAAATATTTCCCGGAACACAAATTGTGCCGTCATCCGTAACGCTTTCAGAACATAATGGTCAAGTTTCGAGCTGCTGTAGTTGACAGATTTAGTATTTATAACATCAGAATATTTTTAATTCATCTAAAAATATGTGCAGAAGATATAACATTTTCTTTCATATTTTTCCGGAATGATTAATCGAGTTGACTAATGCTTGTTCAACAGTGATTCTGGAATATCGTTTTCTATTAATACATCTTTTCGAGTCATCGTATATGCAAAATTAAAATAAACTTTTCCTTACACCTAATGGTGTGTAGGGCAACGTTTTTGCTCTTTCCGTAATAAAGTGTTATTATGGGGTATGGTGGTTAGGTCTGCGCCCAACCCCCAAACCTGGAGGAAGGTGATTTTCTAAGCGTAGCTTAGATGTAACACACGGCGGAATGGAGGGGGTACCCAGTGAAGATCGAACTCACTACTCAGTTATAATGATTCCAGCGAGACGATCTTGCTTATCAGTACACCACGCCGAGAAGCCCATTTGCAAAGTTACTAAATATCAATGCAGCCATAATATAGTGAATCTACATAGAATCAGTTTTGACACATCTACGTAATGTTGCCTAAACGTTGTAGCAACAATTATATAATTTTGCCGAAACGTTGTGAGAACAACTATATAAGATTGTTGATGCACTGTAGCAACAACTATATAAGGTTGCTGGAATGATGCAGCAATATCATTTTAATGTAGTAAAATCTCTGCAACGATGCTGAAACGTCGTGCCAACATCAATGTAACATTGCTGAAACCTTTTAGCAAATCTATGTAACGTTGTTGAAACTTTTTGGGAACATACCTTTCATGTTGCTGAAACGGTGTGGTAAGGTCATTTTATTAGTTTGGTGGGGATCCACGATAGTTGAAGTTGACTTTAGTTGAAAATTTTCGGAGAATCATTCGTATATAACGCTGTCTCTTATAGCGACTCTATTAATTTTGGCAATCTTAAAGTTATTTTATTGAGTTACTTCATTTCAACACATTTTGTTCTGTAAATTTATTTAATTGATATTTTATGCTTGAGAATGGTATACTATTTAAAGCTGGAACATTTTTTTAGGATAGTATTTAGCCTAATAATAATTTGAGTTGATTTTCCGCAATAAAAGTTAAAAATACATATACAAATAGATATGTAAAAGGAACATAAGTAAATTTATTGCCAGAGCAAAATTAATAGAAATATGTAACATGGGGTGAATTAAGTATAGTGATATGTTCTTTCATGTATACAAATGAACGATTATGGGAAATCTATAGTTCAGAGCATATATTTCTTTGTATGTGAGAACCATTATTTTTTATGTATGTAGGTAATATTTCTAGGGTAATGATGTGAACTTTGTGCTGTATCTAATGAGACATGTTCTATGTAGAAACTCGAAACTCCCAAGTGTGGATTGAAGCATGCCTTGTACTTAATATATAATATGATGAAAAACAAAAGAAAATACAATAATTATCATAGATTTCTTTGACAGTTCTGTTGTCAAGGTAAATTATCTATCAATAGCTGAACGACTTTAACAGACATGTAGAGCAATCTCATAATTTTAATAACATGCTCTATCCGAGGAACATTTTCAATAATATTTTTTACCTTTTGAATTAATCTGAAGGCTTCAACAAATTTCTGCAAAGAAAAACACATCTTTATTTGTTTCTTGATATTGGTTTCTAAATAACCTAAGATATATTCATTTGATTAAAATTTGCCGTGTTAATAAATGTTTATATTAATACCTCCTCATGCATATAAATGATTCTATAAACAACGACTTATTTTCTTATATTAAAGACTAATTTACCCTTTCTATATATCTCACTGGAATCCTAAACACCGTGCTTCTATGCTCTTTGTAGCATTGCATAAACAATTGCTTAGATTTCAAAATTGCTTTGATATCTCCGTGACTCCGCAGACATATGGAGATATCTAAAAGTGTGTTTAAAATAAACGGACCAGAGAAAACAATTTAACTCACTGTTCACATCGGAAACACATAGGCCAGCTAAACAGTTCAAAGAAAGAATTATTTTATATGAATTTACTGGTATATTTAATGTATTATATATTGGAGGGTCTTGATTGACTAATGGAGGGAGTCACTGATTCTTACGGTTTCTCTGAGATTAGGCATCTCTTGATTTTCTTTTAATTACAATAAACATTATTCCATTAGCCACGTGTGTTTGATTAGATTTTCTTGGTGCTTTTATCCGAAAAAAATAAATTAATTCCATCTTACTCTCACTTTTTTTCTGTTCGAACTACGGAGGTATCAAGGGTGGATCAAGTCTAAAGTCAGTTGAGTGCCATACGTGATATACGCTTCGAGCGATCATGTCGCGAAAGAGACATGAATGACTGGGCAGAAGATTATCCCGCAGTAGGTTGCCATTGTTTTCTGCGCTAGACTGGTTGCCAGCCAAGGCTACAGAACCCAATCTCTCTTATTATTTATTCCATAACTAGAGGGAAGAGACGGAATAATACATTTACCAAAGGTTTTTGTACGTAAGTGAATTCAAGGAAGTCAACTGGAATTCGAACTCCGCTTCCTGATTTTTAGTTCTAAGTTGATATCCACTGCGGCATAACACACTTCTTAAGTCTAATTTACCATTATGTACAAAATGCGAAAATCTCATTGGCATATTTAAAAGTTTATATATGCTAGCTTTGTTTTCTCACCTAAAACGTTAACAAAATAAATTGAAATGTATTAATAAAATACTTTTCATCCAAAATTACATCTTATTCTACTGCAAGACATGCTCTCATAAAATGCAGATGCTCATGACTTTGCTTAATTTCCTAACATTTGTAGCTCTTAATAATTTTTGAATTTTTATTAACTCTATTATATGTTATTCGGACATCTTTACTCACACTTGCCATGTAGGGTTGTGGTTTTCTCTCCTTCTGATATGTAATATCAGTTGTGCTATAAGAGTAAATTCTGGAAAAATGTACTCAACGATGACGAAGAGGAGTGTAGCAAGTGAAAAACCGATTCTACGGAGTGATTCCGGAGACAATACAATCGAATCTGTGGGTATTACAAGTATTAAATATTACAAGTATTTTTGTGTCATTATATACCCTAGCAATTCCAACTGATTCCAAATATAACTGACTAATCGGTTTCTCTGAAAATCTGCTTCTTAATACCTCTGCTTAGATTTGAGAAAGCATTTTCACTATCCCACTGCACTATGCCGGCGCTTTTTTTTTCAGTGGAGGCGCGTATTTTTTAAAAATTACTGCAATCAATGCAATCAATATCTACCGTCTTAGACTTATTGGATATCGTATTAAAGAACATGTAACTCTAAGTAGTGATTGAAAATGAAATTTTCTTTGATTAATTAAGGAATTCAAATTGTAGGCAAACATAATTTCCAGACATCATATTTCCTAGTGTGTTAAGTCATTTGTAATCATTGATTTTTTCCCTACACTCATTAAATGATAGATTTCAGGCAATTACTTGATAGCCTGTCTCTTTATGTTATAAATTTTTCCTCGTTAACGTCATTTATAATAATAATGCTACCGTTTATGTTTGTATTTTTTCCATCGGAAATTTAAGTCTTTAAATTAATTATATGACAGTTCGAAAAACGCAATTAACAATGAGTACAACTAACACAAAATTTCCAAAATTTGTTTAATTCTCTTGCAATACCAATATATTATTCCAGCAATTCATATTTTTGTGTTAATTTGATGTGTTCTGTTAGAGAACAGACAAATGTTCTATAGATTTCTCAAACCAATTTATCTGATCCGAATTGTGTAATCTTCGAAAATTTGATCTCTTTAATATTTTATGTATTCTCCCTTCCGGCAGATACTGATAATTAATAGACTATTATTTTGCGTAGTCTGATCAAATGCGTTTGAATGAACGTCAGAATCATTCTGGTATGGGATTGAACTCTTTTGGCTTCTTCTTTTGTGTGCCATGTCTTTTCAGAACGTAAGCAATCATGGCTTTTCACATCTCCCTGTCCCTGGTGGTTCTTAGCACGCTTTCTCCTGTTGCACCATGTCACCCTCGTTCAGTCATCCACCTGATCAAGTTCTTTAAATATGCTATCCACTGCTTTCCACTGTCTTTTTTCCTCTATCTGGTCTGTTAGTAACAGTTTCTCTAAGCCCTCCTCCCTCTTTGCATCTCCCAGGAACTTTAGTTGTCTCTTTCTGATGCTCAGTATTAATTTCCTTTTCGTTTCCATCTTTTCCAAAACCTCATCATTGCTCACATGCTCGGTCCATGATATCCGTAGCATCCTTCTGAGGAACCACATTTCATCGGCTTCAAGTTTTTCCTTCATCTTCGAATATATTGTCCAACATTCGCTGCCATATTTAATAATAGACGGAAAGTATAATAGAGGAAAACGGAAGCTGGAGAAAGATGTTTCCTTTATAAAGGAATTTAAAACGATAAAAGAAAATGCTGTTCTAAGCAACACAATCGATTACTGAATTGCTATTTGGAATAAGATAATCGGAAGGCCGTGTTTAAATCCCAATTATTTGCAATCATTCACGCACAAATGCCGTTGGAAAATGTATTAATTCATCCCTTCTTCTTTCTGCTATGGGTTGAATTGTATGACAGATTGGGTTCTGTAGTCTTGGTCAGTAACCAGCCAACCGCAGAGACATTGCAACCTACTGAGGGAAATCATCTGCCTAGTCATTCATATATCGAATGATACATGAACTCACGGGCGTGTATTTACATATGGCTCTTAACTGACAAATATAATAGTTAACGTCTTATATAACAATGCATGTCGCAAACGTGATACTCAGAGATTAGAGAAACAACACTACAATGATACAGTTATAGAGGAGGCTGAAAATATCCTAGAGTGAATTTTAGCCATGAGGAAGTTTTAAGGAAAATGTTAACTAGAAGGGCATTCATATATTGTCATTTCTAAGAGAATTATGCAAAAGACGACTCAGAGATTTAACAGTCGTATTTATAGAAAAAGAAATATCAGCCAGTAAGTTGACAATATAATTCTTCGAATGGATGACAGTTCCGGAATAAGAATAGGTGTTAAATTTTGAAATGTTCCTTAGAACGCCTAGAGAAATGTAATTGAGGAAACCCACGCATGTTCTGAAGGGTATAGGGGAATATTTTATGATGAATTCTCAGTGGATATAATTTTCCAACACATAACCTCTTTTTGTTGTACAATTAAATCAACTTGCTTGATTATATAATAATAATTTATGTAGTGACATCTTAAGTTGAATCCATCGCAAAATTGTACAAAGCTGAATGCTCTAAATACTTCGATGAAAGATGGAGTAGATATGATATTTAATAAAATCGATTAGAAGGTTGGATACGTAATATTATTTCGGCATATAACACCGTTGAAAGTAACTGAAATATGAACTCGTGCCATTCAATTGCCATATCTTATATAAATTCACACTTGGATGCAATATATCGTTTCGAAATCATTCATGTTTTTTAACTATTGTCTATATAAGAGAGTTTTTCAGCTTAATAGAATGAGTTGAGTGGAACGAATTCTGTATTAAAGAAGACAATACTTGTTCAGATTTTGAAGATTGTTTTGTATTCCCTATATTATTTGTTATTATAAATATTATTTAATAGCACTGGGCGGTGTAAGGTTTACGTTCACTATTAAAAACAGATTAGTCATTGTGGACAAATCCCCTTTTGCTATTGCCCACTATATATTCACGCCATTAATATGTGAAATTTTTTATACATGTAGGTAAATTCTTTGCATATTTGTGAAATAACTCATTTTTAGTGCAATTGATGAACTATTCTCTGTTTGCTATAGATCTATTCCAAAAGCTCTCTAGTTTCTAAAGTATTTCTTTTAAAAATGGTTTTCTTTATATTCATTTTCATGGAATATGTTTAAAAAAGTTTTCCTGGTCACATCTGATGATTTTCCGGTATTTATGAAGGTTTTTCCAAAGATTTGTTTGAAGAAGTGAGGAATGGCAAAATTTTAATTCTGTCGTTACTTCTTCTTTCGTTGAAATGTATCATTTTGAGATATTTATGCTAATGAAATTCTGAAGTGATGTGGTTTTTGTCTACAATATTTTTTTCGTGATTGTGTAGGACCATTCGTGTGGTTAGATGTAGAAAGGTTCTGTCTAAATATTAATTTTAAAAATATGCTGTATTCATTAACTAAGAAAGCATTTATCTAAAAATGGCAGTTTAAATATTTCTGGAAAGTTTGGACTCATCGTAAGAAATAAAAATAAATATATCAAGTTATATATAACGTTTTATGAGAATTCCTGTAAAACTAATGACAAATATATGCTAAGGTAAAAGTCGAGAAAAGTATTATGATGGTAAATATGATGAGTATACTGGGAAACATAGAAAATATTTAAAAATTAAAGCAGAAAATAGATAAGAATGAAATTGATAAATGGGAAATATTTCACTGTTTTTATTCTAACATCAACAGAGATAAAAGAAATGATAGAAATATTGTTAAATGAATAAAGATATATACACGGAAGAGATGGATAGAAAGAACAATATATATATATACGCATCGCTAATTCAGTAATGGATTAGAGCACTCTGAAAACTGGCGTATGATACATCATACGCTAAAAAATCTGACTCCTTCTACCGAGTGCTCATAGCTCAGCAGTAGAATCTGACACCAATTCGCTAGTGTTTCAATCCTGGTTTAAAAGCAATCGGATGTCTAACCGCACTGATGAGCTGAGATACATCAAAGTAGAACTGTCTGCGGATGACTATATATATATATATATATATATATATATATATATATATTGTCACCCGCAGACAGATCTGTTTCACCGTATCACAGCTCATCAGTATGGTTAGACCCCGATTGCTTTTATATATATATATATATATATATATATATATATATATATATATAGTGATTTACAGATTAGTGGCACAGCAATGGGTACGAAAATGGCACCTAGTTATGCCAATATCTTTATGCATATTTTAGAAAAAAAGATACTAGACAGTTCACAATACAAACCATCACATTATTTTAGATACATTGATGATATTTTCTTAATATGGACTCATGGATTAGAAAAATTTAAAAAAATCTTCACTTTCTGCAACAACTTCCACAATACAATCAAATTTACCATGGAGTACTCATACACATCCGTCCCTTTCTTAGACGTCACGGTAAAATTAAATAAACATACACTTTCCACCAGTCTATACAACAAACCCACAAACCAACATAAATTCCTACACTTTAACAGTTGTCATCCCCTCAAATTAAAAAAAATCTATCGTATACAGCTCATTTATTAGAATAAAACGCATTTGATCAGACCATCCAGATTTTCTAAACAACATTAACAACCTAACAAAACAGTTTCTAAAATGTAAATATCCAATAAAAATAATAAAGGAAGCACTACATAAAACCATCCACATAGATCGTAGCACACTTCTCACATACAAAAAACGAAAAGATAACAACCGAATTCCCATGGTTTTTAACCATAATCAATATTCCTACACACTTATCAAAAATTTTAAAAAATGATTACAGGAACCTCCAATCAAACAAAAACATCAAAGACATTTTCGATAAACCACCCATAAATGCAAAGAAACAAACACCCAACCTATCAACTATCCTCACTTCTAACAAATATTTAAATAATACAAACCTATCAGGGAATTTAAAATGTGGAAAGCCTCGCTGTTTAATTTGTAAACATTTAATAACAGACAAAACATTCTCTGTACCCAACACCAAAATAAAATTACACCCACCAAACCTTACTTGTGACAGCAAAAACATCATCTACTTTCTCTTCTGCTCAATTTGCCCCAACAGTGGATATATCGGCGAATCCGGTAATAGCTTTAGATTTCGCTTCAATAATCACAAACTAAATATACGACAAAAAAATGTATACTCCCCAATTGCAGCCCATTTTAATCAACCTGATCATACTTTAGAAAATTGCAAATGTTTACTAATAGACTCCAATTTTAGTTCTACATACACACGCAGAAAGAAGGAAACATACTGGATCTTAAAATTAAATACACACAAGCTAGGGTTAAATAGGGACTTAGGTGTGTTGAATCTTTACAAATATTTCAATAGCTTAAAATTTTTTTTCAGATATTCCAAGAAATTTTTATCTAAAACAAACAGACTTTCTCTTTGGGCGTGCTGCATGTTGTGAACAAACACACCACGTGATGTAAACAAAAAATATCCGAACGCTATTGTGAAATACTTTTCTAATTCAAATTTAAAAATCACTTGTTTCTGATGAAGGACCGAGGGCGGTCTGAAATATAAAATATAATAAAAATAAACAAATATTGTTAAAAAAAATTACATTTTTAAATTCAAAACTTTTTATTAATATTCTTACCTATATATATATATATATATATATATATATATATATATATATATATATATATGGGTGTGTGTGTGTGGGTGTGTATGAAAAGATTTTTATACGCCACTGACATATAAGTTTATAGCACAAATCAGAGTTTCATGTGATGTGCAATAATCAGGTGCATGTCTTAATCAGATAAATAGATTCGAATTTAAGTTCACTCGATGTTCATGGAAATCTTATACTAGTAATCTTACTGCTATTTTAATAACAAGATTAAAAATTGAAATATTCTACGGTTATCTGAGTGTGTGCTTGCCCATATTTGTGTGTATATATGCGTGATATAATTATGTATTATTGTTCTACTAGACCCTGCATTCGTTAATATCAGTGGATAGGCATTGAAAAAAATTATTGGTTCACTCCATAGGAAAATTTTGGGGTGACATGATCTGCACACATTACATTTGTTCTATGTATGAGATTATATATGTATGAGATAGTTAAAAGGTTTTTCGCTCAACGGCATTGTGTTACGACGGCTGCGATTTCTATCTACCCTGCTGTGTCTAAATGCAGTTATTACATTTATAATTTTATCAAATTTAATATTTACGAGAATATTAGGCGGAAGAGTTAACGAATAGTTGAATAGACAAATTTCTGATTTCAACCTGGTCTTTTGCTTTCATTTTGCCAATTAAAACTCACGTCAAACATAAACACTTTGTACAATCCCTCATTTATTGGTAAAATTTGTAGTACAGATTATCTTATCTACTTTCGTGGCCAATCAAAAATAAAAAAAGAAAAGTTAAAATCAATGAATATCGTCTGCTCTAACTCATGAATAATCAGGAAAATTTTAATACAAAAAAAAAATGCGAAGAAACAAGACCCTCACCGAGCAGAACTGGCTGAATATTAAATTATATGTTAACATAAAGCAGTGTATTTTTGCGTGCATGGAGGTTAATGCTATGCCTTTAAAATAATTTAACTCCGTTTTCAATCACTTTGGGTGTATTTTACTGTTACATTAACTGGAAAATCTGTCTTGAATAGTCTTTTTAATATACAGATAATGTACATTTTCACATAATTTTCGAACATACATTTTTTGAATCGGTTAATTAAAAAACGTATCATATATATATATATATATATATATATATATATAGACGTATATATATACATATAAAATATATATTATGAATATATACATGTATATATCCATATAAATGTATATATATATATATGTGTGTGTGTGTATGTGTGTGCGTGTTCACTTGCATATTATTGGAAAGTGAAAGAACAAACAGATTAGGAACTTACTGTGCGTAGCATTTATTTTTATAGTGCTCAATACTGTGTAGAGCTTAATATTGCAATTTTTTCATTACAATGCTTTATAAAATCATTATATCACTGCACAGATAACTGCACAGATAACAGATAACTCCATTTCTTAGAATAATATTGTTCTTTTTCGGGTTAAGATTTAAAACAAATTATAAAAATTATTTTCTTGAAAAATATAAAATGATGTCATGGTTCTTAGAAAGTTAAGGGGGTTGATTGGAATATGTTAAACAATATGATTGTGGTTGTGTCTCTTTTACTTAATCAAAATTGAGAATTAGTTTAAGCTATGAAGTTTAACTATGAGCTCGTATATACGTGAGTTGTTGAAATATGTCATGACAAAAGGACACTTACTATGTGTCTGGGTAAACTACTTTTTAACAAAATTTATTATTAAAATCTGTAAAAAGTGATTCTCAAAAACAGTTTAAATTTTAAGTTTTTAGAGAAATTAAATATTTATATTACTGAATTTGTTATATAAGCTCTATTAAGTTAAACTGGAAACTATGTAAACATTGAAGTCATAAACAACAAGTATGTATTGCATGGGTAATTAGTTTAAAAAGATAGGTGTAACTTTAAATAAGTCCTTAGTAGATCCAATGTAAACTTTTTAAAAGTTGGGTTTCTATTAGACAATATAGTATATGGATAAACAATAGAATTTGTTAGACAACTATTTTCCATTAGACAATTTTTAGGATTTTGACAATTACATAAACTTATCTTATTATCAATTCAGTTTTGAAATAATTATATATAAGTATAAATCTAACCTAGAGCCAACGGATCTAACTAGGTTTCACCTAACAGATCGACCTAGAGCCAGCTTGCTCTGACGATCCGTTGGGTGAAATCTAGGTAGATCCGTTGGCTCTAGGTTAGATTTATACTTATACTTATTAGTTCTTTCCTTTTTTTCCCCCTCCGGGTTTATACTCGGTGGGTTTTTGAGACGGATTTAAAGTAAATCTTTTGCTATATATATATATATATATATATATATATATATATATATTAAAAACCAAAATGTGTGCTAACCTGCAGGATTTCGTAATAAAATTTTATCATAAATAATCAGGCCGGTAGATATAAATATAAAAATACTGTTTAATTAAAAAAAACAGAACATCTACTTAAATACGAGTATCGGTAAAAATAATGTTCAAAATAATTCATTACAAATTGTCTGTTGCTTATAACCAAGTTTCGTTAACATTCGTTAATTTCCGTAATATATATATATATGTGTGTGTGTGTGTGTGTGTGTGTGTGTGTGTGTGTGTGTGTGTGTGTTTGTGTGTGTGTGTGTGTGTGTGTGTTATTCGTATGCATTTTACCATAATCATTTAAATGAGTCTCTATTACATTTTGCTTGCTTTTAGCTGTATTTCAATATCATTTTTATGATCAGTTTGCTATATTCATAGATTAAAATCGCTTACTTATAAATAATGATATACTCACCTCAGATTAGTTTCCGTACAAATAAAACATTTGAAATCCAGTCAGTCTAAAGTTAACTAATAAGAAATTATTATCAATAAATAGACATTGCTAAAGATTTCATCCCAACGTATTGCCTGCGCTTTCTAAATGTATGTGTGATTTTTGATTAAATATTATGTGAAAAAATGGAATAAATTTATAAAATAAACATATAAGACAGAGACTGCTGCTCAATTACACAATTGTATATACACATAAATTTTCATAATTTGCTTTCGAGAGACAAGAAAATGTTACCGATTGAAATAGAATGAGTCATACACATTTCTATATAATTTCTGCATATTTCTTTAAAATTACAACGTAAAGTATTACATTCAGAAAAACAATGTCATTCAAGTGAGCTTGAGACAGGAAAAATATAGAAGATAATCTCACAAAACATTTTAAAGAAAATTTGTAGCATATTATGGAATATAATATCTTGAAAATATTAAAAAAGCATTCAGGGGAAAATCAGGATAATCATGAAATCATGAAATTAATTTCGTAAACAAAGAAATAAATTGAAACCTGAAAAGAAATAACACCACTGAGAAGAGAACGGAAGAATATAACAATATTGAGACAGACTCAAAAGGAGTTTAGATTAAACATTGTGTTAAGAAATACTGAGGGCAGAGAAAGCACAGACGAAGTGTATAAACCCCAGGCAAAAATGAATAATAAATGGGACACAAAGCGTTTAAAAGCGAAACCTTATGAAGAAATGAAAGAATATAATGGATAAAATTATAAAAAAAAAGTTAAGTTTAAATGTATCGCAATACTTAATTTATTTTGAAATCAATAAAATAAATAAGTAGCTGTAGACAGACATGTATTTAAGAAAGAATCACGAAAAAGCCGAAAATGTGGGAAAATAATGAAACGGACAGAAAAAATATGTTATATAGTGAAATAATAAACGCAAAAAAATTAAATGGCATTGAGGAACACAAAGAATATTTTTAGAAACATGAATGAGTATGGGAAGTAGACGGAAGATGTGAATCTGTGAAAGAAGTTATAATGCATAAAGAAAGAAAAGGCGAAATATAAAGAGACAAAATGTGCATAAACTATTAATAAACGTGTGAAATAAAAAAAACGAAATAAGAAAGTGATGAAAATGAAGATACTGAAGTCAACTGAGAGAGTAATACTAAGAAGAAAATAGGAAATATAATGTGGTGAAAGAAATTAAAAAATGAATTAAGTGAGACTGAATAAAAAAAGAATCTGACCAAAAATTCAATTGCAAATCCTGAACAATTCTTCAATAACCAGGCACATTACCGAATAAAAAAAATGAGAAACACAACATTGTGGAGAGTTAATGAATAAATAAAATACGTAAACAAAAATGAAACAACCCAAGGGAATTTTATTAGCTATGGTGAAAAAAATAGGGGAAAAAAGTAATAATTACCAAAATATTGTGAAAACTGAATCTAAAGCAAATGCTTGAGGCAAATTAAAGAAGAAAATAGATGAATGAATGGAAAATGTAGAGACGTTTTTAAAGTCAGAAATGAGGTAAAGATCTTCTAGAAGAGAAATTTATAAATGAAAAAAAATTAAATTGAAAAATTAGAAAAAATGTTTTTTTATTAAAAAGTGAATAATAACCAAAAAATAAACATTTTCCTAGGGATAAAATATTTAAATAGCTAATGAATGCTACAAAAAATAATTAAATGTGAATGTCCGTTTGTGATGTTTTTTCTTTTTTTTTATCAAACTTGAAGATGTTTTATCTGTCTGTAATGTGTGAAAGGATATGATCCAAATTTTGCGCTAGTTTTTTTCCATGAATAAGATCATTTGAATAATTATTTGGCCTGTGAAACGAATGATTCAATAAATCCGCGATCTAATGATGATAAAAATCGTTTACCATACGAATGATATATATATATATATATATATATATATATATATATATATATATATATATATATATATTATGCTGTCTTCAAATGATCAAAGAATTTTCGTTCAAAACTTTATTAATACATAACGATGTGTATTGAGTGTAATATAGCTTTGTTTCCCCTGAATACATAAAATAAATAAGCAAACATACATACATTTAGATATAAAAATGAATACATCATTTCCATATTTAAATAAAATGTCGAACGTTTTATGTTTACTTGCCGGAAAATGTCGTTTCAATCAACTCCGTTATCTAAATGTTATTGGAAACCCACTTCATTGTGTATTGCTTCAACAATTCTAAGAGGAAATAAAGAATCATTCCTGATGTTAACATAAATCTCCGTCTCGAATTTCGCGTAAAAGCCAGCAATGAATGTTTTTCATTAATTGAATTAATAAACGCATTTCGTTATTTTGCATTTCATAGAAATTTCTTATTGTTGAAAATCGACACAGATTTGGAAGGCAACAATTCAAAACAGCCCACTTTTGAAGCTAAATAATATTCTCTTCTAATAAACTAAGCTAATATCATTATCATTTATCCATCACACCCCATGGTGCATAGGGCAGTAACTTTTGTTGCTGTTTCTGTAAGAAACTGTTTTTTTACGGGGCAAGGTTGTTAGGCCTGCAGCTAACCCCCAAACCTGGAGGACCGATGGATCATTCTTTACAGCACTTGGTATTCCCAAATTGTCAGCCATTTAAGTACTGACCAGGCTCGATATTGCTTACCATCGGTGATCGGACCGAAACCGGTGTATTCAACACAATATAGCCGTAGACTAAGCTAATATACCGATTTATTAAACTAGGCTGATATACAATTAAATTATTCTCTGTGGGGAACATAGAGCCTTACATTTGTGGATATTTTAATTGTGCATTTAATGACTGGATCTACCAGTGTTCACTTAGAATAAGTGAAAACAGGGTGAGCAATAACTTAACAGTATTATGAAAAAACAACCTAGACAAATTATCCCTAAATGTAGACGTTGGAACCAAAACAGTTTATCCTCCCGCAGAAAGAATTAAAGGGTTCAAAATTGCTTTTAGGTTACACGGATAAATGTACCCCTGCTGCTACTGCTATATATTGTAAGCCTAAAAAGCTACTGCGTGAGTATTCACCGAAATAAAGGTTGGGAATAATATTCATCACAAGTACACAACTCGCACGCTGTATGAGGTAGGTACACTGCTAATAACTGCTACTCAGTTACCCTAACCTACACTAATAAATATTGTCTATATATATATATATCTATAAGAAAATAGGAACAATCCATTCCTGTAAGCATGTAGCTATACGATTTCCTCTACATTTAGAGTAACTCTTTCACGAGTCAATATTTTTTCTTTTTATGCTTGCTGTTTATTATTTGCTTATCTTTTTTCTTCCTGTTACTACGCCTTTTCCGGACCTGTATTTCAGGAGATTCTTTTGGGATGGGTACATCAAATAAATCAAGGAGAAAATTGATAATTTAGACTTGATCTGGCATACTGCTCTTTTGAAACACATGTTTTATTATTATTTGTTTATAGTGCTTTTTTGCAGTAATTCTTGTCCCTTAACCAGATATATCATTTTTCTAATACTTCTGATTATATTACCCAGATCCCAATACAACTTATTCAACTAATACAATCAATAAAAACATTCTGACCAATAGTCGTTACCAGTTATTTATTCCTAGTATGCTCTTATTTTCTCTTAATGGGAATCATATTACCAAACACTGATTGTGTGTTGTGCTCGAACATCATATCTGCTGGTGTCGTAGCAGAAGCTGTATTTTTATTCGGCGTAATTTATACACCTGCTGAAATTTCTCTATTGTTAAATTTATGCATTTACCGTTGCTTTTTTAAAGCTCTTTTAATAGTATACACGGGAAGCTCTGCTTGGTCGTTACTTCTTAGATTGTAAGGGGCAATTGAAATGTTATTTAGCACAAACATCTTACAGAAATCTTTGAACTCTTTCGATGTAAATTGCGTACCATTATTAGAAACAATTAAACATTTGAATCAGGAACTCCAAAACTGTGGAACAGTTTGTGTAAAGTTTGTATTGCAACTTGCGTGGTTGGACTCTTACAAATGACAATCTCTTGCCATTTCGAAAAGCGCTGGACGACAATAACATAATATGATTTATTCATGGAACCAGCAAAATCAATATGAAGACGTGGCCATTAGCGGTCAGTTTCTGTCCATGGATTAAACTTCATTGGTGCAGCCTTAGACGTCAAACCATATCTTTTGCACAACTTTAGCAAAATTTCAATGATTTTTTCAGTAGATATGTCTTCTCTTTACGCTCTTCATACTGGATATACAAGAGTGTCTGACAAGGAATGATTTCAGGATCATTTTTATAGTACTAAATGTACTCTTTCGCTGTTTCATGGGAAAGTTGTCATATACTGAAAGAACTTTAGAGTTTGTTTTATTTTAGTCTCTCAATTTATTTATCATTTCAGTTATGGATTTGTCATCCAGTGTTTTCTTTTTTATGTCCTCCCATTTTGCCGGTAAATCTTGCACTGCACTACAATAATTAGTCTTAATTTTTACCTCTGATTGTAAAGCAGCAATAACTGTGTTTTCAAAGGTTTAAATATTCCACGTAATCAGTCTTGACAATCTGTTTGTATGAGTTAGCTTAATCGATGGCAAAAAAATTCTAAAATCACAGTTCAGAAGAATGGCGCCCCATCGTTGGAATCTGTTAGGCGTAAGACTCGGTAATCCGTTTCATGTCGCATAACTCTCTAAAAGATGTTTATGATCCGTCTCCAATATAACAGATCTACATAATTTAAAGGGCAAAAATAATTCCTGAAATTTCCTTTCTTATAGCTGAATATTTTTCCGCTGAAAGCAGACTCCCGGATGCATGCGCAATCGGTTTAACAAAGCCGCCATCAAATGTATGTATAATACAAGCTTCGATACCATCAGCACTTGCCTCATTTCTTACAATCAATTCATTATTTGATTGTAGCTTGCCTAAAATAAATCTGAACTAGTATATATATATATATATATATATATATATATATATATATATATATTCGAAATTTTATGTGGTACTCCGACGTTCAGACCTATTTTATTCTTTCTTCAAAAGTTTATGTATCGGCGCTCTCAAACGATGCATGTTTTTCACAAAAGAATTATTGTAACATATTTTCAATCACACTAAAACATGCTGACTCTCATCTCTGTCATCCTCTGCCCCAATTACTTCATCTTGTCCTGAAAGAATTCATAATTTCAGTCTTTTAAGTTTAATTTATAGTCTTGGATTCTTTTAAAAACTTAAAAAATATTCCTTACGTTGCTGTGGGTTTTAACTTTCAGCCTCATTGTATAAGACTGCAAATCAAGACCACCGTGTCCCTGACCTGCTGGACGATAGCTCGAGCGTCCTTAATACCAAACACCAAAGGGTTAAATTCATATAATCCTCTATCTGTATTTATAGTGAGAATATTTGAAAATGCTTCGCTATGGTCTATTTCCGAAAAAGTCTTACATCCACTGAGCTGACAAAAATCTTTTTTCAGACCATGGAAATCAGTAATGATAATCTTAAAGAGCGTTGTTTTAGTCCATTGTAAAATCCGCACCAACTCCTATCTTCTTCGAATATTCTTTAATATGCACCGCCAGCGAATCCCATTTGCTATGTTCGACTTTGGACCCGAATTTTCAAATCTGTCAAGATCGTTCTTTATTTGTTTTATCGACGCAAATGGAATATTCCTTTGTTCAAACTGTATATACGCTCTCTTTTACTCTATTTTGCTTTTAACACATGCCAAACACAGCAGATGCATCTTGGGATTTATTTTTTAATTCTATTTTTAGAGCTTTGGTTTCGTTAGTAGAAATCACTTTTTGGCAAATGAATTGATTGAGTACTTCTATAATTTAAATTTTCCGTCCCATCTTTACTAAAAAGATTTATTCGTTATTTTCATTACGAATATTTTCATGTTTAACATTATTTTATATCGTTACACTCTCAATAAATTTGCTTACAAATTCAATTATCTTATCTGTGACAGTACGAACTTTTCTTTTCATTAAAGTCATTAACGTTGACTTTCCTATTTGTTCCAAGTAGAAACATTCATTGTGCTTCAATCAGAACCACTGTCTAGTTGTAACTTGATATTGTGTTCAAGATTTTTGCCTGCAGATTTTTTTGTAATTTGATTTGATGATTTATTATAGTTAGTCAATCTAACAAAACTTTTAACTCGTTTTTTTTTTCGTGAAGTAGATTGGTTTTTGTGTCCTTTTTGTCACAATAAAAAATTCCTTTTAAATGTACAAACATTATGTAAATTTAGTACTCCTCAAGCGTGCCTGCGGTTTATGGTAATGTATTATTTTTCTTCGTGGTTTTATTTTTATGACGAACCTTTTTGGTATGCGACACCACGCTTATTTCAATATTTATAGCATTCCGCCGAAATCTGATATATCTGTGACAACCTTCTGCGGAATCTATCAATAAACTGTAAATAATAGAAATAAATAAATAGTGTAAAAAATATACATTTTTAAACTTACAACTTTTTATTAGTTTTTCCTATAGATATTAAGACAGTATACGTGGATCATCATTATGTTATATATATATATATATATATATATATATATATATATCATAATTACTTTAAATGTTGTGTTTTGCCGTACGTAATCATGTAACAATTTTGTAGCCAAGATAATACTTCATAGATTTTGTACTTTTGATCGTTCTTTACCAATGTTCTTCGGTGTAGTTTATATACAACATTTGTTTGACATTTTTCTGTTAACGTTATTCCGATATATTTTCGTCGAGCGAGAGGCTCAAAAATTCGTCACAAAAAAGTACTATGTTGGAGATTTATTTCTAAAGGTCAGCAGAAATTTTCACCACTAAAATCTTATAACTATAAGCTTTGTCACAACCTTCTTTAATAAAACGCTTAATTTGATTAAAGCAGTAATCCTTGATGCCAAAATATTGTATTTTATCAACGTCACAATCTTTGACGCCTATGTTGTATTTTGTTCGACGGCACAATCTTCACGATCTTTGTTGCCAAGTTTGTGCCCCCAAAATGCCACTAACAAAAAACAGGGCGGGAATAATAGTTATCACAAATACAAGACTCACACGGTACGTGAAGTAGGTAAACTGCTATCAATTGCTAGACCATAAAATTACTTTACTCAATAGTGTCCACGTATGAAAGATATTAAGAACACTTCCATTTTGTATACAGGTTGTTATATAAGACATTTACATGTTCTTGATAAAATTCAAAGAAGAATCGGTAATTTTATTGGTCCTGATCTGGCATCTCATCTTCAGCCACTTTCCGAAAAGCGTAATGTAACTTCCTTTTGACGTTTTTATATATACTGTTATAGTAATAGTTAAGACGAACTTTTCTGTGTGTAACCTGTTCCTTATGGATTCCAGGGCAGTAGAAGTTTTTCGGCATACTATCATTATTTTACAATTGAAATATTACATATAACTGTAAGTTCAATGCTAACAGTTATTTTTTTGGTTGCACTTGTTTGTAGAACAATTTTTGCTTCTATCATCCTAATGAAATTTGATATCAAAATATAAATGTAATGTCAATCGTTGTCTTCGATCTTACTTCTTTTTCATTTAGTATTCTTTCTTCTTAAAATTAGTTTTTATTTTTTTTTAAAATACTCTGTAACATCCGGTAACCCATGCGTCTTGTTAGTTTTACTGACTTGCTTGGGATGAAATGATTTAAAAAACAGAATTTTAGTAAATGACATATATTTTTTTCAACATAATGGTAAATATAACGCTATCATATTTTGTTAAATAATTTTGGTTTAAATGTCATTTTCAATAACCATATAATGTAGACTGTAAATCATGTCAAGCTTAGAAAATTCGTTAAAATTCATAAAACTCTTGCCACATCTTATTAGTGATATGCTGTCTACGATACGTTATAAATATTACATGAAATATCGGGCATATTAGCAATGCCTTATTTTTATCATTATTCTCTTAACTGTTTATCTTCTCAAATAAACCGTATTTCACATTGCTTATAGGAATTTAGAGGAAAAGAAACAACGCTGGTTTCTATTTCCGCGGTTCACTTCAAATATTTATTTGACGCATTGCCGAATTTTTAAAATGCCTGTTTGATTAATTTATATGATTTTAGAGACCAGCTGTCTTATTGACTTCCTGCTATTGCTCTGTATTCTGCATTGTCTGTTGTTCTTCTTTTCTCATTGATCTCTGCCATGTTCAAATGTGCGTTGTCATTTCTGATACAAAAAAGCGGATATTACACACTACAGTCAGCAAAAATAAACAAACGAAAAATATGTTTTTTTTTTCCTCGCTGTTGTTTGATCTGTTTTTCATTGTTCCCAACTTGACATTTTCGTCTCGTATCCTTTCTGTATTCGCAATTTATTTCTCATTCTATTTAATTTTGAATCTTATCGAAACATTATTTCATGATTCTTTCATGTTCTGGTTATATAATTCGTACCATGTTCGCTCCATTCTACTGCCACAGTTTTGCTCATTTCCGGACATTCTGAAATTTGGCTAAGTATATAAATTTAGTTTTGCTCCTGTCTGTCTGTGAAAATGAAGAAAATCATAGAACAATCCACTTCTGCTTTTACTCTTTCCCATTTTATGTTAATTTATTTTATGCCACTTTCATCCGATCAATCGGGAAAAAATCGCTACAGTTGATGGTGGATGAATGCGTGAGTAACACAGGCGTAATCACTTTAGCTGCTGTTGCAATAATATCAAAAATGCTAATAACTTCTCACAAGACGAATTCATAGGGTTCAAATTGTCATTCACTCTAGCCTTCTTTAATCGTTGCTTCTTAGCTTGTACTATTAATTTTAATGATATTTTTTCTCAGCAAACTATAAATGCTGTCAATATATTAATTTCAACAATCATGAATATTTTACCTTCTTAAATCTGATCAGTAGCAATGATGTAATCGCCAACATCAAAATTACAGTGTATTTGTTAAAACTATTCGTTATTTTTAAACATTTCATGTTTATGCATCTATCCATTTGCTGTGAGTTTCATAAATGAAATATACAAAAAGGGTGATATATCAAAGGATCTAAATGTATCCATTTTCATAGTACTGCCTAAAAAGTCAGGTGAAAAAGAATATGAGCTCAATCGGGAAATCAATCTAATAATCAATATGAAAAAAATCATAATCCGAATTCTCAATAGACCTAGCAGAATTAGACCGGAAAAATGACAAGTGCAGTCTGGGTTGGTTAAATCACTACGGAATAAGGAACGGGAGATATATGAAGATAATGATATCGGGAAAAATATAAATGGAAAAGGACATGTATCTGATCTGTGTTCATAGATTATGTAAAATTGTTTGAGAAAACATGTCACAGAAAATCGTTGGAACTGCTATGTAACCTTGACATATTTGTGAGTGATGTTAGAATATCCCAAATATATACTAGCAACAAATCACTCGCATTCCGATAGAAAATCAGTTCAATAAGTGTGCTAAAATATAAAGGTGTTTAAGAAAAGGATATGTCTACTTTAAAGAGATTTTCTAACTACACGTTGATGCTATTCTGAGATAATTAGAATTTCTAACAAGATTTATTATTGAAAGTCACAACCATATCTACAACAAAAGATCAGAAGATGACAATGTAATTGTACCAAACACAAAAGAGAAAACTACAAAGTGTGTGAATAAAGAGAAGAAAAATATTTTAAACCTCAATTGCCAGAAGAGAGAATGCATGGTTTTAAACAAATATAAGAACCCAGTATGTAAATTCCAAATTAAAAATAGCGAAATCAAACAAGTACAATAATTTAAATATTGAAATGTATTTTAAGAGAAAAGCATTGCAATCCGAAGATGTATTGTGATAGCCTAATCTACCATCCAGAATCTTCAAAAGATATGGAAATATTGTTATGAAAAATTAAAAAAAGAGGGTACTGAAAATTTATATAATATCAATCTTTGCATATGCCTGTACATGGTGAACTATTCCGTCACTGATTAAGAAGATAATTAAAGCAACATAAATTACTTCTACAGAAGGATGTCGACAATATTATGGTCAAAATATGTAAGCAAAGACGAAGTATTACACAAAATGAAAACAAACATGGCACTTATTATTCACATAAGGCCACAAACAATTTAAAAATGAAGGCACATAACAAAGAAAGATAGCCTGTGATATTTGATACTCAAGTTACGAACTGAAAAGAAAAAATCAGAGGAAAATAATGTAAAAACCTATCCTGTGAGTTTCAGTTTATTGAGTGAATATCTGAGTGATGTTGACGAAAGATATAAATAGAAAATATTTAGAACAGGAAACTGTGGAGAACCATGATCTTCTACATATTAAATGAACATGGTACATAGAAGAAAAATGTAATTTTTATTTTGAATTACAATTTTCATTCTTATTTTTTAACATCACAATTTTATATTTTTGTCTTTCGACATTTATGATAAAATTAACCAATACTTCTGCTTATATTATGTGTATTTTACAAAATGTCTGCTTCCGTGTGAGCCAATCAATTTTATGTGGGTATGATTCACCAATCCTCATAATTCCAGAACTGGAGAATCCTTAAAATTCAAAATTCAAATAAAAATAATAGCAAGTACTTTTTGTTTTTGGATTTACCCTAAGACGAATCATTTGGCGATTTTGTTCGCTTTATTATAATTTAAATAATTGATAGAACAAAAAAAATATCGATTTCTTCTTCTCTTTTATCGTCATCTTAATTAATATTATTATGATTATTATTGAAGCACAATACATTTTTCAAAGGAAAATGCTCGCTTTTGAATCGTCGTAGAGAAGCGATTATGACTTCCATCAGCCCAATAAATGCTAACCTCAACGAATGAGACTCAATGCGCGATTTTGAAGTAACATTTTCTGCTGACATGAAATAGAAAATTATATTGGATGAATTGCTATGACCGTTGCTAGGAAATCAGTTGAAATTTATCATTCTAGGCATTGATTCTCGTCAGAATAAATCTTACACATTTAAAATTAAACAATGCTTGGAATATTTCTGTCATACCTGTTTTGATGTTTCTGCAAATATTTAGAGATTGTTGATAAAATCCAAAGATTAATCAGAAAAAGGAATTTCTTGTGGATTAATTTCATGGCATCAGACACATGCCCACCGTTGTAACGGAGCTTTGCTATGCATTTTTCATAAATAAGTTCATGGAAAATTTTTGTAGATGTTTTTTGTTATATATAAAGAATTTAAGTTCAGCAGTAGATTGACCTGTAATTCTGTACATTTTAGTGTTGTAATTGATAGGTACTTCTATGTTAAAGGTTTTTTTCTGATATTGTCTGCTTTATAATCTCTCTTCCGTTTTCTTCTTCAGTCAAATTTGTATTTCAAAAATTAAATGCAGGGTCAATCGTTATCATCTCTCTTCTGAATAGCTGTACTTTTAATGCTCTCACTTCTTAATAATGTTTTGCTTTTTATCACATTCATTCCCTTTCTGTGATCCTTGTACTTTAGTTGATTTCCTGATTGTTAGATGAGAAAAGGGAGAAAGTCTTAAATTGAACATATATCTTGTCATTGTCATGACTCTAGATTTTGATATGGCAGGCGTCATCTATGACCCCCGGAACGGCAAGAGTTCTATGTTCCAGCGGAACATGGTGGCAGACATATTCTCTCTGGGCCAGATACCCGCGGCGAAGTTAACATTCTTACTCAGTTCCTGTTAGCTGAAAGTGTGTGTGACAGGCGATTGGGTCACCATAAGGAATTACGTCATAAGCTGTTTTCAAGTGACCACGTGAACAAATGTATTATATTTTTAATATTCAATTCCTAATCTACATTAATTAGTACAATTTCTAACCATAATCTGTTTCTTATAGTAAGATAATTTGCCGAGATCTTGCATTGACTTACTATAAGTTTAAATAACCAAGTTATTATATATATATATATATATATATATATATATATATATATATATATACATTCGTTTTCAGTTTTCGATTTTTTAGTGACATAGTAATGCATTATTTTCATGTCAAAGATTAAGTATCTTCGTTTATTTAGTATTTATGGGAAAATATCTGATTAGGGCCTATTTTAGTCATATTTCATAGCAACCATATTCTAGATATTAAAAACAATCTTCTAAAAATAAATTACGCTTTTCTGATATTTTATTTTAGCAAGATTATCTGATTTCAATTAAAAATAATCTCATTTGAAAACAAAACATAAATTATTTTCAATTGAAAGTATAAAAAAATGCAATTCTTTAATAAGACATTAACTGGTTATTTAATGCATTCACTATTTTACAGCTGTTGATATACTGATAATTCCTTACAATTGTTATATGGCTCCTTCGGTTTAAAAAGGATTTGAATTAACGTGATCCCCTTTTATATATAGTTATGAAAGGCTTAGTATTTTCTTAAATTTGAGTACATATTCTCGGAATTTTCATATTCATTGAAAGTTAAATATTTTTAGCTGCAAATGTATTACTCTTATTTTCTGATAAATTTTTGATTAGTTAATCGTGTAATAATACATTGGTAAATTTGGAAGAATTGTGTCCCTGAACTCTCCTCTATCCTTTCTAAGCTCTACAACATCTGCCTATCTTCCTCCTGCTTTCCTGCCTGTTGGAAGTCTTCTTCTGTGATTCCAATATTCAAGAACACTGGTGAACCATCGGCAACCCTTTTACAGTGAAACCGATGAAATGTAACCGCAATTTCTACTCCAACAGCTGCTTTCCTTGCACTTCCCGCCTGTGGAAATCCATACCGCATGCTTGCTTCCCCGACGGCTACAACCTCCAGGAGTTTAAATGTAATGTTAATAGACACCTCCTAACACACTAACTCACACCCACTCTCTCCAACTCTCTCCTTATGTACATCCTAAGTCGTCTATCACCCTCCTTCTGACATTTCCCATACCCAATCGCTCTATGTAACCCCCTGCGCTATAGTGGCAGTGGAATGCCTTGCTTGGGGTGACACGATTAAAAAAAAAAAAATTATACAGAAAAAACATCAAAATTCTTTTAAAAATATTCCGATGTGATGATTGGCAGTAATCTTTGAAATTTATGATTAGCAAATACACTTTCTTATTTAATAATTATATCGCCTAACATGTAAAAGCTAATATATAAATCTAAAAGATTTAAAATTTTTAAATATGTTTTTATCAAAACTTTGGAAAGAGATAACATTTCTTGTAAACATTCATTATTGATGGTAATTATTTTTCTTGCAACAGTAGTGTTTATTATATAAATTATTTATAAAACAATTAAATGTTTTTCTAATTAAATAATATATTTGATTGTTTATTTTTTCAGAGAACCTTTGAGTAAATGAATTACTGTTTAATGATTATTTCTAATTTCATCTAAGTTAAGTAATACAAATATGAAACAGGACATAATTTCATTTTTGAAAAAGTCATTAATTAAATAATGCTGGGCTAACAGTTGTAAATATTATTCAAACTAATATTTAAAAAGAACATACTAAAATAATAATTTCATTTATTTCTGAATAAGTTTTGAATATTTTATTACAATTTGAAAATAATTTTATTTTGTAGAATCTTCAAAACATTGTCTCTTCATCATAAAAAATCAGTACTTTTTTACAATCAATATTTACTGCCCTCACTCGCAGTATAATAAAGATTTTAACCAATATTTAGAATATAGTGGAAAGTTTAATCACTTACAGGTTTCATGTTTATAACTGTAAATAACATCCATACAAATATTTCCTTATAGTTTCAGTAAAGTTTTCAATAATAAGCTTGTTATTTTAAAATATGTAAAATATTTTGAACAAAATGAATATTCTTAGGCAAAAGAAAAGAAACATAATATGAACTCTGTTTCAAGTTTCCGGCTGGTTGTAATTAAAAGAAGTAATTTAAGGGAAGCAGACGTTAGAGTAGATGAAAATTACACATTATTATCCAAGTCGTGCGAATAAAATCTTGAATTTTCTAGTCTCATAAACATTAAAAATGTCTCATTTACGTATAGGAAAATGGCAAGAAGGATATATATTTTTAAGAAGATACATCACATGAGCTCAGCAAAATATTCAGTTCTTTCCAAAACAGTGACACGCCTAGCTCAATTTAGACAGATACACGCACATGAAGAAAAAAATTATACTTACAGGAAAGATGAGAGAAAGCTTTCACAATGTATTAGAAATGAATGCGTGAAAAAAGTGAATGACTATTTTGGCTGTCATATTTAATTTATTTTTTTGTGGTGGTGGGGGATCTACTATGTCTTTCTTAGGTATGGAAATAACATCGGGGAATTGGCAGAGCTAGTGGCGTTTTGAACAAAAGCAATAGGATAACCTACAAATATGCCACGTTAACCTTCTGGGGAAATATTGTCGAGTTTATTGTTTGCATTTCTGCATTTGCTTTATTGATTTTATTTTATTTCTGGTTTTAAACATTTTTGCTTTATATGAATTTTTTCCGTTGAAGAATTGGTTTACGATGATTGTCGCCGCCATTTTATATCTATATTTCTTTGCAGTTATTTTATGAAAAGAACGAATGCCAAAATGTATTTCAGATTTCTACGTTTTATTTCAGGATTTCTCTTTTCAGAAATGGAGGGAAATATTCTTAAAATGGCAATTACAGCATAAGCAAAAAAATCATTCACTCGTACGAATAAAGCTTTGAAATAAATCTTACAAGTCTTTACGCGTACATAAATATTGTATTTCCTTAAGTCAATTCATGCAATGAAAAAAATCATTAACACACACACACACACACACACACACACATATATATATATATATATATCATTAGCATATATATATATATATTAACTTGGTTATTTTAACATATAGTAACTCCTTGCATGATCTCGGTAAATATCTTACTATAAAAAACAGATTATGGTTAGAAATTGTATTAATTAATGTAGATTAGGAATTAATTATCAAAAATATAATACATTTGCTCAAATTATTGTTACTGGTATTAATATGTAGGAAAATTACTATGCATTTTCTGCATGTTCTGTTATATATTAATCCCACGTTTCTCTCTCACTCTCTCTTTTTCTAAGGGTATATATATATATATATATATATATATATATATATATGTGTGTGTGTGTGTGTGTGTGTGTGTGTGTGTGTGTGTGTGTGCATGTGTGTGTGTGTGTGTGTGTGTGTGTGTGTGTGTGGATATCCTAGGTGCGATGTTTAAATTGTTGCCATTTCCTGTTTCATTTGCACAAGTGTTGTATTTGCATTTATTTTGTCGATCGCATAATTTGTACGGTCATTTGGAAATATATACGAGAAAAAGACTTCTATGACGCAACTCACTCAGTCAGAAATTTCAAAATCACATGCCTTATTATTTGAAAGCTCTAATAAAACATTTCTGGTTTGTTTGGTTGTCTATCTGAGAAGAGTGCAGATGATCAGGAAATACTCATAGCAGTCTAATGGAGATGTTAAAAATGACTCAAGTGATCTATAGTGATTGCAACTTTATGTTGCCGTTTATTTTCGACAGGGCTTCATCACAACAGTCTAGCCCAGGAAAGTTCCTGCAGTACTAAGTAAAATGTGTGGTTTTACATTTGGCAACATGTCTCTGTACCATTTCAAACAAGCAGGATAAACTAGTAATGGTCGTCAAACGAATTCTGCAACTATATCACTATTTACATTGTGTCACCTAACTTGCCAGGCTGAAAATCCTTGATTATTATGATTGGAGCGTGTTTGACAGCGAGATGAATTGATGGCAACATTCAGCAACTTTAACAAGGAGTCCATCCAGAAGAGTTGGAAGAATTTTGGACGTAATCAGGATCCGTGGTTGGAGGCAAGGAGAATTTTATTGAATAAGTTTGCTTTTTAGTAGTTCAAGATATGTTGGGTAATTTTTAATTTTGGTGAATAGATTTTTTTAAGTAAGTTGTCACTTAAAAATTTATCTATCGCACAATATCTATCTATCTATCTATCTATCTATCTATCTATCTATACACACACACACACACACACACACACACACACACACACATATATATATATATATATATATATATGAAAGCACACACTTTTGAGAATTACTCGCAGAAAAAAAAATTGGAAGTAATAACAAACAACAGTTGTAAATCGACAAATTTTGCTGATCAGTGAAAGTCTCAAGGAAATGACATTTAAACAAGCGGACTTTTCTTTGAAGTGCTGTGTATAAGAGATAAATCATTAACAGGATTAATACAAATATGAAGTTTTCAATTAGCTGAAACATGACGAAACATTTTTGCAATTTCACGGTCTACTCCTCAGAATGTAACAGAAATGGATTGCCGATTTTCTTATTTTCCTTATATTTCATATTATGTAAAAGATCTTATGTGCATATGTATGTGTGTATATATAATATTGATATAACATCGAAAGATTTTCATGTCGGTGAGCGGAGAGATTAACTTATTGAGGATATGTTTTACAAAGAATAGACGCAATTCTCAGTAATTATAAAGTTATCTGCATGGAAATATTATTTTAAGTATTAAACACACGCTCACGCACGCACACACACATAGATTATAGATAAACAACAAATACTGCAACAAATCTCCTTCACGCGTTTGTATAGAGATGAATTTGATATTAAATATTAATAAAATAGAAACTGTTTCATCCAAAATACTACTTTAAATTATTAAGAAACGTTAGTGCCAGGTTTGTAGGGATAAGTCGGAAGCATAAACACACTCACACTCACACATGCGCGCGCATATTGATATATATTGTCGCAAAAAGGAAGATTAGCTGGAAGGGCACACACGATAAAAAGGTGTCACTAGGCAAACCATATTCGTACTTCTCGTCTCGATTTTCAATACACCACCTACCGCTACGAAAAAAAAGCGACGTATCTTTAAAGAGCATACCATTTTTATATACAGTTAACCCAGCTACCACTCAGCCAATGAACGCTTTGAACCAACCAATAAAATGGCTACAATCGACACAACCATCCGTATCAGCACGAATTCACATCAGGCCGAAGCTTGTCGACTCGACGTCTCCATGCGCCATTGCAAAACATATAAGCGAGTTTGATAATTTTGGGTCACCAGGGTAAGTCACTGCAACATTTCTTCCTGATCTCCTGATCACAGCTGATGCATCCTGGGGCAGGTCTCTTCTGTCAAGGATCCTACACCGGGGGTCTTTTTCTCAGACGAGTGTCATCGAGTGCACCGGCATTGGTCTCTGAACTGCTGGTACTGGAGGAATCACCAGGTGAACCAGATTTTAAATACACAAATCTTTCACTGTGTCGCTGTCAGAGTTTGATAATGGATATAATGAAAAAAAGGACTTAAACTCTTTATAGGCCGCGGTCTCTCATAAATCTACACAGACTGCGGATAGATTATTAGGTTATGTGATCCGTTTTGAATATGGTTAGTCATCTACCGTGTAGACATTTTACCCAGACGATGTCCTTATAATATTATACATATAACGAGCATCCAAACTTGTTCAAAAGCATTAAACTTATCTGTTGCGGATTCGGTCATTAGGGCCTGTTTAAACTGTTCTGCAAATACCTTCTGTTCCTTCCTCAATTGCCGATACACAGCTACAAATCCACCATGCCGTCGTAGCGGCAAGACATGTTCGACTTTGTCCTAGGCACAAATCTTGCAAATTAACCTTTTCGATCTATTCTCTGATCGACAGGTTAGTCGCAGCACCGCTCTGCTCCGGAATCAGCCGCATGTCAAAGATCTTGGAAGGAAAAGAAAAAAGAAAGAAATACAATGGTCGAAATAGCTTGTCGCAACAAAAAAAAAATGTTTGGAAACACACAGGTAAAGAAAGTTAATATGAGTCTAATAGGTTCAATATGCAAACCAAATTCACACTTCTCGTTTCGATCTCTAATACGCCACTCACCGTCACAAAAGAAAAACTCGACTTCTCTTAAATGAGCTTACACATTTGTTCGAAATATCTCTCTTGATACACATTATAATCTACTCTTCATTAATTTGTTACGTGAAATAATCTAACACTATCGATGTAAGTCATGGAACATTGGATTCATTTCATAGCAGAAACGAACTATTTAGATCTACTTGCATAAGTTTTGGAAAACTTTACTTGCTTTATAACACCGTACTGTCACCATTTTTACATTTTTGGGATTTCTTTTCCCTGCTCTTTCAGACATGTTATCTTCCTTACTTTTGCAACTCACGGTGCGTTTAATCAATGATTTGTTATCTCTCTTATACCACAAATTCTCCAGAAATCTTACTGTTGTCGTCTTTTTAACCATTCTCGGTGTTTTATCAATGTTCACTTATCTTCTCTTTTCGTCTCTTTTATCACTTCATTATAGATAGATATTTCAATTTATCCTTGTGTAACATTTTGTATAATTTTTTGCTGTCTTTCATATATTTTTCTTTTCGACTTAACAATAGAACTAAATTTGAAACCTTACCTCATAGAAAAAAAATTAAACATCAGATTAACTATATCCTAGATTCGGTTCTCAAAACTAACTTTTATTTGTTATTTTTATATTTTTTGTCAATAATGTGAATTTTCCATTCATGCATAAACATAAACATGTTTAAATAATATAAAATTAATTTCCTTTTTTGAATTTAACAGACCAGATAAATCCGACTTCTAGAGAGAACGGTCTGAGGTCGAGACAATTTATTATATTACTTTTTTTTATTATAACCCTCCACCCGGACACTACCTCGCTCGATCTTTGACAAATCTTACCAAATTCAGGAATAAATTAAATTTCCAGAAAAGATACTCTATTTTCAATGCCAGTCCTGACATCTTCTTTTTGTCTGAAACTGGTTTTGATCCATCTTTACCAGTGCTGTGACCCTCAATCAACCTAAATATTAACAATGACTATCGAAATCGCCGAATAAACTAATTACCATGTGAGAGATACTCAAGAATAGAGGACGCTAATATCCCGTACATGTTCTCCCGCGTTGAACTTGTCGACGGAACTTCATTAAGTATCAATCTCAGTTGTCCTTAGTATGGCGTGACGTTAACGTTCCACTGAATAGCTGAAAGAGATTGATAATAACCTCACTGAATATTAATCTGCTAGCATTTAAATTTTTATAGAGTGGTTAGTTTATACGAATAAAATGTAAAAAGCATTTACTACTGAACCATCACCATTGGCTAGATCATTGAAGAATCTACCAAATATCTGGCAAACCTTGATTTCTTCTTCATATCTTACCCTTTCATTGAAGTTTAACCTCAAACACAACTGAGAAATTCAGATTATCACTTGTTAGTGTAAAATCAATTGCTAAACAGAAGGTATCACCAGATGTGATGTTTTATAGTAGGGTATTGTGGTACAGGAACGCCTACTGGTTCAACGACAGACCTTATATGCGGAAGTTCTCTCAGAGTGTGTTGAAGTTACTGACTCCGAAAGTGATGTCTACATCTAAAAATGAAACTTTTCTAGAACTTTGTTTTTTTATTATTAACAGTTTTTTTCTACTAAAAATCATTCGGCCAGTTCTTCTTAACTACTGATGTGCAATAGGTATAGCTGTCCATGATCACTACCACAATATTTTTCACAAGAAACAGTGTAGACGGATAGTTGTGAAAGCAGAACTGCCCATAATCATTTTTCAATGCTCATGAAAAGATAATGTGTAACGATGCACAAGAAATCTAGCTAAAGTTAAAACACAAACGAATTTCACCAAGATTGATCTGTTAGTTCTTCAACCGAATTCTGAATAAAATCAAAGCCACAGTGATTCCAATCATGAATGGGTTTAAGGTCATCACATCCCCAACAAATAATGTAAATCTCTCTACCGTGACGTTTAAGTCTAACTTAACGTTGAATGATAAACGGCATCTTCTCGATATAGCATGCCTCAATGAGCCAATTTAGTTATATCAGCCCGGAAAGTCTCATGACTTATCAAAAGACTTGGATCTAATAAAGCAAATTGCCAGATTAAATCTAAATAATTATTTTTAAGGATATCAACCTTTTTTTCTGATCTTAGGCAAAGTATTAAATATTTATTGAAGGAGAAATTATTTGTAATCTGTAAGATCAGTGTATGCCCTGTTTTCAAAAATGTAGGTGAGAACTCATCTACCTTTCGATATAGATCAAACAGGCTCTCTATTGTATTTTATAAACAATTTGGATCCGCAATTAACAAGTATTTGCTGGTTTCTTCAAGAAAAACCTCTTGGTAAATAAGCAATACGGATTTCTGTTGATTTTATCCACTACTAATATCTTAAATTATTATTCACCGAATCAAGCAGTAGACAACATCTACATATAAAGGATTATTTCATTATATATTGCAAAGTCTTCTGAGAAGATTTAGCATAGAAAATAACGTCAGCAGTTCTCTAGATACTGAGACATTAAGAGAGTATTCTCAATTGGCATGTCTTTGCCGAATACTAACTTCAGTAACGTCACTGAAGGTACATGTTAAATGTAAGTCCTTCAAACTCAGCCACCCACAAGGCTCGCTCCTTGATCTAAACCTTTTGTCTCTTTTTATTAAATGATCTACCTAAGACTATTCTCTGAATACATGTGGGTATCTTTGCTGAGAATCCAAAAATATATAGGTGCATCGCCTCTGAACTAGCTTTTAAAATACAATATGTGGAAAATCGGTTGTTCATATTCACTGCCTCGAAATCTTAAATTTTGACGATCTATCACTATTGAATCGATGATCACGTAACACGATAAACCTGAGTTCTCTCAAGGTGACTCAGTGTCTTGAGTGTCTATTGAGATTTAATCTCATCACAGACTTCAAGTGGAATGTCTAAAAACGATTACTAAATATAATGAAAAAGGGTCGGTTCCTGACACCTTCTGATATACTCATTTATATGATCAAGATGAGGCAGGTAATTTAGTACTGAAGTCATATACTGCACGGGACTATCAAGTTTTCACTTACCAATCTCAGTAGCATCCAAAAGAGTCTCTGCGTACGTGAAGTTGATTATTTTTTATTGTACAACCGTTTTTCACAAACGAAACGTAGAAAGCATCTCACTGCTCTACCGTTATTATTCCATCAGGTTTATAGGTTACGATTCAGAACAGCAATGTCAAGTATTGTCTGCTTACGGTCTATCACGTTGAATACACTGGTTCTCGCTCGAAGTCAAGCAACGTTGTATCCTGGTCAGTACTTAGATGGGTGACCGCTTGGGAATACCAGGTGCTGTAAGCGTATAGTGACGGATGTGCGTTGTGGTGCAGTGGATATCGGCTCGGAAAGAGAAATCGGTGAGCCGAGCTCGAATTCCAGTTGAATACCCTGCATTCACTTACGCACTGGTACCCTTGGGAAAGGTATTAATCCGTCCATTCCCTCCAGTTATGAGTTAAATAACAAGGATAGGACTTGGGGATCCTGCTCTTAAAAACAAATCCCAATGAATCGTGAAAAGAAAAATGTTGTAAAAATAAAATAACCTTACCCAAAATCACTGGTTATGACCTTAAAATGATCACATAAGGATTGATAGGTCGTTAAGCCTCAAAAACAAACAAACAAGTATTGTCGCGAACTATATTCATAATCTTCATATACTAATATTGAGATGTAATTTCCACTGGAGCAGGTTTCTCCAACGAACGTTTTTTTCTAAAACCAGGATGTTTCAATCTACAATCTTCCACTATTCATGCTTAGTGTAAACATTTATATTCCCCATATATCTTCAGGAATTTTGCATCTTACTCTGTAACCTTCTACTTCTTGCGAATGCTGTGTCATATATAGGCTGAACATCGAAAGAAATCAATTTCTTCAGTTTTATATTATTTATTCGTTTTCTTTAGGTTTTCATTTACATGATATGAGTCCACGTGCTCATTTCAATTCTCTTCTTTCATTTCGGCTATTCAATGCGCCGGCGCCGTGGACATTACTTTTAATATTTCCAGTAAAGCAGTTTCATTGCTATAAACGAAATACATGTAGATATATGTGCCGGAAGTATTATTTTTTCCATCTTATACGCAGTATTTTTCTGATATAATTGAATTTCTGTTACAACTGCCATGAAAAATGAAAGTGAGTTAAATGTGACTTACATGATGCGTAGGATAATAGATATACAAAGTGAATTTTGCTTCTGTTTGAAACTGAGAACTATAATAACGTGTTTAGATGCGGATGCACGGATACGACGAGAAGTTAGAAAAGCAGGAATCTATAGCGGAATATAAGCAACGCGAAATATTCACGGACTGAAATAAATGAAAGTATATATATATATATATATATATATATATATATATATATATATAAACTTATTTATAAATGAAACTTTGTCTGTGTGTGTGTGTGTGTGTGTGTGTGTGTGTGTGTGTGTGTGTGTGTGTGTGTGTGTGTATCCGGTACCTATAGAATCCGAAACGGCTGAACCTACTTTCTTGTGCTATAAGCGTCTGCGAGTGTTCTTAGCTAGGTTTTGTGTCGAGGTACCCCCGACAAATATAGAAAATTGATAATCGAAAAAATTGGGTTATAGAAGGAGTGGTCCGATTTTAATCAAATTTGATACACTCAAAAACAAAGACATAAGAAACGATATTCAGAAGTTTCAAGGTTGCAGATCTTACAATAGTGCAGAACATTTTATATAGATACAAGGAAATCAACATTTGCCTTACATCCATTCATTTTTCTTTCATTCTACGGTTTCGCTTTAACTAGAAACAACTATTGCTTTTTAGTCATTTGTGCCAACGTCGAAAGGGTCTGAGCACCAGGACCATAGATTAGTTTTAAAGCTTTCATTACAGCCGAGCAACGCCGGGCTATACTGCTAGTATATATATATATATATATATTTCGGAATAGAACCAATGCAAGATAATCACTGACTGGAATAAATGAAAGTAATGATAATTTTATTTACATTAATGGCGGTAAATCCACAAATATATACAGGATGAGTAAAAGCAGTAATTATACATTGTAAAAAAAGTATCCTCGACAATGGAATCGAAATTAAAGAAGCACGTTTACTAGTTGGTAAATTCAATCCCATAAAAAGCGTAGAAAAATAGGTGGTGGCTTATTTCTAGATTTCTTGTATTGTCTTCTCGCTCTACTTTCGTATTTTCGTATAGAGCACTTTATTTTTAAGTTTTCGTCTTGGTATTTTTTTCTTTCCAAAGGGCACTAGACGTATTGCTCTTGTGCGCTGTTTGTTTCTTTTTTTCTCCCCCATTATTTAACCCACGAGGTAGTTCTTGCCGAGTTACAAGACGGTTTAAATTACTGTTAAGTTAACATTATTTTCGGATGTTTAGTCTGTAATTATTAGTGTTGCATTACTGTGATTAAGTTCATTATATATATATATATATATATATATATATATATATATATATATATATATCTTAATATTTCGTTCACTTTCACGTGTTTACAGTTAAACGTCATACATGAAATATATTCTCTATTATCTCTTGATTTAACTCTGGGGTCATTTTTTTAAGTAAAGAATATCTCAAAAGACCAAAGAAAGTTTGCTTCAAACTGATTGGAAAACTCCTTGAAACACATGGGTATTATAAATAGTGAACCGTTGGAGTATTGTCATAAACTTGAAAAGCGAATAATAATTTTCGTTCAAACAACAAGAAAAATCGATGAACATAGATAAAAACCGGAGACTACAAAATGACATCAATATACATGAGGCCAAATATTGAGATTGAGGCCACATCTGTAATTAAGTTACGTCGATCAAAGGATTCGATCGTTCAAAAGGAAACATAAAATAGATATATTAGTGACACCCAGAAATTGCAGAAAATCTGATGTTTCTCTGTGAAAACTATCGTTGGTCAATATTTGCATTCTTTGATATTTCATTACTTCTACACACTGTGTTGTTTAGTATAATTTACTGAGAGATTTACTGAATATCGAATGAATAAAAGTCACCTATGTTCTTCAGCATTCTTATCAGTATTTCTAATTGATTCCTTCTGTTCGTCTATGATATTTAACTCATTCTATATTTCAGCTCTCAGTGGAAGTATCACAAAACTACAAATGATAATGTGAATACTCATCAGCTTTAACATTTAATATTTTAAAACCTCTCTTAACATCTTCATTATTGTAAATTTATTGTTATTCTTCTTTTAAATTTACTGAGTCTGGCTCAATTATACAATTTTTTTGTAATCATAATCAATAAACAGGTCTGCTTTTTAACATTTCTTTAACGATACATTATTATTAAAACCTGACCAGAATACTCAAAGTTTTCAAGGGTAAAATAATTACCTATTAATTTCTGAATACCATGAGATTAATATCGTGTTAAGAATGCTAATTTGGTTTCTAATCTTTGAATTCTCGAAATATTTTCCATACGTACGAGAGGATTTAATGTAACTTACTCTTACCCAGTTTTCTGGGAACGTTTTTGGTGAGGAGAGATAGAGAGATAGAGAGAGAGATGTAGAGATAGAGAGAGAGTGTTTGTGTGTGAGTCTGTTTATGTCACATTGGTTTATTTGCAAGAATTGTGGCCACATTCTCATGTATATTTCCGGGCACATAGTTATTCAAATATTTTACAATGATGCATCTTACTAGATGTATCTTAGTAGAAATCCAGTCTATATCAACACTATACAATTTTCCGTTTATCTAACTTCCTGGTCAATAACAATTGACCTCTGTTATTTAATGGCGTGAATCACATACAACTTAGGCTAAACATTGTTATGCAAGGAAGACATAAGGCAGGTTGTGTTGTGTTGTTATGCCTCTATTTCATATTTTTTCTAACGTTACACAGACAAAATTCTTCTGAGTTTGTGGGTTGTAAACAAGACGATTTTTTGTATATCTCTTAAGCTGGGGATTTCAGGGATTCTTTCAATCTGTTGTTTTGTTCTATTTTTCATCATTCCAAGTGCACCTACTATCATTGGCACGATTCTTGCTTTCAATTTCCACATGTTTTCTATTTTAATTTCCAGGTCTTCATATTTTGAGATTATTTTCAAATTCCTTGGTTCCTATTTTACAATCAGCTGGACAAGCCATATCAATTAATAGGCAAGCTTTTTCCTTCTGGTTTTTAACAATAATGTCCGGCCTATTTGTTTCAATTTTTTTGTCTGTGCAGATGGTGTAATCCTATAGAATGGTGACATTTTCTATTTTTGTAATCGTTGCTGGGTGATGTTCATACCAGTCTTTGTTTACAGATTTTCCATAGTGTTTACACATTGTCCAATGTCAATATTGCCCCATTCTATCGTGACGATATTTATATTTATTAAGGGCAAGTACAGAACATCCTGAGAATAGATGGTTTATTGTTTCTTGGTATTTGCCACAGAAACTACATTTTGAATCAACATTATTAAGTAAAATATTTGCGTGAAACTTCCGAGTGAAAAGACTTTGGTCTTGAGCTGCAAGAATAAAGACTTCAGTCTCAGACTTTAATACAGATTCACGTAACCATCGATGACTATTAACTTTTTTCAACATTGGATTCATTGGCACGTTCTAGATATTAGAGGTTTGTCTTGCCAGCGTTATTTCTTCTGCTCAAGAGCTTTATCTTTGGCTTTCATTTTCATATTTTTCGCGTAATAGTTGGTTCTTGGTTTCTGTTTTGCTTGTCTACAGAATCTACTAAATATAAAACTTGTTTGTTTTTACTGCCTTCTCTTATTATTGAATATTTTTCTTTCTGTTTTCATGTTGTTTGACTGAGTGTATCATCCAGTTCTTTGTTGTTTCTATGTATGTTAGTAAACCAATAGTTGTAGTCTTGTATGACAATTCTAGCTGAATAAGACCACCTCCACCTTCTTTACGGAGTATGCATAGACGGTCTACATCAGCCTTTGGATGATGCTACTTATGCTTAGAAAGAAGCTTTCTTGTTTAAGTATTCATTCGCCTGATGTCGTTTAGATTCCAGTTTAAGATGTTTAAACTATATTGGACAACTGGGATGGTAAGGCTGTTAATGGCCATAATACTGTTCTGAGAATTCAATCCAGTTTTTAATATCAGTCGTAGTCTTCTATAGTACTCGTTACGCCCTATTTTTTTCATTGTTTTATGGTGAATGTTTTCACTCTCATTTACACTTTGGTATATATAAGCTGTAAATAATAATAATAATAATAATAATAATAATAATAATAATAATAATAATAATAATGATAATAATAATTATTATGTCATTTTTCATCATATTCCGATTTCTGCTTTGGTCTCACTACCAACCAAGTCTGCGGGGAGACCTAAGGCAGGTAGTGGCGTGTTGTTATGGCTCCATTTCATGTTTTTCTATCTTCCCTATCATCCTCAGCATTACATAGAAAAAGTTTTCCTTAGTGTGTGGGCTGTACTTAATAAGACAATTTTTTGTATATCTCTTAAGCTGGGGTTTCCAGGGATTCTTTCAATGTGTTGTTTTGTTCCATTTTTTAACATTCCAAGTGCACCTACTATCACTGGCACAACACTTGTTTTCAATTTCCACATTTTTTCTATTTCAATTTCCAGGTCTTTATATTTTGACAGTTTTTCAAATTCCTTGATTGCTATGTTACAATCCGCTGGACAAGCCATATCAATTAATAGACAAGTTTTCTCCTTCTGGTTTTTAACAATAATGTCTGGCCTGTTTGCTTCAATTTTTCTGTCTGTGTAGATGGTGTAATCCCATAGAATGGTTACATCTTCTGTTTCTGTAACCGGTGCTGGATGATGTTCATACCAGTGTTTGTTTACAGCTTTTCCATAATGTTTGCACATTGTCCAATGTAAATATTGCCCAACTCTATCGTGGCGATTTTTATATTCGTTTGGGGCAAGCACAGAACAGCCTGAGATTAGGTGGTCTATTGTTTCTTGGTGTTTATCACAAAACCTGCATTTTGGATCCATATTATTATGCATAATATTTGCCTGAAAGTTTCTCGTGAAAAGACTTTGGTCTTGTGCTGCAAGTATAAATCCTTCAGTTTCAGACTTTAATCCAGATGCACGTAACCATCGATGAGTATTAACTTTGTCAACATTGGATTTATTGGCACGTACTGGATATTGACCATGCAGAGGTTTGTCTTACCAGCGCTGTTTCATCTTTTCAAGAGCTTTATCTTTGGCTTTCATTTTCATATTTTTTGCCGCAATAGTTGGTTCTTGGCTTCTGTTTTGCTTTTCTACAGAATCTACTAACTGTAAATCTTGTTTGTATTTTCTGCCTTCTTTTATTATTGAATATTTTTTCTTTCTTTCTTCATGTTGCCTTACTAATTGTATCATCCAATCCTTTGTTGTTTCTATGTATGTTAGTAAGCCAATAGTTGTTGTCTTGTATGACAATTCCAGCTGAATAAGACCCCTTCCACATTCTTTACGGGGTATGTATAGACGGTCTACATCAGCCTTTGCATGATGCATCTTATGCTTAGAAAGAAGCTTTCTTGTTTTAGCATCCATTCGCCTGATGTCGTTTAGAGTACAGTTTAAGATGTTGAAGCTATATTGGACAACTGGGATTGCAAGGCTATTAATGGCCATAACTCTGTTCTGTGAATTTAATTCAGTTTTTAATATCATTCGTAGCCTTCTATAGTACTCTTTACGCACTATTTCTTTCATTTTTTTATGGTGAATGTTTTCGCTCTCATTTACACCTAGGTATTTATAAGCTTCTTCTGGTTTCAATTCTTTTATTGTTACAGCAGGGTCTAGGCTAATTGAGGATGTTTCTTGTATTGATCCACGTAAAACTGTAGCTTTAGCACATTTATTCAAATTAAATTTCATTTCCAGTGTCTTCGCTGAAGCATTTTACAGTTTGCAGAAGACCTTCCAGCTCATTATCATTCTTAGCATATAACTTTAAGTCATCCATGTAAAATAGATGGCTTATTTTCTTTTGGCCTATTTTATAACCACATTCTGTCTTATTAAGTTGACTTGTTAGTGCTATTAATGATATGCAGAATAGTAAGGGAGATAAAGAATCACCTTGAAATATACCTCTTTTGATGTTTATTTCATCAGACTTATAGGTTCCATTTATATGATTGAGGTAAAGGGTTGTTTTCCATATAGACATGCACTGTTTGATGAAATTGATGATGACGGGCGATATCTTGTATATATTTAAAGTCTTTAAAATCCAGTAATGTGGCACACTATCGAATGCTTTTCGGTAGTCTATCCAGGCAGTACTAAGATTTTTCTTTGTACTGTAGCAGTTTTCCAGGATCATTTTGTTAATTTGCAATTGGTCTTTACAACCATAACAGCCACGTTTGCACCCTTTTTGTTCAAGCGGTATCATGTCATTTCTTTCTAAGAATAAATATGTCTGTTTTGTTAAAATAGATGTTAGTAGTTTATATGTTGTCGGAAGACATGTAATTGGTCTGTAGTTTTTCGGGTTGTTTGTCTCACCATTCTTGGGTAGAAGAAATGTAATTCCTTTCGTCATCCATGCAGGAATTTTAGTGGGATCGTCAACCATTTCTTGGAGTTCTTTGGCTATTTTTTTATGTGCTGCATTTAAATAATATAGCCAAAAGTTAGGAATTTTATCTATACCTGGGGATTTCCAATTGTGTAATAATAATAATAATTAATTATTATTATTATTAGTGTAATTATTATTATTATTATTATGTCATTTTTCATCATATTTCGATTTCTGCATTGGTCTCACTACCAACCAAGTCTGCGGGGAGACCTAAGGCAGGTAGTGGCGTGTTGTTATGACTCCATTTCATGTTTTTCTGTCTTCCCTATCATCCCCAGCATTACATAGATAACGTTTTGCTTAGTGTGTGGGCTGTACTTAATAAGACAATTTTTTGTATATCTCTTAAGCTGGGGTTTCCAGGGATTCTTTCAATGTGTTGTTTTGTTCCATTTTTTATCATTCCAAGTTATTATTATTATTATTATTATTATTATTATTATTATTATTATTCATTTTTATCATTTTTTATCATTCCAATTTATTATTATTATTCATTTTTATCATTTTTTATCATTCCAAGTTATTATTATTATTATTATTATTATTATTATTATTCCAAGTCATTATTATTATTATTATTATTATTATTATTATTATTATTATTATCAGAATTATATTTCTGTTATGTTATCACCACCTATCAAGTCGGCAGAAAAATTTAAGGCAATTCGTCGTATGTTTTTACGGATAGTTTTCATTTTTTTCTATTCCTATAACATCACTACCGTTACATGCACAAAGCTATTCTTAATGTGTGGGCTTATCAAAAAAATTGTTTAAATATCTCTGAAGCTGTAGTTTCCAGGATTTCTCTCAATGTGATTTTTCTCATTCCAAGCGCACCTAATTTATTGTTACTATACTTGTTTTCAATTTCCACATTTTTTTATTTCAGTTTTCAGGTTTTCATACTTTTATAGTTTTCAAATCCCTCGGTTGCTATATTGCAGTTTGCTGAACAAGCCATATCTATTAGCAAGATACTTTTTCTTTTCAGATTTTGACAATAATATCTAATATAATATTTGCAAAATGGTGATATATTATATTTCTCTAACCAGTACTGTGTAATGATCATATCAGTGCTTGTTTACATATTTTTCAAAGTTTTTTTTTTTTTTACATTGTTCAAGTTAAATATTGCCACCATCTATCGTGAAGAGTTTTATATTCATTTGGTGTAAGTATAGAATTTCTTGAGATTATATGGTTTATTGATGTTTGATATTTATCACAGAACCTGCATTTCGATTCCACATTATTATCTATATTATATTTGCCTAAAGAACGGAGTGACAATATTCTTTTCTTGTGTTGCAATTATAAAGCCCTTAGTTTCAATCTTTAATCTTCATAGTCACAACGATACATGAGTATTAACTTTATCAACTTAGGATTTATTATCACGTTTTCATATTTTATACTGCAAAAGCTAATTCTTGTTTTCTGTTTTGTCTTTGTACAAACACTATTTAATGTAAATCTTATTTTTATTTACTGCCTTCTTTAATTATTGAAACTTTTTATTTTCTCTTTTCATGTTTTTCCTAATTGTGTTATCCAATCCTTCCTTGTTTCAATGTACATTAATAAGCCATAATTTGCTGTCTTTTATGACAATTCTAATTCAAGCTTAATAAGCCCTCTTCCACGGGGTATGAAGAGACGAACTAGATCAGCCTTTGGATGAGGAATCTTATAATTAGAAAGCAACCTTCTTGTCATAGACTTTACTCGTCTGATTTAGAGTCTGTTTCTAAATGTTGAAACTATTTGGATCACTGGTATATCAAATCAACGTTACTAATGGCTATAATTCTATTCTGAGAAATCAATTCAATTTTTATATCAGTCCTACCCTCCTATCTTTCTCTTTACGCATTATTTCTTTCATTTTTTCTGCTGAAATCATTAATTGACATTTAAACGTAGGTTCTTAGAAGATTCTTGATGCTGTAAATCTTTTATTGTTCTACCAAGGTCTAAGCGGATAGAGGATGTCTGTTGTAACAATTTGAAAAAAAAAAGATTTTAACACAATGATACCAATTGAATTTAATTCTAATATCATCACTTTGCATATGGCCTTTCAGCTCACTGTCATTCTTAGTATACAACTTTAAGTCATCCGTGTAAAACGGATTGATTATTTTCTTTCGGGCTATTTTATAACTACACTGTATCATGTTCAGTTGGTTGATTATTGCAATTATTGATATAAATTTAGTAAAAGAATGAATGAATAAAACTGAAGTATAACTCTGTTGATGTTTATTTTACCAGACTTATAGGTTCCATTTATATGACTTAGTTAAAGTGTTTTTTCCATATGGAAATACATGTTTTGATAAAAATGAGTTTAACGAGTAATACCTTGTATATATTTAAAAATATATCTAATGCCTTACGATATCTACCGGGTAGTACTAACATATTTCTTTGCAATTAAGCAGTTTACTAAGAGTATCCTATTAATATGTAATTGGTCTTTTTATTCGTAAGAGCCACGTTTACGCACCTTTTGCTCAATTGCTCGTATTTCATTTCCTTCCAAGAAGAAATATGTATGTTTTGTCAAAATAGATGTCAACATTTGTAAGTTTTTGAAAAACCTGTCATTGGTCTGTATATTTTAGCTATATTTGTGTAACCATTTTTGAGTAGAAGGAATGTAATTTTTATGGTCACCCAGGCCGGAGATCTAGTCGGATACTTAACACTATTTTGAAGTTCATTGGCTGGATGTTTGTGAGATATATTTAGATAATTTAACCAAATACTTTAACAGTTTGTTGAGCTTTAACATTGTGTGCCTTTACTCGTACATAGACATCATCCGCTTCTATGATTCCAACCCAGATTTGTTCGTTTATTTTCATCCGACCTATCTCTTGTGCAACCCAATACATATCCTTGTTATGTACTTTAAGACAAGTCTATATTTTTACCCAGAAATGTAATATTTTCTCGATTTTGTTGTGAACTGTCACTTTCTATGTTTACCTATTCTCTCTATATTTTCTTTCTTATTTTTTGAGCCGTTAGTTATATTGTTTGCCTTGTTTGTTTTACTTGTTAGGAATTCATTTTATTTTCTTAATATTGTTTTTATACTTTGACTCTTCTGCATTTTCTAGTTCTTATATTTATTCCACTTACCAGTTCATTGACTACTGATAGTCTACTGCTAGGTTTTCAATATCTATTTCTATTTTGCTTTTCGAAGGTGGGTATTCATGTATGTGAGACTGTCTTTTAATGTAATTCTCAAATGTTTTGTTGCTACTATATCTAAAAGATATATTGCTTCATTGAAATTTACATGATTGTCTTCTTCAGCTAGAAATAATTTAAGTACTCCATTGTAGAGTTTAACAGATTTAAGGCTACGCATTGTTTGTTGTAATCTTAGATTTTTTTCTTCGTTCCTGCATTTCAATAATTTTTGTTTGAGTTATATTGCTCTTAAATTCTTCCTTGGTTTCTTGTAAACTATTTTTATTTTCCTCAAAATAATTATGTTCAATGTGTTTTGAAAATTATTTATTAACGTCTTGTGACCGACTACGATCGCATCCTTCCAACACTTCAAAAATGTGGCTTTATCTTCACAGTAATTTGTGTGTATCTATGTTGCTTCATTTGGATATATGGCATGTTTGACATTACAATTTATTATTTTTTATATCATTTATTGATTCGTCTATTCTTTTTGTTTCTTTAATTTCAGGCTCTGCCAATTACATTTTTGGCGAGTGATGTTTTTCTGATTTTTGTGTAACGCTTTTGGAAGTGAAGTCATAATAAATTTATACTCCTCAGGAAACCATTGTATTTTTCCGTCTTTAAATGTGCGTTTATATATCAAGCTAGAGGATAAGATTATTAAAAAATGGAGAACTGAAGATGCATTCTTTATGTAGGAATTTGTTCATATCGCAGATATTTTTAATCTCAGCTAGGTTCTTTCCTGAAAAACGGGATCCCTGTTTATCCACTAGAGGGGTCATTCTGGATATTTTGTTTCTATTTTTTAATTTGCATATTATTTCTACGAATGATGCACGGGGTAATATATGAATTCAGTGTTGCCCGGTATATAGGGTAATTGTCATTTACAAATTTCCGAAGCTTGGAGAGAATCGTTCGCGAACTCATAACCCAGCAGCCTTCAACTCTTTGGCACGATTAACACTTTGAGTCGCAGTATGTTGTTCAAAGTTTTCTACTCCTGATTGGGTTGCCAAGCGACAAGAGAAAGAAAAGCGATAGGTGTTCAAAGAGAAAAACGCTGGTAAAAAATTGTAAACGTAATAAACAGCTATTAAATGAAGCAAAATATTACTATACTGGAGTATTATGTTAACAAGAGAGAAACATAAATATGATAATTATTTTCTTTTTCCATTCTTTTCTTCTTTTCTTTTACCTTTTTAATTTTGATCAGATGAGTTGATAAATATTTTAAAAAAGCGAGACAAACTTGTGCTGCTAATATCACTATTCCTTGAAACGAAAGTAACCGTGAAAAATGTTATGGTAACTGAAAAGATTAACATTAGTTTAATGAAGTTTATCAAGTGTGTGAAATTTAAAATCAGTAATAATTAAGTTTCTACGAACAACCACGACGTTTATGAACATAAAGAATCCCAGGAGGTAACACGAAAAACCATATAGACTACATAACCATGTACAGGAGAGTCAGAAACGCAGTGGTTTAGTGTAAAGCCTATCCAGGTGCCGACTCTGGAAGCGACCACATGCCAGTCATCTGCAAACTAAAGGTGAAACTCCGGAGATTGAATGAGACGTATGCAGCACCAAAACTGAAATACAACACACTCGTGCATGACCTGGGCCTACAGAAATAATACACTAAAAGCGTAAAAAACAAATACAAATAACAAATTGGAAAAAGACACTCGAAATTGGACTCACTCAAGGTCAGAAAGAATACACTAAAAGATTGAAAAACAAATACAAATAACAAATTGGAAAAAGACACTCGAAATTGGACGCACTCAAGGACATCAGCAAACAATATTGCCCCAAAGAAATCAAGCACAGAAGAAAAAAAACGAGTGGATGACTGAAGAGTTTCAAGACATGATGCAAAAGGGACAGAAATTGTACAATAAAGCAGACATGTATAAAGTAATAAAAGAACTGACAAGACAAAAAACTTGCTCTTTAACAGGATGTTTAAAATCCAAGTATGGAATAATCATATTGAAGAAAGAGGACATACTCCAACGATGAAAAAAATATATGTAAAAGATCTTTTCCATGACAAAAAAAGCGCAACCGATAACACACAAAGACGAGGACGGACCGGAAATATTAAAGTCTGAAGTGGAATCTATAAGAGCCAAACTGAATAGAAACGATGCAGGTGGACCAAACTGCATAGTAATGGAGTTGCTGATAGCCCCGGAAGAATTTCGCATAGAGAAAATTACAGAAATAATAAATGAAATTTATAATAGCGATGTAATACCAGATGAACCCAGCAAGTCGATCTTCATAGCACTGCCTACGAAACCAGGAGCAAAGAGTGCGAACTCCACAGACACATCAACTTAATGATCTATATAACAAAACATTGTCCGAATACTTATTAACAGAGCGAGAAGCAGAATCAAACCAAAAAAAAAAAAGGAGAACAATAGGGGTTCATCAAAGACACTGAAACAAGCAATGCCATATCTATGATTAGGATGGTCTCTGAAAGGGCAATACAAATGAAGAAGGACTTGTATCTATCTTTTATCCATTATGCAAAGAGGATTGAAAAAATACGCAACAAAAAATTGATGGAGATGCTCGACAGCTTTGAAATTTTTGAGAAAAACCTAAGATTAATGAAGAACCTGTACAGGCAGCAAAGCGCCCGCATACGAACAGGTAACGAATTCAGCATATATACAAATATAGAAAGACAATGACAAAAAGACTACAAATAAACTGCAAGAAAACCAAATGCATGGTCATCAGCAAAAAGGGCAGCCAAAAATGCCAAATATAGGTGGGGAATACTAAAATAAAGCAGGTACAAAAATTTATATATCTTGGAATTGTTCTAACAGAAGTGCGATATAGAGATCCGAAGGCGAATTGGCATGGGAAATGAGGCCTTCCAGAAGTTGAGTAAAATATTAAGAAACCGGAAAAATTCGCTAGAAATAAAGAAGAGTTTACTGGATTGCTATGTAATGTCAGGTCTTCCATATGGCAGTGAATCCTGAACAATTTTATCAAATATGAAGCAAAAACTTGAAGCAACTGAAATGTGTTTCTGCAGAAGGATGCTGCGAATATCATGGATCGAGCATGTGAGCAATGACGAGATTTTGGAAAGATGGAAACGTAAAGGAAATTAATATTGAGCATCAGGAAGAGACACCTAAAGTTCCTTTGACATGCAATGAGAAAAGAGAGCTTAGAGGACTTGATACAGACCAGATAGACGGAAAAAGAGACAGAGGAAAGCAGCGGAAAACATATTTGAAGGACTTGTTCAGGTGGATGACTGAACAATGGTTGCGTTGTGTAACAGTTGAAAGCATGCTAAGAGCCACCAGGGATAGTGAGATTCGGAAAGCAATGATCGCCTACGCCCTGAAAGAAAAAGCCACATAGAAGAAGAATATTGAGTGAACAAACAATTTAGAAAAATGAAACATAAGTTTTTAATGATTAATTTCACAGAGAGATGAGGAACAAATGGAGACACGCTAAATAGGAGTCACATTACAAAACTAATTGTCAGAATCCTGATGAATAGAGCTAGAAGCAGAATTAGGCCTCAGAGAGGACAGAAACAATGCGGGTTCATCAAAGACACTGAAACAAGGAACGCCATATTTATGATTAAGATGCACTCCGAAAGGGCAATAGAAATGAATAAAGACTTGCGACTATGTTTTATTGAATATGCGAAGACATACGACAAGATACAAGACAAAAAATTGATGGAGATGCTCGGCAGCCTCGATATTTTTGGAAAAGTCATCAGAGTAATCAAGAATCTCTACTGGGAGCAAATTGCCTGCATACGGACAGGTAACGATTTCAGTAGATTTATAAAGATAGAAAGAGTCGTAAGACAAGGATGTGTCTTTTCACCGGATCTGTTCAACTTGTACAGAGAGAATATCTTAAGAACCCTAGATGAAACGCCAGGATTATTATTGGAGGCCACAACTTGAACAACATCAGGTATGCAGATGATACAGTGCTGATTGCAGAAACAGAAAGGAAAGTACAAGACCTCCTACAGAAGGTAGCGGTGGAGAGTGAAAAAAGGACTACAAATAAACTGAAAGCATGGTCATCAGCAACAGGCGCAACCCAAAATGTCAAATACAGATGGGAGATACCAGAATCAAACAAGTATAAAAATTTAAATACCTAGGAAATATTCTAACAGGAGATGGAAAGTGTGACAAAGAGATCCGAAGGCGAATTGGCATGGCAAAGGACGCGTTCCTGAAGCTGAGCAAATTACTAACACACAGGAAAATTTCACTAGAAATAATGAAAGGAGTGCTGGATTGGTATGTGATGTCGGTTCTTCAATACGGCAGTGAATACTGGAAAATATCATCGAAAATGAGGACAAAACTTGAAGCAGCGGAAATGTGGTTTTACAGAAGGATGCTGTGGATATCGTAGACTTAGCATGCAAGCAACGACGAGGTGTTGGAAAGAATAGCAACAAAAAGGAAATTAATACTGAGCATCAGGAAGAGACAACTGAAGTTCCTGGGACACGCAATAAGGAAGGAGAGCTTGGAGAACCTGATAATGACTGACCAGATAGAAGGAAAGAGAGACAGAGGAAGGTAGCGGATGACATATTTGCATGGCCTGATCAGGTGAATGACGGAACGGGGGTTGCCAGGAGTAACAGGAGCAAACATACTAATAGCCACAAGGGATAGGGAAACGTAGAGAACCATGATCGCCTACGTCGTGAAGGGACAGGGCACATAGAAGAAGAAGAAGAAGAGAAAGAAGAAGAAGAAGAAAGCTGTGGTACTTATCGGAGTATATTTAAGAAAAATACGGATTCAATGATATATTTTGTTTGAATACAATTATACTGTAATGATGAGCTTTGATACAGCGAAACAGATCTGTCTGCGGATGACTATATATATATATAATTGTGTGTGTGTGTTTAAGCAGTAAATTCTCTTTTACGCATGTCAGATTAAAAGACTGAAAACATTGTCTGCTTTTTTTTATAAAATACGTTCGTATTCATGGATTATCCTTCGTGTGTTAAAATTGATATTTGCGAAGAAATGCCTGTAACTTGTAAAGTTGATTTTATAATTCATTTCTCAATGTTTCCAAGTAATTTAAAATTTCTTCCAAGATAATCCTCAGGTGCATAAATTTTAACCACAAAATTAACCGCAAAAATGTAAAGCTAAATCATATTGTAATTTTGTCTTTTGCTTTAAATGTACATGTTTATGGCTATACATGTATGAAAACATAAAAATGCACGTATTAAAACAGGAAAAACTTTTCTTTTTATTAACACTTTAGAAGATTACAGCAGTTTTTGTAGCTGATTTAGTTATGTGACGACCTAAGTTATTTTAATGAATATTACCTCGTGGAATTATACTTTACGTTTGTTTTTTTTCTTTCTGTAGGATTGTTGTGTTGTCGATCATTACATTTTTATATTTTGAATATAGATAGGAATGTTGATTTAGTTGTCTCAATACAGATGATTGGTAAGTTATGTGTAATGCAAGACATCTTGTTAATGTGGTTGTTGTAGATCAACATATATATCTGTTTAATTTTTAAAAAATGTTTTTCTAAGATACAACATCCCAAATGACATTTGACTTAATACATGATATTAGTTTTTCCCTATACATCAGTTGTTGGTGGGAGGTTATTATGGATTATTAAATTTGTAGGTGAGTATATGTTATTATGTATTATTCATTTTTTATGATCCATGAGTGATATATTAGTACGATTAATTTTTTAAGGTTTTTCTATCATTGTTGTAGTTGTTGGGTGTCTGGTTGCAATATAAGTGTTTAATATATGAAATAACTTTCATGGAAATGCCATAGTTTGTTTAATGAGTGTTGAGGTATTAGATATATTTATTCATCTACAATATGGTTTGTTAAGTCATTAGTAAAATGGGTCCTCTTAATATTTTAGTTCAGATTATAAAAACATCTATATTAGTTTTTCTCTGTTGATTAAATTGTGCATAAGTGTTATTTTATAGTAATTAGGATATTCATTCTTATACTTTAGTGTGCAAGAGTTTTTGATAGCTGTTGTTTTTTTGTATGAGGAGGCAGTAAATGTCTTATTTTTTTGTATCTCTTAAAATATCAAGGAAGTAGATTTTGTTGTCTTTAAGGTTTGATCTGACTATAATGACAAAGTTTATACTTTTAATTTTGGAGTTCTATTGTTTTCTCTGTTTTTAACTTCTATAAATATATCATCTATATATTGTAGTTACATGTATGTTTTCGTAGTGGCGTTAAATATATTATTTTCAATGTTTGCCATGTAAAATATTCCTGCAGTTTGGACATAGAAATGAGGCAATTGAAACACCATCCTGTTTCATGTATGCATTATTTTTGTGATCATAGAATGGGACATTAGTAGTACAGACAAAAAGTACACTTTTTAGTATTTTAGATACAATATTTAATGATTATGGTGATATATATTTTCAACACATTTTAGTTTTTAAAACTTAGACAGGTGAAGGTAATCTCGGAAGGCGATTGAATGTGCTTGAGAACAATGAGAAATGCATAAGACCTTCTGTAAAAATTACGGGATATTTCTTACATCTTTCAGTTGTAATACACAAAAGTTTACCCATGAGTATGATAGGATTTTATTAAATTTAAGAAGACAAAAATCTTGCAGTTTATCTAATCTAATATCTAAACGATATATGAATAACACAAATATAGTTAACTAATCACTCAGGATTTTTAGGAGGAAACTGTTCTTCTTCTTCTTCTTCTTCTTCTTCTTCTTCTTCTTCTTCTTCTTCTTCCTTCTTCTTCTTCTTCTTCTTCTTCTTATTATTATTATTATTATTATTATTATTATTATTATTTCATTTTATTTCTGTTGTATACACATATTTTCAGGCACTCAACCAGAGACCTAACGTCAAAAATTGTTCAATAATTTTTTCGACAGTTCAATTGTTGAAAAAACAAATAAATAAAAACAAAAACTATAAATCTCACAAATTTAAATATTTAAATCTCTTTGGAATATCTGTGCTCTATTCTTGAGTACATTTTTTGTATTTCTTTATGATACTAACTACCATGATTACTTTTAACGAATCTACTAAAATGATTAGCTCTGAAAACTCCATCTAAATCTGCTGTTATATATGCTCTCGTGTACTGCATTTCTTTTAGATTTCCGGTTCTATTTTTATAATTTTGAAAGTTCTTCTAATATACATTACAAATTGCAGGGTCTGTTATATCAATACGAAATCACATTCGGTTCATGTGGACTTTGATCACGATGTCTGGCTGATGAATTTTGATTATTTTCTCTCATGAAGTATCATGAAATTTTTACAAGTCGTATTTCTTTAACCGGATCTGAGTAACATTTATACACTTTTCCTGCGGTTTTCTTCCCGTAAAAAATGCATATTTTCCAGTGCAGATATTGACCCATTCTATCATGCCACTTTTATATTCCAGGGTGCTAAAACTCTGCTACCTGATGCAAGGTCGTCCGATGTTTCTTGATATATTGCTAATTTCTAGTTTTCAAAGCATTATTACTGTGTAGGTAGAACAAAACATTCGTTTTCACCTTGTACTACGTAACCACTTATGAATACGATGTTTGTCTAGATTACCCTTTTGGTACTGGTATTGTTTTGCCAATTAAAATGCCTACTTTGCCATCATTTCTGCATTTTGAACATTATATTCGCTTTCATTTGTTAAGTTTTTGGCTGCTACAGTATATGTATTATGGTTTAATTGCACTTATAATACCCTTTTAAATTTGTTGGCTTCATTTATTACTGAATAATGTTTTTTATTTATCCCGTCTTTGTTTACACAGATCAACATCAAGTATTTAGTTGTTCAGAGTTATTTTGGAATACCGAATGTTGTGGTTTCTAAAATCATTTCTATTATGAGAGAGTTTATTGTTATTATTAAAATAGTATAAAGTAATTATTCTCGGGGATAAGAAACATGAAAGTGAATATCGTCTCATTGAAGAGACAATCATCTGTTTTAGTGGGTATCGTGTTTTGAGGTGCATGTTTTAATATAAAACGCGAGTTAGAGTTTCGTAATAAATCAATTCACAAGAAGATACAATAAATTTCAATTCACAAGTAGAAATAATAACCTGTTTTCTTTTAGATAAGTGATACATTAATTTACTATTCAAAGAGGGAACCTTTCACTCAAAGTGTAGATTATTTAGTTGCTATCTCACCCAGGGAATGCATGCAATCACACAAGATTGAAGCTGCTCTTTCTTATCGATCTTGGATGACTGGAAAATGCCAAGCTTTGCCATTAATAAAAAAGATGGTACATTTGGGAATTGTTACTTCGATTTTGTGCGCAGAAAAAGGAACGTCATGAACGCAGATGTCATCTTGGTTGTGTGAAACTTTCGACAATATAACGAGAAAAGCCATGCAAAGATAAGTCTTTCCCAAGGAAAGTGTATTTCCATCAAAGAAAAACTTGCAACAAAATGTAAACGGTAGAATTTGTGTAATAAAAATGAAGAACTTGTACTATTTTTCTCTCTCGCTCTCCTTTCCGAAGAACTCATTGTAAATTTAATGGATTTAATTTAATCTAGCAGATTTATTATTCTTAATGTTATTATAGTGGATACTTCGTATTTGATTCCTGAAATAATACATTTCCACTATAATAAAATTTAAATAAAAATGTGGGATTAAAAATAAAGTCAATACATTCTTAGAAATTGTTTTGTTTGACTTTCTAAAAGCAAAACTGAGCCGATATGGGCTCTCAGAAAAATAATCTGAGGAAGTTGTGCTTTCATTAAAACGAGAAAATAGATGTTTTCTTACTCTGACGTTTTCCGTGGCCGAGTTGGAAAGGCACATTGAATTAAATCGTGAGATCAACTAGAAGAAATGTCCTTTAATAAAATTACTAAATGCGTAGGCGTAATAATTTAATAAACAAACATTACATGTCTTATCTAAATACGGTGTATTCACTATAATTTTTCTTCTTCTATGTGCCTTGTCTCTTCAGGACGTAGGCGATCATGGATCTCTATATCTCCCTAATCCCTTGGGGCTCTTAGTAAGTTTGCTCCTCTTGCACCTCGCAACTCCCGTTCCATCATCCACCTGATCAGGCCCTGAAAATATGTTATCCGCTGCCTTCATCTGTCAATTTTTTTCTATCTAGCCAGTCAGTATCAGGTTCTCCAAGATCTCCTTCCTTATTGCATGTACCAGGAACATCAGATGTCTCTTCCTGATGCTCAGTATTAATTTCCTTTTTATTGCTATTCTTTCCAATACATCATTGCTGCTTGTATGCTCACGATATCTACAGCATCCTTCTGTAGAACCACATTTCCACTGCTTCAAGTTTTGTCCTAATTTTCGATGATATTGTCCAGCATTCACTGCAGTAATGAAGAACCGACATCACATAGCAATCCAGCAATAACGTTTAAATAAAATTTTTAATTTTTTCTTGTCAGTAATATATATCAAAAGATTTGAATATGCAGAATAATGGTTTCGTATTCATAGTAACATCCACTGCCCTACATATTATGAATTTTTCAAAAATCTCCTTTTTATGTGTCGTGTAAGGGTAAAACGTAAGCTGTCGTGGCCGCCCATATCTTTTTATCCCGTGTCGCTCTAAATAAATTTTGTCCTTATTTTATCAAAATCATGCACATCTGTACAATTGCTCATGGCTATAAAATATATCACGCGTTTTCTCCCTGTTTCATGTCCCCTATTTTGACCATATGATTATCTGATTCTCTTATCTTCATTCTTAATAAGGTATCCAAAAAATTTCAATGGTCGCTTCCTGTTATTAAGGATACGTTTACATTTTGTTTCTATTCTGTCCAAAACATCGTCGCTGCTCACATTTTCGGTTCATCATACCCTCATCATTATTCTGTAGAACCCCACTTCTTTTGCTTCGAGTCTCTCTTTATCTGCGAGAAGATTATTCAGCATCCGCTGCCATATAGGAGGACAGGTATCACGTGAGCGTTCAGTACTCTTTTCTTTGTTTACAGCGAAATTAAATAATTTCAATACTTTGCTTACAAATTCAAATCGTGTTTGGCCAAATCTGTGCGCTGAGAGATATCAATGACCCACTTTTCATGCTCTTTCACTATTTATATTTAAAAAAGCATCCTTTTACGCGTTTAATATTATACATATATATGTGAGTACATACACACACATACACACACACACGTGTCTATGATGAAAATATAGCATTAATATATGCTACATTTACGTGTTAAGTTGATCAATAACAAAACAAAGTGTAACTGAATATAAAATTGAGCACTGAGTTCGACGCAAAACGACGACATCATGTGTCATTCTTAAAAAACATTTTTCATTGAAAGAAGATTGCCTTCAAGTGTGAAACATTTCCATTTACTGTTGATCTCATTGTCTACTTGTATGTACACTGTGTAGAATTGCATACTATCCGTCAAATTTGCATCAGTATGGTCAAAGTTATTCACATATACGTACACTGCCTTACTTTGCTAAAATCAAATAAAAAAATCTTATTAATAACATTAAATTACAAAAGTAGCTTACGTTACTTATGTTTTTACTATCAGCTTATGAGGTCAGGAGAGAAGTATCTATTTACACCAAAGCTTGTTCTCGTACTCCAATCCCTATGGCCGTTTGCCTTAGCAAGATTTATTTGGAGGCGTAAGTATATCAAACTAAAAGAGTTGGCCAACAGCGTGAATTTGTTTAATATGGATCTCAGCTTAACAACTAGTTAACCGAACACTTTATTTCATGACTTTCCTCAGTGGCATATATAGAAGGATTCATGATCATCCTGTTATGAAACTTAAACAAACTAACCCTGTCTCTGATGTAAATCCGATTGACGCCTTGTGGAAAATTTCCGTCATGCGTAGCCATATTCATCCACTTGTTCAAATTGTGTGATAATCCTCATCCGCTTGTTCCCTCGTTGCATCTTCTTCTTTGTCTTTGCCACCACCAAGACTGGTTCTAGTATGGCTTTATTACCCCTGATTTCGTCGGTCTCTGAATCGTTATGTCAATATATATATATATATATATATATATATATATATATATATATATATATATAGATAGATAGATAGATAGATAGATAGATAGATAGATATTGATATATATTGATATATAAAGTATAAATTGGGAGGTTTCATACGGGTAGAAGCGTCACTAATTATTAAATTTCATGTGTAAAATATAAAATATTAAAAGTAAATTAGAATTTTGAGATATGCGCATATTTGTATAAATATTTTGCAGTAACTTTTTATAAACATAAACACACAAACATGAAAATAATCTCACACAAATTTACATGTATAAATATATTTCGCAGGACCTTGCAAAATCTACAAATACAATAATACATTCATTGCACACACACACACACACACACACACACACACACACACACACACGCACGCACACACACACACACACACATATATATATATATAATTTACCAGTTATTTGTCATATTAATTCAGTAAGTAGTTGTATCAAAAAGTCCTCAATACATATGTAATATAGAGCATTTAAACATTCTAATTTGGAAGACCCGACAATTATGTAACGTAACATAATTTGTTGACATTTTAGTTTTGAAGAAGGAAACACACACACAAACGCACACACCCACAAAGACACACACAGACACACACAAACACATACACAAACACAAACCAATACATATATTAATAAGGAACAATAAGTTAACATTGTAATATAAAGTTGACATGTTTCAATAGTTTATTTTAAGCTTCTTATGAGTACATGTAGAATTTTAGAAAGCCTATTTTTTTTTTGGATGTTTTGAAATTTATGTTTTTTTTTTGTGGATCTCTTAGATGTCATGTATTCACTTTTTTGGCGTTGTCGTGTATATACGTCTTTAATTGGAACTTTTTTAATGTCTGTTTGCGTATCTTATTCAAGAAAAAGTAACTTGTCGAAGTTGCTTTTTAAGTGAGTGATCTAACGGTGTTAGAGCGTCAATAAAACCGTTAACAGTAGTACGTAATACAAATATCGGCAATGGTGTCTCTTTCGATCAATGTCTGACTACTTAGATTATTTTCCCGTCGTAGGTTCCAATTAATTTCTGTAAATATCTAGGTAGTGTTTTAATACAATAACAAAATCATGACAGAGAAATTCGTAGGTGGATTCAAATAAGAAAATTTGCGATATGCCACTTGAAAAGCATAAGATTCTAAGCGAAATATTAAGAAATAGAAAAATAAATCGTTAGAAAGAAAAAAAGATTTACTGAAATGTTATGTAATATTAATAATCTCAAATGGCAAAGAATATTTCAGAATCTGATTAAAAAAAGATTTTGATTTAAAAGAAATATGATTGTATAAAAGGATGACGAGGTACCATGGATTGAACACACGAGCATTGATAAGGAGAATGTCAAAAAAAGGGTACTATAACTAAACATCAGAAAGAGGTAGTTGAAATTGTTGCGAAAATTAATGAGCAAATATAGCTAAGAACATTTGACATTCACATTGCAAGAAGATCAGAGAAAAAATAGCTTGTCTAAATAGTTGGCAAGCAGGGTAGCAAAAAGATAGTCATTACTAAGTTCTATATTAGACAGAGAATTGTAGAAAGGCATGAAATACCATGTCATAGCCAATAATAATAATAATAATAATAATAATAATAATAATAATAATAATAATAGGGAAATATAATAATAATAAAACAAAATTAAAAGATCTGTAGCAGAAGCCACAAAATTAATTAAATTCAAATCATGGTCATTAAAAACGATCTGGTAAAAATTGATTATTATATTAAAAATCTTTTAAAATAACCTAAATAATACCAATGTAAATGTTTCATATACACATACACACTCATGCAAACTCAAATGCGCATATATACACACGCACACGTACAAACACACACACACACACACACACAAACACACACACACACACACACACACATATATATATATATATATATATATATATCCCACTACTCCAGATGTAATTTGTTGAAACATTTTATGTAGAAGATGCCTTGTTTGATTGATTTTGGTGTTAAATACGTCTATCGGTCTCTGTATTTGTATAACTTAGCAAGAATTTACCCTAGTAAACCTCTACAATTCGAAAACACCGAGGTGAAATTCACGATTAAATAAACGAAATTTTCGACTCAGTAACGTTTGAATTAGTATGAAATATTTTCAATAAAAACTCATGTAATTGTTTTAATTCTATACGTGCGTATTTGAATGTAATGCTGCTTTAATTTGCTATAAATCTAAATGAACAATGCGCCCTATCAAATCGATCATAGGTATCAATATTTGGGATATAATCAATAAGCAGTAATCATTTCAATCAGTTTCAGAATTCACTGCAATCTCGAGAATAAAAGATTGAAATGAGGCGTGAAACTCGACGTCTCAGTTCATTTTGCTCTGTGTTTTATCTACAAATGGATACTAGCAATTAAATTAAAAATACATTTTATATGTATATACATACAAACATACATATGTCCATACAAGAAACACATAAACTGTTATTAATATGTGTTTGTGCATATTTATGAACATTTGTTTCTGTTTTCATATACACATATATAATCATATCAAATATATATATATATATATGTGTGTATATATATATATATATATATATATATATATATATGCATAAGTACATAAAACAAGCAAAAGCTTACAATTCCACATTTTTACGCATGTGTATGATTCTGAGCGTGCGTATGTCTACGCATGATATTTCACATAACTTTTTCCCAAAACCACGATAAATTGAAGGATAGCAGACGTTAGATTGAATGGCACACAGGATTTACTAATTGGAAAGAGAAAACGACCCATATTTTTTCATCTTTAGGTTCTTTTTCAAAATAATGGATGCAACAAAGACCAGAAACAAAAGTAGAGAAGAAAAAATAACACGCAAAGACATTCATGATGATTGAGTAAGAAAAAAACACACAGATATTTGTTGCCAAGTTAATGATGTGAAGGCAGTACGAGAAAAATAGAATATTTCAACTTGATTAAGACAGGCTTGTGCTTGTATATATCTTATATTCGCTTCTAAATATTCGCATGTATAGATTTATGATAAGATCAGAAGATGATTCTTACAAATAGGCCCAACTGTCGTTTACATATTTCCCTTGATTTACTGTCAATAAAGTTTCCAACAATTTCCTATAACTCTTACACATACGCACGCACAATTACACACACGCACGCACGAAAGACGCAACCGCGCTGAGGCACACACTTATATATATATATATATATATATATATATATACACACACACACACACACACACACACACATATATATATATATATATATATATATATATATATATATATATATAAATTAGTGTATTTCGACACCTGTTTATGTATACATATTGGGTTAAACTAACGAGACTTCTTCGTTAACGAAGCGATTTGTAAATGATAAAAAATTCTATGTACGTTTTGGTAGTCATTTTTGCCTGCCTAACACAACAGACTTATTTATTTATATAAATATGTGTCTTATTACCTATCTATCTATACTGCCATTCACTTTGATTTGGGAAGATAATCCTATGTAACTTTTCTACGGCAGTGGACACTGCATGAGCCAAGGACACGTTCATCGATTGTTCAAATTATTGATTTGGTGTCTGTAATATAGAGAATACGTTGTAATCGGAATAATCGTAGGCATATATTTAATGAAGTTAGAAACATCTCCCGAACATATTCAGTGGGTTGGGAAGCGTCAAAGATGTTGCGATGAATGGAAAAACATGGTTTTAGAAATTTGCCAGTGTATGTCTCTCCAATGTAAGACTAGTTAACCACAATTAGAGTCATTTGTTTACGTTTAGATCAGTAATTGGCTTATAATAACTTCATATGCGATGTGTGTTAGAAAATGATGTCGAACCGCTTTGGTCTTACACATATAATAAAACGGACGATCATGTTGAAGCGTTTTCCAGAAAAGCCAATCTTTGTATAGACGGAAATATTATACACATCTGCAATAAGACGAAAATTTATAGAAATTGCTATCATCGCTAAATTATTCCCAGTAGATTTGTTTTCAGTTTCTTTCACCAGCTCGTATTTCTTGGCAAATATTCAGTAAACAAATATTCACTATATATAATAAATAAGCAAATACAAGCTAAAATAAAATAAATGATTTAGATTAAACGATATGCTCAAACAAATGTTTAAAAATAATTGAAAGAAACTCTTCGAGTTCCACCCCACTTAATTGCCTGGATATGGTAAAAACTGTGATGTTTTTATGTTTCTTTACATAATGATTACTAACAAAAAAAATTTAATTGCCTGACAAGATGCTAATAAGCAAGTACGGAAACACAAGAGTTTTGTATTGCAGAAAAATTGTTTTTGGTTATAAAAACTTAAAATAAATAAGTTGTTACTCTCTCTATCTCATTCTCTCTCTCTCGCTCTCTCTCTCTCTCTCTCTCTCTCTCTCTCTCTCTGTCTATATATATATATAACTTTTTTCTCCTTGTCTCTGAAAGAAGAAACGGGACATGTATTTTTCTTATATATATATATATATATATATATATATATATATATATATATATATATATACCACAAGACTTCCTTTTATTCTCAGTTTGATGTGGTCCGGTAAGCAATTTCTCCCAACAATTGGCACGTTGTTGTGGATTCACTGGAGGCATTTTCTGCTGCAGCTACTATTCAACCACTGAAACATTTCAAGTCCTTTTCCATTCGTATAACTAACGTCAACTTTCATCACTGTTTTGGGAAATGATAGTGATAGACATTGCTGGATATCGTCTTCCAAATCATCTTACGCAATTCTTCGATTATTCAACTGGAAAGTTCATAGGCTATTGCACCTCTGGTCCACATGGCTGTCTTTTAGTTTATCAAATGGTGTGTCTACTTACAGCCTATATAATTTGAAGCTGTCCCTCCTAGAGTAATAATAACAATTTTGAAACGAGATTATATCTAGCAACATTTTACTCTATGCGTTAATCTCGCTGAATGGATTTTGATAGCGTTGTAAATATCATCGATTTCATCATTTCTATTGTCATTCTTAGTAGACACAAAAATAGTTGCAAGTGCTAAATATATTAATAACATTCTTACAGGTTAAAGTAATATATATATATATATATATATATAGTATATCGAGGCAGCATATAATTTTCTAAACATATGCTGTTAAATATAAGAGACAATGAATGTCTATTATGTTTAATCCTGAGCCGTTCTAAACGTCGTATTTTTGCTTTTGTTTCAGTTGAAAATAACGATAAAAATTCTCCAACATATGGATAATTATTTATTGATTTTCTTCTGAGTTTTCGGCTCACATGAGCCATCTTCAGATTGGTTGTTTAAACTGAAATATTATAACATCCACCATCACCGACGATTTTGTATTGTGTTGACATAAAACTCCGCTTGGCAACTGCAATAGTTACCAAAAATAATAAACGCAGTTCGCGTGATAAGGCGAAATGACAACAAAACCATGTAGTCAAATGCAATGTAATATGTTATTTCCGATTTTAAAGTTGATTTGATTGAGTGTTGGTTGTTTAGATTTGATGTACATGGCCTCCAATATCTGCAGGTTCCTCTTACTGTGTGTATAAGTAAGGATCACCGTATTGTTGACCAAAATCTGTCTGATATGACCTACATTTTTATGTTTTTCAGAGAAAGTTATATTTAACAGCATATGTTTAGAAATTATATATATATATATATATATATATATATATGTGTGTGTATGTGTGTGTGTGTGTGTGTGTGTGTGTGTGTGTGTGTATACATGTTACGGAAATTAACGAATTTTAACGAAACTTGATTATAATTTGAAATGAATAGTTAGAATATTAATTTTTTTATCGATACTCGCATTAAAGTATATTCTTTTTTTTAATTAAACAGTATTATATATTTATATCTACTGGCCTGATTATTTATGATAATTATTTATTAGGATAATTTTTATTTATTATAAATTTTTATTATTATTTTAATTTTTATTAACTATTTACTTATTTGCCAGTATATATATATATATATATATATATATATATATATATATATATATATATATCTTATATGTTTATTACTCAAAATAATTTGAAAATCCTTTAGGATTTTTACCGCAAAATTAGTATTTTTCTTTCTAACCTGAGAAAATCAGTAATTACCGTTAATAATATTCATGAAAAATTCTTAATTGGTTTTAAATAAAACACTCAATAAAATTAGAAATTAAAAAAAAATATTACATAACTAACAATTTAATCATTAATTTTGCTTTCTAAATTTACGCAATTATATAAATAATATTGGCAATATATCTGGTATCCAATACTTACAATATAATTATTATTGGTATGTGTATGTGTATGTGTGTGTGTTTTAATAACAATTATAATAATTATAATTACTCTAAGTTGCGTTATTATTATTGTTATTATTATTTGTATGCGGACTTTTGTACGAATCCTGGTTGTTGTTTTACAAACCTTTTGCCTTTGTTTACTCGAACCTTCAAATAATGAATATCCAACCAGGTAACGTAAATGAAATTTCAAAATGATAATAACAAAGATGAGGACAATAGCACACGAGTAAATAGCATGAATAATTATAATTCCTCATCCCCGAAATTTAGACAGAAAGTTTCATTAAGGTTAATTATTAATTACAATGGATATGATTTCATCATTTCTGAAAGGCTATTCATGTTTATAAAGGAATTACATAAAATCTATTAAATCTATTAGATACTGTACTTTATACGTTCGTGTACATTATATAAGCAAACTACAATCACGAATCGGTAGTTTTTCTTCTATACCTGCTCTATATACATTGTCACCTGTATATATAAGGTTGTTATGGTGATACTCATCAGTGAAATATCCTAAAACTTTATTGTTTTTTCGTGAAATCGCATCGCATTATATGAATTATTTATATAATTTATTTAGTTGACTAAATATTGTATCATTCTTATTCATTGCGTATAGTAATGCCACGGTGGTTGTTCGTTGTGGTACAGTGGATATCGGTTGGGAACGAGAGACCGGGGAGCCGCGTTCGAATTCCAGCTGAATCCATTGTATTCACTTACACGCAAATACCCTTGGGAAAGGTATTAATCCGTCTCTTCCTTCCAGTTATGGGTTAAATAGCAGGACAGATTGGGTTCTATAGCCTTGGTCGGCAACCAGTCTACCGCAGAAAGCAATGGCAACCTACTGCGGGATAATCTTCTGCCCAGTCAGTCATGTCTCTTTCGAGACATGATCGCCCAAGCGTGTATCACGTACGGCACTTTAACTGACTGAATGCCACGATTGGAAGTCATGAGTTATTTGACTGTAGCCTTGCAAGTAATATGTTCACTACTGCTGTAGCCTGGCATTTAACTCACACAGAAACTTTAGAACACACACACACACACACACACACACACACACACACACACACACACATATATATATATATATATATATATATGGAGAGAGAGAGATAGATAGATAGATAGATAGATAGATAGATAGATAGATAGATAGATAGATTGTCCTCTGTCGATTGTACGACTCTTAATTAAAATTAAAGTTCAATCAATTTTCATGGTAATTCAAACATATAGATTTAAGTTCCTGCTTATACTGACACAAATATCTAAAATTGAAATAAGATAGCAGCTTTACAGCTTTATCTTAACAAGGATCCCTCCATTGTAAATTAGGCAGTTATTTATAAATCTAAATCTTTAACAACGCCACCAAGTGACAAGATATTATCTCATTTTAAAATGATTTATTTGCTCTAATTACAAAAGTTAAATTCTAAAAAACAACCAATAAGCTACAATACCTATGCGGATGTGCATACATATATTTTACCAATTTGACAAAATCATTATTATATCGGACAAGACAAGCGAGCCTTTATTATTAATGTGGAGACATATCTCAAAATTAGTCTCCATGAAATTACAAAATGTATAAAAACGCACCTAGAATCTGAGAAACCAACATAAACAAGTAACCTAAAAGTCATTGAAGAACTTAGAATACATGATAGCGTCCCATTTTCACAAAAAGCAACATGCATTTCTCACAATGAAAGTGCACAAACACAATTTGGTAAAGAACGCACAACACAGAATATTAAAAAATTTTAAAAAATAAATAGGCAGAATTAGCAAATCTTAGAATGCATAAGGCATAAACCAATGGAAGAACACTGCCGAGGCAATGGTTTGGTTCAAAAAATAAAAAAATATATTGGATTGCACGTTCATCCAGTTTAGTATTTGGGATTTATATCCATGAATAACTGATAAAACAATTAAAAATTACTGCCTCATCAGCGGCTATGATATCAACATAATTTAACAGGCCAAAAAATCTATTTCATTTTAAGATGAATGATTGTGTACTAGAAAAACTATCCTGAATTTTACATCTGTATGAGAGCGTATGATCCAGCATAGGTCTTCATTTTGTTTGGGATGTTTACCTCTGGAATCTTTAGACCATCTTTGATTTGTAAAACACCGGACTTTACCGAGACCATCACTTATACTAATTGGTAATTTTCTTAGATATTACCTTCGTCCTGAGCAGTGATCATTACAAACTGTACATTAATGACTCAGATAACCATAGATACATCAATAGGGAATCGAATTAAACTTATAGAATAACCAGCAATTTTGTTTAAGCAACAACATTATTAATAAGGCAATTTTGGACAACTCTAAAATTAGATAAATAAATGTTTTACAAGTAAGTAAATTGAAATCTAACTTAGATTATTCCGGCAAAAGCAAGGTAGGTATCAGTAATCGAAAATTGTTTAACCCACAATTCAGCCGTAAAGTTTACTAAATATTGATAAATTCTTTCTCAATTTAATTCACTAATAGTACTACCATTCACCCACACATTTTCAACATTCACCCACCCTGATTTCAGCATTGTTTTTGTTGAAAACATAAACAATGTTGAAGTCAGTTAATGTTGAGTTAAAATCATAGATAAATATATTCAATAAAATAATACTAAATTATCAAATAAATACTTGGCCAACTTAAATAATCTCTGTCATCCTACTACATACAAAACTGAACTTTCAAAAAATAATTGTAATTGCCCAAAAAATAAAACCTGCTGATTCACTGGTCAACTTATGTCAAAAGGTATTGTAAATAGATCTTGATTTCATTTGAAAGATGTTGATGTTCATGTTTTTAATCAATTCTAACATGTTTGGAGATTACATATAACAATCACATAGAGCCATTAAACAACTGTACATGCAGCAAAAACATATATATTATCGGAAATTGGAAAAACAATAACAAGTACCCAATTATTACCAGGAATATCGAATCAAATTCATACAACGGAAAAAGAGGCCGATGTAACTTATGCCATTAAGAAGATTGTCATCTTAAACCTGATGAATAATATTAACATAAAAAGAATCTTCAGACCATCTATGATTTATATAACACCGGACTTTACCGGTGTTATATAAAATTCAATATATTATGAACATATATATATATATATATCTGTTCATAATATATTGAGAATTGTTTTATTATAACCTTAACAAATACGATATATGTATGCACTTACATATGCCTATATATTAATTCTGGTTACTATATATATATATATATATATATATATATATATATATATATATATATATTATTACCATGTTACCGTTTATAATGATATAATATTACTACGATTATTAATATTATATTTTGTATTAACAAGAAGAATTTACAATTTATTTTTCTAGCGTAGATACAACCCCTTATCTTTAAAGTTTCAATGTTAAATTTTAATGCCATGTTTTTCAACGAAAACAGACGACTTGCATCTCTGGTCAATACTCTGGCTTTCCTTGACAAAAATTGGTTATGTATCTTATACCATAGACGCTACTTGTCGATTTAATGCGTTTTACCGCCTTTCCCCTTTCACTTTTTCTTCTCATTTTCTTTCCCTTTTTTCTTTCTCTTTTTTCTTTTAAACTTTTCTCTTTTTTCTTACGTCACTATCTTCTGGATGATTTTAAAACTTCACTGTTGTATGATTTGGGTCTGAATTGGGGCTTGGCCGTGAAATATTTATTACCCATGGATTTGTAAAATATCCAATCTTTTTTCTTGATTATATATATATATATGTGTGTGTGTGTGTGTGTGTGTGTGTGTGTGTGTGCGTGTGTGCGTGTGTGAAATTATAACTCTTCATCCTGAATATTTAATTGAATTTGAACGAGATTTAAATTAGTTAGAGATTGATTTTAGCAAATGATCAATATACAGACACATATCCACATAATGTATTAGTTGAACACTCTGTCTATGCAACTTAGTCTTTAACAGAGGAATAGATTCCTGTGTGGAACCGATCGTACTAATTGTCTATTCCATACGTCACTTCTTTATTGTTGCCTTTGTAAAATTTAAGGAAGTACAGTAAAATATATAGGCTAGAAGCCTGAAGCAGACCTGTCCCATCATACAGAATACGATTTAAAATGCATGTAATTTATGGCAATCGTGCTATTTATGAAAGTTCACGAACACCATGAAGAGCATCTTTAGTAGCAATCTTGCTGCAACTGTACGATGTTTCTTTTCTGGTGGCGTTAAAATGTTTATTTTGGCAAATTCATATTCCAAGTTTAACTGACGTTTCTTTTATAGCTGTTGCTAACATGAATACTATTTACGGTCTATTTTAACATGCACAGCATTTCAAGCTCTACAATACCAACTCCTTCAAACAGTTTATATTGAACAAAGCAGGCATATATATGTCTTCGTGTCACAAGGGTTGCTTTCATTAGTTGCTTTCACATCATTTAAAATAATTGCAATGTGCAAGAAGTATAAGAAAAAATGTTGTGCTCTGTTGTGAGATTTTATACCAAAGAAGCATTTATTACAATATGTGCTACGCTTTTCAAACTTTATAATATAAGTGAAATAGATATATACTTTTGTCGCATTACAATTTTCTCCATCAAGTCAAATAAGACTAGGTCACTAAATTTGTTACTAATTCATCAGTTCAAATTTAATCTAAAATGTTCACTTCATACACAAAGTTAATAGTAATATTAATCATTATTAGTAAACATTCGACGTTTATTGGCCAAACCGCTTATTTGGAAGATAAAGAATATTTGTTTTACAGTAACTTTTCTAGAAAATAGGTTTCTCAAATCCAGTAACTGCTTTCGATCTTTTGACTCTGAAAGGGGTAAGGTTTTATAATTTATTTGAATTCATGACGAATATCAACAGGTTTATGATGTCAACATTTTTTTCTGTAAGAAGTGCAATCAATTTTAAATTTTATTGCTGTTGAAAGCCTTAAAATGATGTAGTTTCTGTTATTTGGTACAGTTATTTTTTGAATTCTGTAGTGCCAGTATACAAGAGTTGAAGATGTGTGATTTTTGCCAAGACCCATATGCTTAATTCGCACAAAGTCAATTTAACCATGTATCTTACAAAGCGTTTGCATTCAGATACTAGCTTAGATATTTCCGAAAAGGTTTGGCGCCAGGCAGGACATCAATGTTTCAATATACACTTAGCTAATGAATGCATGGATTTTCAAGCGTAAAATATGAATAAATAAATATTTTTTGCTTAAAATCTTTCATTATACGCTTGCCGAATTTAGTTATATAACTACTCACATATATAATCACATCAAATATACGATACATACTTGCATATGATAGTTAAGTGTTTTATATTGTTTAATGTATATTTTCATCAAATGCTCTCATCGAAATATTAAATCGTATTGTTCGCATCGAGAGAAGTGCATACGCATGTAGTTATTTATAAAGGGATGGGTCCCTGTATTATTATGCATGCGTATGAATATACTTGTGTGTGCTACAGTGTGTGCCTGCACGAGGAAATGTCAATAAACTGAATTCTTTTACGTCATCCACTTTATTCAATATTGAATCTTGGCAGAGCAGAAAACAATTTTAAGTAAAACAATTTTCGTCAAAACTTATTTACATATATACCCTTGAATTTTACATATGTCTTTAATCACAAAAGAAATTCACAGATACAAACACGCACATAGACACAATCAAACACCTCCCGCCACACACACACACACATATATATATATATATATATATATAAATACAACTGTTATAATATATGTTTAGACATATTTGTCTGCTTACCAAGTGCAGATTTCTGTGTGCATATAACGACAATGTCGAAAGACGAAACAAGAAAATTAAAGAAGAAATGTTTGATATTCTTTTGTTTGACGCATTCAATGTTATTGATTCACTGAGAGAGGCTAGCTAAAAATGTACTGCGTGAAGAAAAAGTCATTTGGAAAACAATATTTTCCTTCTTTTATTCTCTCAACAAAAAATAGATTTATTTGCTGCTGCAGAATAAGAATTTGCCTGACAGAAAAAAGGAAAATAACCTAAAATTTAAAAATATATAAAAACGCTACCGAGCTTTTAGCCATAAAACTAACAGTTTTCGAAGTATTCTATTCATGCTCACTAGTCTTTCGACTTCTAACGAACATTCCGTTAAATTTTGTTTGAGGACAGCAAACATCTATTCGTTTTTCGGGATATGTTCAATATGACCTATGTTCTTCTCTTTCTCTCTGTCCCTCTCACTCTTTCTATATGTATATCTGTCACCTTCTTTCTCTCTCTTTATGTTCTATCTCTCTCTCTCTCTCTATATATATATATATATATATATATGTGTGTGTGTGTGTATATATATATATATGAGAGAGAGAGAGAGAGATAAATATATAATATAGTAAGGTATTTTCTATTAACTGAGCAGTCGTCTTTGAAATGTCTTAAATGTATTATTGTGATGTCTTCACATTTTAGATTTTTGGATTTTTGGTTATTGTTTTACCTGCTGTTCACAATGCGGAAAACCGTAGAAAATGATAGCCTAGGTCTCTGTCTTTGGGAAGAGTTCGACTCTGTACCGTCTTGTATACGGACAGACATTGCCTGAGAATGGACAAGCGTTGTGCGAGACTTTGCGTATGAAGGGGGTGGAAAAGTTTGAGCCTACATTGGCCTGAGTTTCCCACATCATCATATGACTATAAATATGCTCACCATGTATTACGATTACCATAATGTTGATGAGTTCTGCCTAGGACAATTTTTTGCATAAGGAACCTCGTGCAACTTGAATGGTCATTCAAATCTCTTACTGTTGCTCTGAAATTATGTCTGACATAAACAAAACATTATCTCTTCGAATTTTTAAATGAACTTATCCTCATAAATTCTAAAAGGATGAGGCTATAATGTATACTCTGAGTTTCCAGATAATGTTGTAGAAGCTGTATGGCACCATAGTATCATAAGGTGTCTACAGATTTAAGAGAATGGGCTGCATCGGTTTCATGATTCAATAAGATAAATTCTCTTTGTAATAGATTAGTCTCTTTGGTTGATTCATGAAACATGAATACATCTTGTTAAATCTCTATATTTGCAGTTATGGTTTCTTCAAAATAGTCTTAGTACCGTTATTTATAAAGAATATTAAATCTTTGTCATTGCTGAAATTCTTGGTAAAATGCAAGTATATATTTTGTTGGTTTTTGAGAGCCTTGCAAAATTCTTCAGTTTTTCAATTTAGTTCTGCTATGTTACTTTGTAGTAGGAGCTGATAAATGTTTTGCCGAATATTGAACATGCAAATAAACTTAATTATTTTTATATGGAATTCGTTTCCCAGATTAAATTAATGATGTTGATTAAATACGACACCGTAGTGATTAATGGTGGTTCTTCATTATTACTAGAAATATAGACTTAAGCAGCGTATTTTTATTTTCAAAATATCTAAGAGATTGAAGTCGTAAGATATGATAGTATTTATCTGATATAAATGAGTGATATCGTTTGAATGATATAAGATAGCATTGTGGTAATTTTGATAAACTGTTATTTACATGACTGTCATTTGAATTAGTTTTCTTTATATTTTTCCACAGGTAAGAAGCTTTCAGAAGATTCAACATAGAGATAAATCAAATTTCAGGTAACCTATTTTAATTCCTTAAAAGCAAAATACTCTCTGTGAGAATGCAAATAAAATGTCCGAGCAGCGTTCCAAAGTGTAAATGTTTGGTTTTACTCTTAATTGAAATATGTTTTTTCTGAATATATATTAAAAAATATATACTTTACATTAGAGATTATTCTAAATGATACAAATAAATTGCTTGATTTTCAGTATTTTCCATAGTAAAATATTTTAATCACTAATAGCATTTTTAAATATTTACAAAATAATAACGCCTATAAACGTCGTTACTAGATCGAAATATATTATACATTGATCATTTGTATAACTTTTATATATACATACAATTAAACTAAATGGTTGTTGTAAAGAGATTTTAAAACCAGATTAATAATAGTAGGCATTTTTCATGTGCCTTATGATGACATCATATACAAAACGCTGTGTTTTAACAGCGTAAATATACTGAGTAACCTATGATTTAATTTTCTTTGTATCAGAAAATAGCGTTGGAATAGGTCACATTCATCGAACTCTAATAAAATGATTGCTTTTGAATATGTATTTACTTATGCTTAAGTGTAGTTTTCATAAAAGATTCTAACACGTAATCCTGAAAAGCGACCACATTGCACGGTTTTATTCTCAGAAAGATGTCAATGCGAGTAGGACTCAAATAAATGATTTGTGCAACTTACGAGAAAGCAAATGTAAACGATTTAAATTGACAAGTGGCTTATAGAAACTCAAGACCGGTTAGAACTTTTAAATTTGAGAAGCATCAAATCAACTCAATATGGAAGAATACTCAAGTGAATATACAACACAAGAAATATGCCAGTTTGTTGTAGAAATAATTTGTATGAATTGGATTCATTGGTCAATTTTATATATAGTTTCCACTGAATTACGCAAGGAAGTAATTTTCAACTAATATCAGGAATTTGATTATCTACTTTAATGTATACACATATATTCAACTTACGATAAAATGCGTTCGCTTTTACAACATATTTGAACTGAACTGATCAAGATATAAGCGAAACCAATAAATACATACATACATAAATAACTTACAAAAGAAGAAAATTAAAATAATGAATGGGATGTAATTTGTTTGATAAGATTTAAAACCATTCCTCTTTTGGAACTCATTACGGATAAGAAAACAAATTATTAGAAATAAAACTTAAGGTTGGCATTGACGAAGCCTAAAAAATGATTAGAGAAAATACGTAAGATTATATCTGAATAATTCTATCCAAAAATGTTTCACTTTATCAGTGAAACATTGTTACAGTATGAGTTAAAATAGTTGGTTTTCTACAATGTAAAGTAGGTATCGTTATCTAGCCTTAGCATTTAGACCAATATGTAAAGTTTTATTTCATTAAAGAAAATTTCGCTTGCATGGAATTCTGCTAAAGACGTTTTGTACCATTCTATCTACAGAAGATTAAGCACCTATAACGGTTTGAAGTTATTATATTTGTTGAAAGATACATAATACATTGCAACGTTTTCCCAAATAAATTATTTAATAAAATATGTAGAAAATATGATTGTATTTTTCCGCTTCAGTTTCTCTTGCTGTTCATGATTTAATTGTTTTCTTTTAAATGATGAGCACCCAATTTACATATTTCTTTTAGATTTTCTCCGAAATGTGCGGATCGGAAACAGGTCAGCAAATTTTATTTATATATTTTATGCTGCTTTGTTCCGATTCGGCTTTCTTATCCATGGTCTTCTTTACGGTGTTTGTATTCTTTGTTATAAAATTTTAATATGTCACTTTTATTAGAATTAGTAATGGTTTCTTCCTTTAACATATTGTTTTACTATAGAAAGCAAAACATATTTAATATTTTTTAAATAATTTAACCAAATATATTCCCCCTAATCAACATTTTATTTTTTTCACTATCTTAATTGCTATTATTTAAATCAAATCGCAACAATCAAGGCATAAAGTTCATAAGACACAAGATGTTACTGATTGTGAAACAATAAGGAAAAAACATTAAAGGAACGATATTAACATAAATATATTCACGATTTTAATCGACAATGATTGGCATTGTATTTAAATGATCTATCTTGAGTGTAAAGCAGGAACCGGAAGGGAGTTCCACAAACAAGACGATTGAGGAAATTGATTTTTAACATAGAAATTTCGAGTACATCTGACAAATTCAGCTTTGAACTTATGAGATTTTTCCGCCAAATCTACTGATGTTTTTAAATTTATATGGTGTGGGTACATTAGCAAAATGTTTATCCGAATAACATAATTTTCCATGAAATTATTTATAGAAAGGACTCAAGGAAGCTTCATTAGATGAAGCGGATGTTACTTATGTTTATTCATATTTTCATCTGAATATTATAGTCTATAACGTTAAAAGATTTGGTAGTATTGCTTTCGAAGTATTTAAAGGGTAATTTCATTAGATATTAAGAACAAAGTTACACCGAGTGATAGAAAAATAGCCAAATAATAAACCTTATATACACAGTCAACTCTCTTTTTTCTATTTTTGAGGGTTATTCATTTTGTGAGTTGACAGCAGTACAAACCAGATCGCTCATATCCCTGCAGAAGTTAATTACTTACTGCCATAATATTGTATATATGGTTACACCAACGAACATTGCTGATGTTTATACACAGAAAAATTAGGAATCCATGTTATACGCATTCAAGCGAACACACACATACACTTATATACTGATTTTTATGCATGTTTGTATAAGTAATATTATCTTATTCTTCATTCTTATTATTTCAATGTAAGTCTTTACAAAATATAATACCAACGAATTGAAAATATATTCAAAAGCAAAATATTAGTAACAAATAATAGAAAACAAATAATAAAACGAATCTAATTTATGTTGTTTGTAAAAATAAGAAAGAAATGTAAATATTGTGATTTGGAAACACAAAAATGTAATGGATAGAAGCTGGATTGAAAAATCGGAGAGTCGAGTTTGAATTCCGATCGAGATCATTTATATCACTTACGTGCTGACATCTTTGAGAAAAGTAATGGATTCATCTCTTCTTCCACCACGTTTGTTAAATATCTGGACAGATTGGGTCCTGTAGCCTTGGGTGGCAACTGTTTTCGGAGAAAGAATAGAGCTGAATTCAAACCAACCTTAAAGGTGTTAAACTCCGTCAGCCGATCGTGACCAGGAAACAGCAATGCTACAGCTGCGACAGTATATGTATCTCATATAAGACCCTAGATTTTATTATGTTTAACTTTAAATATCAGATGTGTAAAATTTAAACATGAATAACATATTACTATCGAGTATCATTCAGTTTCTCTATATCAGACATTTATGACTTTATATGGCGTCATGGATTGGGTCCCGCATCAAACCGATAGAATCCAGCATATACGTTTAAAAGTATCATCTGTATTGCTTCTGCAAATTTACCCTCATCACATTAGCAGAGTAACATATTTAATAAACTTACTGAATAATCTATGATAAAATGTGATGAATGTGTCGAGTAATTTATCTGATAATACACTAAAAACGGTGTAAAATGATTTTGGTCTCCAAAGAAATAATGCATATCAGGATATAATAGAGCCACCGGCATAGAGACATGGCTGATAGTGTTCTTAATATTGGCGGCAGAATATATTACATGTATTGATCAACATACTTTTTCAAATTTTAATATTAGAAACTAATATGATAAGTGGAATGTTATATATAGCGTCATTTTAAATAATTCATAACGATATTTGCAAACTTGCGAATAATTAAACATATATGGATGCACATACCCACATTCGTGTGCGCACGCACACACGCGCACAAAAAACACACACAAGCATATAGTTTTAGTGCAAAGAATTTGTGTCATTAACTGGGAAAGTTTAATCGAACTTGTAAGTTTCATGAGGACACCGTTATGATGTATTCCCTCGTCGGGACATTTTTTGTGTTGTGTCCCGGAACACTTTCCTGTATTTAAGGATCCCGGTGCAAATTGATATTTTCTGGGAGCAATCTCGCTTGCGACAGTTATATTTTCTTTTACTTTTCTTTCTCATGAGCATGTGATGGCTTAATATTTCTGAATTGAATAGATGTTAATAGGTTTCATTTAATATTTTTATTTGAATTATTCCTGTCGTTTAGGTGGACTTCTTTTATTCGATTGTCTATTGTGTTTTACCGTGTTGATATATTTTACCCATTATGTTTTTTAGGCCATAGTTTGATGTTTAGTGTTTTCGTGTTTATTTCTGTTTGTGGATTTTATGTGAGTGTGTTTTTTTTTTCATTTCGTGGTTGTTATACTTTCTGTTTTGTCGTTATTGAGTGTTTTTATATTTAGCTTTACGTTTACTTTGATTTTTTGTTATTTCTTGTTATTTGTGTAGCAAAGCAGGTATATTTTCAGTTTTATATTTTGCTCTTATTATTATACCATTAATATTTTCCATTTAATTTTGGTAGTAATGTTATTTTCATCTGGTTCCATAATTTTTTAAGAGGGGTTGTGTTTTTCTATATTTTACTGTATGGAGTGATGTTTTGTTATTAATTTCTTAAAGGATGTTTTTTTTGCTGCTATTTAAAACTTTTTGTTTGTGTTGTGCTTGTTGTCACAAATTTACATACTAAGTTGTTAGTTAGGTATTTATTATTTAATGGAGTGTTGTCTTTTATTTGTCAGGTACATTTGTAATAATTATTGTCAGTATATTTTTGTTTATTTTATTTAAAAGTTTCTTTTTGAATTTGCTTATTTTTTCACCATGTTTTTCATGCAGCAGTCACTGAGTAAAGTAGGCTTACACTAAAAATAAATTAGCTCATAAAAATAAATAATCAATCGTTTCAATAATATCTCTAACCAAAAAGACTGCTCATTCATGCATTTAGATATAAAAGGCTCCTACCCATTCATCAACAAACAAACACTAAATAATGAACTAAAACTTGCAAATCAAAATATAAATCTCTAAAAATCAAACCTCAATACTGACAAATACTGCAGAAAGTCCATACTATCCGATAACTACAAAATATTTATAAAAACTCAACACCTACAACATCAACTCTAAAAATCTCTACAAATTCATCAAAAAAATGGGAGGCCATTACGGATCAGAAATATGCGAAATTGTAGGCATATACATTATTAATAAACTAACAAGTATTATCACTAATATATATATATATATATATATATATATATATATATATATATAGGTGTATCCATAGAAGATGGAGTAGTAATTGTGAGATATTGCAACAATAGTAGAAGATGGAGTAGTAATTGTAAGATATTTCAATACTAGAACGATGGAAAATTATAATAAAGCTAATTACAAAGATCCACAACACTCTGTGATTAGCAAATGAGAAAAGAAATAAAAATGTAGAAAATTTCTTTGACATACCACTCATCTTAAACCAAAATGAATACAGAACTTAAAGAAAAGTAAATAACAGCGCCATATATATATATATATATATATATATATATATATATGGCGCTGTTATTTACATATATATATATATATATATATATATATATATATATATATAATAATAACACTCACAATGTATTCAAACACTTACCAAGATCTATAAACAAATAAATATCTACAAACTCTAATAACAAAAAGTATTGAAAAAAAGGAAAAATAGAAATCAGAAATGAGAAGCCTCAGATGCCCAAATAAATCGAATAGCAAATAAAGATAAACCAAAGACAACAAAATAATGAAACATAATTTGCTTCATTCCACATTACAACAACAAAAAAACAAACAAACTAGGGAAATATTTTCCACATAATAATATATCATTTCCAGAAACACAACAAACAAAAATAATAAAAAAAGACTCCGTCAAACTCAGTTACCGTTGCATGGAAAATATGGATAAAATAATAATCAAACACAACAAGAAAATACTTAATAAAACCAATAATAATAACACAAACTACAACACAAAAAGAACAAATGTAACCACCGAAAGAAAGACAACAGTCCACTTAATAAATTCCTAATGAACAACCTAATATATAAAGCTGCTGTGACAAATGACATCTACACAAACAAAAGTATATATATATATATATATATATATATATATATATATATATATATATATATACAGAACAATACAAAAAAGGCTATCAAAATATATGGAACCAGAAAAAACATAACTAACAAAAGTAAATGAAAAAAGAGCACCATCACACTGTTGCCACGGCAAAAACTGTAAATTAGACTCAGAAAGAAGCTAACACTAATCTGTTTAAATAAAATCTTCAGTAAATAATAGAAGATAATAGGAAAACACCTGCTTTGCTACATAAATAACAATAAATGACAACAAAATCAAAGCAAATAAAGCATAAATATACAAACACTCACGTCAAAAAGCAGAAAATAATATAACAAACAAAAACAAAATGACGAAAAACACAAAAATTCATAAACACAAATATACACAAGAACACACACCCAACCAAATTCTAACAAAAGGAAGATAAATCTTTAATCGGTCAAACACACCAACACGGTAGAAAAGAAAATCAACCCAATAAACAAAAGATCAACATAAAGTACAAAAACAAACCAAACAAATGAAAGCATTGATACCTATTTAATAAAAAAGAATTTAGCTCATACCCAATCAGACGTACATTAAATAACAATAAATAAAGCATAATAAAGAATTCAGACACATGAACAGTAAAAGTGATGATAATACAAAAAAAAAAAAAACAAGCTACTAATTGCAAACGAGGCTTCTCGCAGAAAATATCAAATGATATCAGATTTTCAATAGATAGGAAAGTGGTCTAAACAGCAAAAAGAAACTCCATCCCCGATGACTTAAGCGATTATATGAGTGTCCTCACGAAACTGCGATGAGGGCATTAACCCGCTGAGATAATGTGACAAATGCTTTGCAAGAACCTATCAATTTTCTATCTCTATTTCGATATTGACGAAGTTGCAACAGAAACTCTGCTTGATACAGTTTATGTTATCAGTAAAACTGTCACGAAATCAATCACAATTCAACACTATATATATATATATATATATATATGTCTGTGTGCGTGTGATTCTTTAATTGTATGTGGGTGTGAACTTGTGCATTTCCATATGTGTGTTAGGGATTTATATAGCGCTAACTAAATTTAGTATAAAATTAGTTCTACACTTCATATGTAATAGTATCTGCAATAGTAATGATAATAATAATTCTGTATTATACTGTCTTGAAGTATTTTGGTAGAATGAATTTCGAATTGGAAATATTCATATACACTGGTATATTTTTATTTCCGTTGATTATTAAATGAGTGATTCCATTTAGTAAATGAAAACATTGAAACAGACCCAAAGATTCTTTCACATGAACAAGGTAATTATTTATTAAAACAAGTCAAATTATATATATATATATATATATATATATATATATATATATATATATATATATATAAGATTATGGCAAACTATTCATTTGAACAATAAAGGCTTATGAAAATTTTAACACCTGTACTCGAAATGCATATCAAAGTCTAAAATAAAAAATTCTCAAACGTTTTCTTTTAAACAATACGAAGTGTAAATTCTAAAATTATACTGAAGAACCATGGTGTTGATAGGTATATACATAAGCAATGCTGAAAAATTTCAATTTGAATTTTGAGCTTGAGATAGTGGATCATCAAACTGAAGACATTTCTGATTTCAAAACGAAGTATTTTCAGGTCATATTAATCCGAGTTATGCTCGAAAAAAGAAAAAAATCCTGGAGCTGTCTTCCCAAACATATTACGATGTTGCGTCAAATCTTTTTATATTCATTCTTGGTAATAACCCCATGCCAAAGAGTATAAGACCTTAAACTTTTCTTGAATAATATAAATATATTGGTTAAGAAAAAATGTTGAATATTGAAAATATTAAAACATATGTTTACTCTGGCCTTACGAGAGTGAACTTGAATGTTCATAAATTATGTGGTGCTAGATCTGTAAACTTTTGCACGCAATAATTTCAACTCCGTGTTATTAACAGTTGCATTATATGGTTCCATGTGAACTGTTATCTGACTGTTCAAATTACATATCCAATGTAACTAATATCGATTTCTCATGATAATCTGACATCGAGGTGATAACATGGACTTATTGAAAAAGGGTTTATCCCCAAAGAGCATTCATGCTGACATAGTCAATACATTAGGGGTTGACCCTCCTGCGTTAACAACAGTTAACAAGTGAACAGCTTAATTTAAGAAGAGAAAGAATAGATCGAAATTTGACCCTTGGACTGTAATTTCTGCAAACAGCGAACACTTAGGGTAACTCTTCTTTCTGTTCCTAAATACGGTTGCTCAATTGTTGACTATTGGTAAAGCTAGAAGGTCAAACTCTAATGAAGGGTGTTCACATCATGGTGCTGGATAAACAGGCAATCCAATATATATCATTTAGACAAAGCTATTAGCATATTGTATGAGAGATTTGGGAATATTCTGCACAATGAACTTGGCAAAACAAATGTCACCACTCGATAGGTTGCGCGTCTTTTGACACCTCGTCAAAATGGCACCGATCTGAGTCTATGTCGAGAAAATGTGTTATTTGTCAGGTATAGCTTCCTTCTTTGAAGATTTCGCGGTCCAGGATGAGTGTTGTGACCATCATTTTGAGACAATCTATGCCGTGGAAACACACCTCCTCAAATACTAATGTGAAGGCGAAAGCCATTTCCTCTGCAGGTGCATTGTGTTTAATGGCTATTATAAAAATTGTCCCACAACTAATGGATAGTACTATGCCAAATTTCCATGGTACTTAAAAATCGGCAATCAATACAAAATGACCAGGAAACTGACGGAAGTTGTCTTATTTCATGAGAACAGTTTTCTAGCACACAGGAATTAGGCATATATGGCTGATGTTCATGACTGTAAATTTGGACAGTTTGATCACCCTTACAATTTTCTTGATATGATTAACATGGGTGCCTCAGTGTGAAAAATAAAAACATTTGGCTCGAAACCAGTAACGTAATGCTGGTTTATGCTGTTGTTGAATTTTTGACTAACAGAATGAACATTCTTCTTCCAACTGACAAATATCAGTCGACTTCAAATAAACAAAGGCTCTCATTAATAAGATGAGTTAAAATTAATACATGCAATATTTCACTGATGTAGCATCACTCCTTTATAGACAGATAGTTAAATTGTCAGCCAACTCTCGTTGAATGACTAATGGTTTAAATCACTGCGCTAATTTTTCAACATAGATTTAAGTACATGAGAAATAATTACACTGCTATATTTAATATACTTTTAAATTGCGAAAAAATAATCGAAATTTTAGTCAAACAAAATAATAATACCGATATTATTCAAACAATAATAATCACTAAAAATGACGGCAATGTCAGAAACTTTGCTTTTAGAAATGGTGCTAAAGAACAACATGTAAATATATAAAGATCAAGAGGAAATACGTATTCATTGAATATGTTGATTCGGCTATAAATTGTTTTAAAGTATTCTCAAAGCAGATTGCGAATATAAAACCACCATAGTCCGTTTCATTATATTTGACAGTTGGGCAAACAGACTATCAAAAGTCATCAAAGCGAAAAAGAATTTAAATCTAAATATCAACACAGACATTTTCAGCGACTAAGAAAAGGAACTGTAAAAGTGATTACATTGGAATTGTTCTAAAATAGATGTTTTAGAAGGCAAATGCAATCATCTTAATGGCGAATAAGAAAATCTCGCCACAACACAACTATATTAAGGTAAAAATTGACTAGAAACATTATAAATACACGCGACGCGGTGATCGAAAGAGACAATCATCAGTCATTCAATAAGCAAATATAACTGGTTGGTTAAGATGTACAAAAATAGTAAAGATTGTTTCTTTTAAATAGAGTAGAGTGTTGGAATTTGAATATACATACCAATGTGGTGGCAGACGCAAGAATCTCTACAGATAGAAGCTACAAGTTTCATGAGAAAACATATGTTTCAATCAACGTGGATATCGCTTTTCATAAATAAAGTATTCAAGATCTGACAGATAATAAAACATGGAAGTATAATTTTGTACCTCAGAAATAATTAGAATATTTTGGAATAGTAACCATAATTGTGGCATTACCACAAAAGAAAATGAACAAAATCATGGAGGGATTGAAACAACTTAATACTTACTAGATTAACCCGGTAGCACAACCATTAAAACCGTTAAGAAAATGTTCAACAAACGAACTTTTTCTTCACCTTAAAGATATCCATCAGGTAACAATTCTGTCAGTCAATAAGGTAAAATTAGTATCTCCATCAAGACATAAAAATAGAAATATTTGAAAATTAACGCCCCGGAAATTGAGTAAAATATACTGGCGGCTGTACTAACGGAGGAGCCAGAAATTATTTAGAAAAGCAATATTTTCCACAAATCTAACCTCATAATCAAATATTGTTCATTATTATTTTGTTTCTTGTTGACATTTTTGGCTGGATCTTTACCTTCAGAATCCTCTGGTATTCAAGATTAATACAAATTTTCGAAAACAGCTGAATAAATTCAGTCATTGAAGTGCCATACTTGGTACACGATTATGTCTCTTTCGATCCTTGACTGTTTTGGTAGAAGATTTTTCCGCAGTATGTTGCTATTTCTTTCAATGTTAGACTAGTTGTCACACAAGGCTGTAGAATCCAAACTGTACTGCTACTCAATCCATACCTAGATGAAAAACAGATGGATTAATAAGTTTGCTGAGGGTATGTGCACGTAAGTGAAATCAACGAATGTACTTGAATATTTAAAAAACGTGAGACTGAATTATTTTTACATGGGAATATTTTATAAATGATTGAGTATTAACCAGATACGGGTTTCTTTGATTTCCAGTAAAATATATCAAATCGCTTTATCTCACTCTCCTTTTAAAAACACACATTTATTTATATTTGCATTTATTTATATAAACATTATTTTAATGGATAATTGCATTTGAGTAGATATTCTGTTTTTTTTATAATTGAACAGTATAATGATATCTACTAATCTGAATAATCGAAAAGTCTTTTGATGAAAATATGGCTAAATACCTAAATATGGCTAAATGCAAACCTGCGTCCTCTAGAGCAAACCGTCTATTAATCTAACATGTCTTACAAAGCCTGACCACAAAAGACATATAGTCAAGATATAAAAAATGCTTTTAAACAAATTTTCCTGATTTTTAGAAGAATTCATATCTGCTTTGTTTTCGTATCTCAATTGTCAACAAATTTAACAATGACATATTTTACGAAGGGCACCTCGGTGTGGTGTGATGGTTAGCAAGCTCGTTTTGCCAGAATCATTATAACTGAGTAGTGAGGTCGATCCTCATAAGGTACTCCCTACTTTCGGCCGTGTGTCAAATGTAAGCTACACTTAGAAAATCACCTTCCTCCAGGCTTGTGGAATTGGGAGCAGCGGTAACAAACCTGCCCCATAAAAAAACAGTTTGTTACGGAAACAACAAAAATGCTGCCCTACACACCATTGGGTGTAAAGGAAAAGATTATTTTTATTATATTTTGCAAATTCCGTTACGAAATGGATTAACTTTGACATATTTTGATTTATTTTTTTGAGAATATATGATTTTAATAAATAATCGTATTTGAGCAGATACTGATTTTATCTAACAACAGTTCTTCATTATTCAGGCTAGCAGATATAAATAAATATGCTGTTTAATTATAAAAAGAAATCAGCTCAGAATAGTAGCATCATAGACCAAAGTTAATCTTTGTAGCAACATAACACACAGAATTGTATCTGAGCAGCTGTCTACAAAAGGGTTTATCAGTGGTTTGCACACGGAAACGAGAAATCGCCCATTGTTTCTATCTATCTATCTATCTATCTATCTATGGAAGCATATTTTTGATTTACATATTAGAATAAATTCCAGGAGTAAATAGAAACTTTAGTAAACGCACATACAAGTTTACATTCATGAAGATTGATAAGTAAAGAGTTGATTATTTCACAATGGGATTTTTTACTGTGTGATAAAAAAGTTGGCTTTCATATAACAGGAACCTTGATTAGGCTTGGATGATTTCAGGTATTTTAACTTAATGTATTCTACTTAATTTGGATTCAATTTTTTTAGACTGATTTGGTGTCAGTCGGAATCCCCAAGCCCTAAGACATAAGCACATGGAATAAAGGAGAAGGAAATTTTAGAGAGTTATATATATGCGGTGTATACCCACGCCAATTACGGGGAGAACTCAATTCATTACAGAAGAGTAACACGTAAATCGCAGAGGGCTCAAACTTACTGAGAGTATAATATATCAGTCATCCACATACAAGTCAATTTCGCTGTATCACAGTTCATCAGATTAGATAGATTCCACTTGCTTCTAACCGTGATCGAAACTCGACTAATTAGGTGTCAGTCGGTGGCCATACTCCATAACACGCAGACGAATGGGATATTTGTATATTGGTCTTAAATTCTGCTGTTTGGTTACAGAGTTTATTGTTTCAACTTCCGTTGGTCATTTCTAATGATATTTTCAAAGTGTTTCTTGTTAATGTATTTTCTAGGTTGTCTTTATAGACGTAGTTATGGGATGACTATATATTACTACTGTTTATTCAAAGCCATACAAAACGGGATCAATTAATGATTACAATTGTTATAATGAAAATAGTCCAGACAACATTTACGAAAATAAATAAAGCTTGTTTAATCGATTGAATTTATGCATAGGTTCAGTTCAATGGCCATTTAGCTTCATTACGTTAGATGTAATAACGCCTTTCTGAAAAAAGTATATATGGTAAGCGCAGAGCCATGCACAAACACACACTCATAAAAACAAATGTGTATGTAAATGATAACTAAATGAATGTCAACATTAAAATTAATTAGCATAGCATGCTGCAGAACCTGTATGGAAAATAGAAAAAGCGAAAACATTGAGAACTCATATAGGAATTCTATATATTCAGTTATGAATAACATATATATATATATATATATATATATATGTGTGTGTATGTGTGTGTGTGTGTGTGTGTGTGTGTGCGTGCGTGCGTGTGTGGGTGCGTGTGTGTGTGTCGTCTAAATTACGCAAAACGAAGAAATAACATTTCTCGTTGACAGATATATTAACCAAAACTGCCCACAAATAACTTGAAATACGTAATAGCAAATTTATTCAATAAAATCATCATTCCCTGCAACCACGTCTCCAGATGACTTCGGAATCCCATGCATCTCTTATGGACGGTCTCCTTTTTTAAGTTGGTGAATGCTGCCATGGTCATTATCTTCATCGTTGATATTAGAATTTTTTTTCTCACACGACAAAGTACCACAAATATTAAACAAGAATGTTGAAATCTGGGGAGTCAAGTGGACAGTTTTAAGGGTTGTTATGGGCGAGGAATTGTCTGACAGCTCTGATTGGGTCAACTCGGCCTAGTGTATGGTGCAGTGTTATGCTTTCAGGAGTATGGTCTTCCAGCAACCATGATCTTTATACTGAGTAGAACTACTTCATCAAAGCATATGATGTAGACAGCCTTGTGGAGTCTAAGCGCGTGTGGGAAGATGAATAGAGGCATATAATCAACATTGCTACTGATAATTCGAAACACTGTTGTTATCGATTCGTATTAGAGTTTCGGGTGTTCAATGCCATGCAGGACGGCATGTTATTTTAATATTCCTACTGTGTAGTCGATTAAACCAAATCAGACAACGCGTATTGGCAAAATTAAAATTATAATTGGTTATATATTACACATGACAACATGTAGATATCGTACAGAAGGGTATAAAATGTGGCATATAATAGATTTCGCTCTTCCAACAAAGGAAATGTGTAATTGAAAAAATCATAAATTATAGAACAATTCAGGGTATAGAAAAAGAAATGGAATGTGTCAAAGGAAAAGGACACTTATACTAATTTTTAATTGTCCAATTTTTAAAAAATCGATAGCGATCTGGAACGAATAAAAGAAATGCAAATCTGTGAAGGAATCACCAGCATTGCTAAACCTGTCTCAAATACTGTATCGAGTTTGTGGCGTATTAATAGACTTGGTCTTCCTCCATATCCGGAAAATGCACGTATATGTAATAGTGTGAAAAGAAGATAATCATAAGAAAATAAAAATTGAACGTGAAAATTAGCAGCTCGAAAAAAAAAACAAAGACATTTTGAAAGAAAGGTAAAACTGAGGCAAAGGGAATAGAAAAAATAAAGATTGGGTTGACGGAAGGAGTATAAAAGAAGAATACAAATACGCGATAATAATTAACAAAAAAGCAGAAAACTTTGTGACAGTTCTCTGCCGGAATATAATTCGGAAATTCGTTATAATAATACAAATTTTAAATAGGTAATGCAAATAAAAAGGTAATATAATAGGGTAAAATTATTTTTGATTTACAAATAAAAACATACATCTCTGTTACTACTGACTCATTCAGGATCAGGAAATATGAAAAATAACTATCAACTTCATTGTTAAGTAAAATCTATATCATAAAAAATAATTGTCTGACATTGGCAGACCGGCTGCAGCCGCTCTCACACCGGCGTGATGTAGCTTCCCTGTGCCTCTTCTACAAGTACTTTCATGGCTTCTGCTCCGATGAGCTTAGATCACTGGTGCCGCCTAAGCACGAATTTACACGAGATACTAGATTAGCAACTAGGTCCCACCCTTTTACAGTTAAACAAATAAGATGTAACCGTAAATTCTACTCCAACAGCTTCTTTGCTCGCGCTTCCAGCCTGTGGAACTCCCTTCCACAAGTCTGCTTTCCCGACAGTTACAATCTCCAGGTGTTTAAATGTAGGGTCAATACCTCCTATCACACTAACTCCCAACTATTCTCACAACACTTTCATCTACCCAACCCTCCTTCTCGGTATCCTCACCCGCCTATCACCCACCCTCTGTTATTTCCTATATTTAATCAGCCTTTCTCCACTCTACGTAGCCCCCTGCACAGTAGTGGCAGTGACATGCCTTGCTCGGGGTGAAACGCTTATAAAAAAAAAAAAAAAAATTTTTCAAGTTATAATTTAATCTGATTCACTGTATATTTGCGAACTGAATTTTGCACTATACCTGTGGTGTATACAATTGTTTGTTCTCTCTCTCCCTCTCTCTCTCTCTCTCTTTCTCTCTCACTCACACACACACACACACACACACACACACACACTCACTCTCTCTTTTTAATGATTTTTAGTCCAGTTTGATTTCTTGAACATAATTTTGATGTCAATCCCTAGGCCGTGGTGTACAAGCATAGAATCAGTAGAAAAATATCAAGCAATATCTGATAAGTGCTAAATAAAAATAAAACCAAAATATATCAAGACATAAATTACAGAATGTGCAACATCTAACCCACTGATTAAATAAAATGTTTAGTCGAAATTCTCTTAAAATGATATGCATCAACTGACATCCAGCGGAGAACGTCGATCAAAACTGTGAAAACGTTATGACAGTAACGACAAAGACGAAGATATTAAGATGTAAAAACAAGTAAGTCTTTTCACTAAGCTATCTATTCTAATTTCAATGATATCAAAGTATGACAACAAGAAGGTTTTCAATAATCTGAAGGAGAATAAACTGTCACAATATTGATTAAATATCAGAGATGTTTACTCTGTCGAGAATGTATTGACAAAACAAGGCTGAATTTTTGAAAAGGTATTGTGTAATCGGTATTTTTAACGGATTTGTTGTTTGCATAGCTCAAAAAAACATATTTAAAAATGTTTTCACACGTTAGTGCCCTTAAATTATATGTTACCTGGAGGCTAACATCCCTTATCAATATTTCATTTCATTCATGCCCCCTGTCTCTTTAGGAAGCTTATGATAATGTCTGTCCTGAAATTAATCTCCTTTCTTACTATAAGCAATACTTATACTTAATTATCACACCAACAGTCAAAGCTGCTACATATTTACACAAACTTATTAGGTATACAGCTTATAGTTTCTTTCTGCCAGTTATAGCATTATTTTACTTTTGAATGTCAAATTCATCAAAAGCTTGTTCTTCATTATGTTTTTTTTTAAATTTCTGTTTTTAAATAAAAGCAACATTTTGTGTTTAAATTTTCCTTGAATATTCACATTTGTGAAAATACTGCGTTTATGGTATTCTTCCTAAGCTATTACAGAATCACATCTACGTTGACTCATATTTCCACTTATTGTCTGGAAATTAACCAGTGTTCACTGTCATGCTGTAATACTCACCTCAGTGCAAATAAATAGAAACAACTGATTTCAGTTTTTTTCTTTCAATAGTCATTTTTAGACCTACTAAAGTGACAGGTTGTAATAAATTTCTATTTTTTCAGCATATTAATTAATTTGCCCTGGTGTGCATTAATATGAATTTATTTTAGGTGTGTATGATTACATTTGTTTAGCCTTACAAACACTGCGACTTACGTAATTCCTTCAGATTTTTATCACGCCTAAACTCGATTATTGATTAGTTCTTTAACAGTCAATGTTAGAGATAGTCGTTTCTCCAAGTAAGCGTATGAAAATTGTAACGCTGCACAAATACATTTGCAAGTCTTACAGAGCAGAGAGATTACGTTAGCCTTTCAAATACTTGTCGATTCCTCAAAGCAAAGAAACTATCTGGATGCCTCAGTCTAAAACGTTAAGGAAAAAACGGTCGGAAGAAGAAAACAGAACCAAGAGACGACTTATATTTAATAGGGAAAGTGTGAAAGATACTAGGAAGATATTATTCACTTTTTCAACTAATTTGCACAAAGGTTTAGATATTGCATAGTTCAGTGCACTTTCCACGTTACGTAATACTTAGTGTAGATTTTGGAAGTCATCTTCCGCTTTGACAAAGCTCTAGTAGAATGTAGTCTGACATTTTCCTTCATCGGTGAAAAATGCTTTTTTCTTACGTTGTTTTAGTTTTAACATCACATCAGCAACCATTTTTTAATAGATTTTGAAGTCATATATCCTCACTGATCTGTGGCACACATAAACAGTGCATATGATCAACCTGAATCCTATTAGACCGGGCTTCATTCGCGTATGATCAGTAAATAGAGAGTAATATGCAAAAAAATATTCTCATAGATAGAGGTAATAGATTGATAGATATTGAAAGAAAGAAAATATACAGAGATTGTATATAAAGTTAAATATCTGACACGTAGCCGAGATAAATATTGGCCACCTTCCCAATTGGAGTGGAAGAGTCATTACTGGAATTACGCTAAATGCAGCAAGGTTTGTGTCTGATGTGAGCAAGGTTTGTAAAGCCGACACTTACGGATGTAGTCGATGGTCAAATTGTTGATAATCTGGACGGAGCCTACGTATTTACGCGGCAGTGCATGATTGCCGGCTGTATCGATCCATTAATCGATACATAATCTGACCCAATTGACGTTATGCTTCCGAACTGCATGTGTAGAAACAATCATTTTCAATACAGTAGATCAGAAAAGAGACTATACAACATATATTTGCTGACCTTTCAAAATAAATGTATATTTACATGAAAAATTGGCGTGGGGATATTATTTGAAATTTATGATTTGAAGTTTTATATCTGTTTTCAAGAGTATTCAGTTAATAATTAAGCTCATTGTGCTAAGGAAAACATTTATATTATTTTCAAAATTGAAAGAACATAGATAGAAATAATTATTAAGTTAATTATTATTTGTTTTAGTCTGCTTACCTGCAGTAAAAACAGACTATTATTAATCTACTTGTTATTTAGGTATGCAATTAGCCCAAATTTTACTTTCTCGAAATGCCTAATAAGTGACCGGCTATTTCGCTTTGATCGTGAGAAAAGAAGAATATATATGACTGACACTATTTGATTTTGGTGAGTAGAATATATGAAGAAATAAACATGAGATTTGCAGTAATTGTTCTCATTTCAATTTTAATTTTTTATTTATATCCTTTAATTCTCTTGTGCAAAACCTGACACTTCGGTGGATTATTGAATACTTCATGGCAAATAATATGAAAACCGCGTTATCTTTGTAGATTTTTCTAAGGCATTCGATCATCTTGTAGATCATCTTTCTGGCATATGGCATCGGTCCTGGGACACCAGTTTCAATAAAGGTGCTATTTAAAAATACTAAATCCTTGGACAGAATCTCTAACTTCTTCAATATCAAAAGCAGAAGTCCCACAGTGTAAAAAGCTCGTTTTCTCTTTGGTATCACTGTTGACAACGTATTCATCACTTCCTTAACAAACATCATCATCGTAGATTTTACTTCATCACCAATACTCTCAAATCAATATCCTACAAAATGGTTGACAGATACTTACTATGCAGATTACATAGTTATTACTGCTGAGATCATGACCAATGCTTTAATATTCCTACATTATCTAGAAACTGCTGCCAATATAGTTGAACTCCGACAATGTCCCTACAACTGAAATTATAAGTCTCAAACAAACTGTCTTAGATGAATTAATAAAATCTGTCAAATCTCTCCATGTCTAAGAAAGCAAGATAAATTCTAGTGAAAAGCATTAAACATTCGTAAAGCCAAAGTATATAATCAGAAAATTTAGTTGACCAGAAATCCCAACGAGAGGTTCTTTCACGCTAAAATCCTAGAGTCTAAACTTGACGAAACGTACACATGGATGTTGTTTAGCTATACTCGAGATTCCCTGGCTGCGTCAACCAAATAAATAACAAATCTACTGACCTAACCCTGTTATTTCTACTATCTTATGGAAATACAGGACACTGTTGGCGAGCAAAACAAGAATACTTAAAGGATATATACTTCTGGATAACTAGCAACTCAGCAAGACGGGTTAATCACCTACCAAGCCACTACTTTGGTGATCTGTTTTATAACAGAGAATTCCTCTCTGCTGACCTTCCGACATTGATGCAAAATCATGATAGTTGGTGCGATACATTGCTGAATGTTCATTCTAGTAAACCTAATCAATAAATAAATTATGATATTGTATACTACCAAGCCCGGTACTGAGCAGACAAAATTATATGACCAAAATAATCATTAGCCATTCTTGGATTTAACAAGACGTTATATCCGTAATTATTGAAAGCGGAAAGAGATGATTTTTTTCTTTTAACTGGAATAAAGGGCACAGTTAAAATTCCCTGCCTTTTAATCAGACCAACAGATGACTAAAGAAGGCCGAATAATGCAACTGCAAAAACGTACTGAACGTAAAAATAAAGATAGCTACAATACATAAATTATAATTCCAGAATGTTATGCATAAATTTATGCTTAACTGGTAAACATTTAAAGAAAAAATTGCACAATATTTTTTGTTCCGTTTTAAGCTACCATTAAAATAATCTCATTTAACTTAGACATAACACAAAGCAATCAGTAGACACTTACTATGCATGTAGACAACTATCGTAATGTTTTCTAAGCATATTAATATATTTATGTAGTGCGGCCATTTTTCTTTTTAATGATTTTTAAAAGTAAATCAGCCGAGCAGTAAAAGGTTGAGTGCTGATAAGACATCTTATTCCTTCAAGATTAAGAAATTAATTAAAAGACACAAACGAGGACAAAGCTGATGCAAATCAAAATGATTAGAATATTGTGCATATCATTTTTAGGGCATTCGAAGTGAGACTTCCCATCACCATGAATACATTCATAATCTATGCTCGCTAACTTTCTATTACATACATAAACTATACGCGGTTTCTTCAGCAAGCTTATTAGTTTAATACTTTTCAACTAAGCCGAAGTATGGTTAGAATTTAGAAAACGTTCCAAAGCCTTTCTATTGCCTATCATTGAAATGCAAATAAAGAAGGCGAAGTCATCTGTGGTTAGAAATTGACTTGCTAACACAAAGCTGACCATAAAAATGTGTAAAATCTTTAGTCGGTTGACTGGGATGATAAATACTGTTATGCAGGCGTTAAAAAACGTAGTGATCTATCTATATATGTTCTTGTTTTATGTTTGTAGCATATACTACGTACAAGATACGACGGATAAGGTGTCGTCTTTCATCTGTTCTGGGCGCTCGTCTTTCCTTTCTTCTGGGCGATCTCCATGATTAAGTTGGTGAATGCTGGCATAATCTTTGTCTCCAGTTAATTTTTGGTTTTACAAGGAGTTTTATGGTCTTATGTTTATCTGCGCTTTACCTATAATAATTTCAGAAGTTGCAGTCTGGGGAGCTAGGTAGCTAGATAAAGGGCCGATGACGTCAAATAATTTGTCTGATAGTCATGACTGGGTTTTTCCGCTTGTGTGTTATGGTGCTGAATCATATACTCAGACATAGCGTTTCCAGCAGTTATCATCTTGAACCAGGTTAGCACTACATTCCTAAAGTACTTCAAAACATCTGAGTTAAATCTGAAGCATTATCGGGAGATGAACGGGTCATAACGCCACCATCAGTAGAGATCGCTCCGAACACCACAGTTCGGCTCATCACAATTAGACTCGTCCTACTCATTCCGAATTCCCTGCCCTCCTCTCAAATTAAAAACAAACACTCTCGAAAGTTTATATTAAAGCTTTCGGCATCAATACTAAACCAAACAGCATGACGTTTCCAAATTTCTGAAAACTGAATTGTGACATGGTGCTAAATTGAGCCTAATATATTATGCATTCGACAAAATAAGAAAAAAGAAATGCAAGCGCGAAGTTAAAGATATAAAATTATGACACTTTACCAATCGCACCCTGTAAATATCGTAGAAAAGTATAATAAAATTTGACATATAGCAGATTTCGCTGTTGCAACAATGGAAAAAAGAAATTGATAAAATGCGTAAAATATGGAAAATAGCGAAAACAATTCTTAATACAAAAACAGCAAAGAAATGTGCCAAGGGAACATGACACTTATACTAATATTTAATGGACCGATTAAAAAATCCAATATCGCCCTGGAACGGATAAAAGAACTGAAAATCTGTGAAGGAATCGACAGTATTGCTAAACCTGTGTCGAATTTCTGGCGTAGTGAACAGATTTCGTGTTCCATGATATCTAAAAAATGCACGTGTGTAATATGTAAAAAACGACAATCGAAAGAAAGTAAAAATTCTACGTGAACATTGACAGATAGAAAAAAGAAAAGAACAATTTTGTAATAGAAAGATGAAAAACGGGTGGGGTGAAGAAAAGAAAATTCTTTTCAGTGAAAATAAAATAAAGATTAGGATGAAGAAAGATGTAGAAAAGAAAAAAATACAAACACGCAAACGCAATCAGTGAAGACCCAGAGAAAGTTGTGATGGCTCTCTTCCAGAAAATATCATCAGACGATCGCCATAACAGTGCAAATTATAAATAGTTGAAAATAAAAAAAAATATGAAAAAGTGGTTCAGAATAGAGTAAAGTGATAATAAAACTTAACGTGCGAAATTAAAGGGAGAAAATAATATGAACTCAAAAAGAAAAAGCGGAACAATATCAATATAGACAACAAAAGTACAAGTTATGTAAATAAATATGCATGGATGAAATCAGAAAAATATCCATTAAAATATGACAAATAAATGATATTTTCTTTGAGATACAAATAAGAATTTTTTCGGTAGTTACTTCAAATATATACAGAACTAGCAGTATAGCCCGTCATTCCTCGGGTTCAATGAAAGCTTTAAAATTAATCCATGGTCCTGGAGCTCAGACTCAGCCTAAAGAATATTTGTCTGAAGTTTGGTGAGAATCGGATAAAAATTGTGGATTTGTATAAAGGACATACACACAGATAAACAGACACACACACACACAAACATCTTGCCTTTTATATATATATATATTATCGATTTTCTGCACTATTGTAAGAACGGCAACCTTGAAAATTCTGAATATCGTTTTTATGTCTTTGTCTATGAGTGTATCAAATTTGATTAAAATCGGACCACTCCTTCTATAACCCGAATTTTTCGATTATCGATTTTCGATATTTATCGGGGGTACCTCAACACAAGACTTAGATAAGGACACTCGCAAACGCTTATGGTACAACTGTATAATTTTCAAGAAAATCGGTTCAGCCGTTTCAGAGTCTATAGGTAACGGACACGCGCACACACAGACACATAAACACACAAAGTTTCATTTATAAATAAGTTTAGAAAAATTGTCTGCGACAATTTGCTCATCGTACCGTGTATTTACAGTTTTCGTTATGTGCCAAGTCCTTAAAAAATATAGGTGATCATGAAACTCAACGTTTAACTATCGTTCCGTGTATATGTGGTTCTTGAAGCCCTCCTTCCACATTTCACAGAAACCTCTGCTGTCATTTCCTGATGTTAAGTATAAATTTCCTTTTCGTTTGCTTACTCTTCAAAAGTTTGTCGTTGTACATATATTTCGTCATTGGTATTCTCAGTATGTTTCTGTTGAACCACATTAGAGTGGCTTCCGTCTCTCTTTCAACCTTAAAATGTTCTTCCAGCATCTGATTCCATAAAGGAGGACAGATAACACATAACTGTCTGGTACTCTTTCTTTATCGTCTAAAAACACACTTGCCTTCAAAATATATTTAATTGAACTCATAAAATTGGTTTAAAAATACTTAGATTTCTACATCAGTTTCGCATAGAGGCTGATATCAAAAAATCAATCAACAAAACTACAACGGTTCACGTATTTGAAGCAATTAGATGAATTATTAGGAGTACAAAACAATATTTTGACTGTGAATATAATCTGTTGCCAAATTTAAAATTTAAAAAATTGAAATGTCGTTTATTATTTTGGACTTTTAATATTTCTTCAGAAAGTAAATAGAAGACAATACAAAACCCGTGCTATATTTTTTTCCAGATTGAAGTTTAGGAAAATGATGACAGTTTTTAATTTACTATTTTTAATGACAAGTGTTAACAGAAAGAGATTTCTATATATTCTATTCATTATTTGTACCTGTGAAACACCAAGATTCTGACTAGATAGATTATCCAGCTCTTTCCTAATTATTTGCACTGTCATTAGATTGAAGCTCAAACACATTGCATTATTCGTACTGGAAATTCCGGAGCGAATACCAAGTATTACGTAATACTGTTTCTAAATTTCTGGCAGAGAGAATTGCGTCATTGTGCTATTTTTCTCACAGATGAAAATGACCGTAATATACTGTATTATGATATACAAATTTCTTCCTTTATATATATATATATATATATATATATATATTGTCATCCGCAGAAAGATCTGTTTCGCTGTATCACAGCTCATCAGTACAGTTAGACTCCGATTGCTTTTTAATCCAGAATTGAAACCCGACGGAATTGGCGTCAGTCGGCGATTCTACCTCTGGGCTATATACGATTGTACGCGTGCTTTTTATTTGCACGATACATGAAAACTGCATCAAATTTTAATCTCGTCTAGAAAACATGTATAAAGATAATTTTTTTCATTATATACGGCAGACAAAGAAGATTTAATTAGAATTTAACTTGGTCTTTTACTGTTTTATAGGAAGAACAGAAGGTAAACATTTTTCATTTTATATATATATATATATATATATATATATATTTAAAATAAATAATGTTTACACTATATATATATATATATATATATATATATATATATATATATATATATATATATATATGGGTTCGGAAGTATTCGTGATTGTTCATTTGAATTGGAACGGGTTTTACAAGTGATTTTGCTTAATGCATCAAACTACAAACAAGTGTAAATTGATAATATATAGATGCACTTTTTATAATATGAAGCATTAAATATATTAATGTAATATTATTTCAGCACCGCCTGCTATTGAAAAATAAATGGTACACACGTTGTTTAAATTGTACTAACTCATGATTTCTCTAAAAATGTCAAGTTACGTTTCAAAAGACTTACATAAACGCAAGTTCAGAAGTGTTTTGCTTTGAGAAATATATTAACGCTTTTGTCTATAAAAGGTCACAAAATCTTTACTTTCACAACGAATATATTTCGAATAGAGAGCCTGCAGGCATTCCTCGTACCATTTATACTGAACCGAAATAAGTTTATACTTTTGACATGCTCTTATACTTCGGCAGAGAAAAAAAATTAACAGTCTTAATGTTCACCTTAAGCTTTAGAACGGTGTTGTCACAATTGATTTTTACTTACTGCTGACTGGCTGCAACTGATGTCAAATGTTATTTAGTTAACTTATTTGAATCACATTTTTAATAAAATCTTAATGATATTAAATTGTCTGCTTCTGGCTGTGGGAATTATATAGACTTAGATTGTTTAAATTTTTTCCTGGTGATCATTTCTTGCGTTCACATGAATATGATGCTGACGTTTAATTTTCTGTTTGCAATAAAACATCAATCAATAAATCCCCAGATTAACAAATAAACTACATTTAGGCAAAATTCGACTTTATTCATCAACATAGCCTTCTTCTAGTGTGATACACTGATTGCAACGATGTTCTAACAAATCGATGTTTTTCTTGTAGTAAGCTATGTCTTTAGCCTCAAAATAGCCTCAGTTTCCGATATCTCTTCTTCATTGGACACAACGCTTTTTCTTGGAGCATACGTTTCAGATCAGCGAACAACCAGTAGTCGCTGAGAGCCAGATAGGGAGAATGAGGTCAATGCGAATCTAATTCGAAGTGCAGATCATCTAGTTTTGCTATCGTTGCAATCGACTTGACACAAAGTGCGTTGTCTTAGTGAAATATCATTTCTTCTATTCATTTGTAGTCGTTTTCGGTGATTTCCTCCGTTAAATCAGCAATAATGCTATATAATATTCTTTATTGATAGTTCTTCTTTCCTCAAGCTAATCGATGAACAAAATACTTTGTGCGGGCCAAAATACCGAGTCCAAAACCTTGCCTATTGATATTTGTGTTTTGGTAGCTTTAGACGGCTTGCATCTGCTGATGTCCACTCAGCTAACTGCCGATTTGACTCAGGAGTAAAGTGATGGATTCATGTTTAATCTCTTTTCACATACTTACGCAAATGTTATTTGTTGCATTGAAACCGTTGCAAACCACGCATTGAAACGTCGACTTGTTACTTTTGATCAGCTGTGAAAAAACGCGCTCGCTTAGTGTGGACACAACATTCTCGTTAAGAAATACTCATGCGAAATGGTAAATACACTGTCTGTTCTTATGTTCAACTCCTCTGCTATCTCACACAAACTTAATTTACGATCAGCCAAAAAGGGTTTGCATATTTCTTTGGTATTTTCCGGGACAACTGCAAATTTTGGGAATCCTGAGCGTTAAGTAAAATTTGTATCTGTATGAAGGAGTTTAAAATCAGCTTTCCAACTTTTAACCATTGTTTCCGTCATGAAGGTATTCTTTTGCTTGAACAGTAAATTTTCCTAACAGAAAGCTATGTTTTTTCAACTCACGAAAGTTAGATTTTTCCATATTTTTGAAAAAAAATTTGCAACAATAGCTTTATTTAGTGTTGTGGAGTAGTTTTTGCACTGAAGGTTATAATCGTACTGTATGGGTTGCTAATCAACCTATCGTACCCAAAATGTTAGAAACTTGGTAATCTTCAACTGAAAGCTGACTCCTTAGTATTCTACTGAACTCAAATAGAAGTCTAAAGAACTCCCATGAACCTCCTAAAAACTTCCTGTTAACTCTTAATAATATGGGTGGAAGATTCCATTATCTGAAGAATAGGTGTGTTTCCCCATAACGCTAATTTGTAAACTAATAATCAGATTTAGCCTAAATTTTGTCACCTGCCATTTGAAGGTTAGTACTCCATGAAATAAATGTATTTATTTTGTATAAATGTTTTTCGGTGACGACATCTATATGACAGGTCCGGGACTTATTTAGTAATGCGTTAATTTTGGAGAGTAGCAAAATAAAATTTTGGTATGTTATATTTCGATTCTTTAAAGAAAATAAGCGTATTCTTAAATCTTGCTAAAACACTGGAATAGATTTCACGGTGTGCTTTTTTGTGGGATGATCAAATTTATACAAAATATTATATAGATTATAAGATGTGCTTAGCTTTGACGTTATAATATTTCTTTTAGCATTAACGAATATTTTACACCATATGATTATAATTGTCATTGCTCGTGTTATTTTGCCCAACCGAAAGGTTTAAGTGCATTTAGGATTATTATTGTCATGATTATTATATTTAACAAGAAGATTGCAAGAGGTCCTTAGAATTGTCATAATCAGATTTAATTTGAAATATAGGACGTACTGAAAGATGTAATTATAATTGCTATAAAGTATTTTGAGTTTATTGAATAGCTTAGAAGATGAGCAACATTGTTATTATCAAAATTATCTAGAAGTATTGAGTAGTTTTTGAGGTTTGGATATAAAGTATTATTATCAGAAATACACAAGATTATCAAATAGTCTTCCCGTTTGCAATTGTGATATCTATATAGAAAAAATTATCTGAAGCTTTTCATTATTATCATATATATTTAGAAAAGGCAAATAGATGTACATGTAATTCCCACCAGTGAATCTTCCATTATTTTACTTGCTCCTTAATAGCTACGTTCTCCTAATATTTAAATGCAAAATAAATGAACCTCTTCTAATTCTTGAATCCCGTTTATCATTTATCCTTTTTTCAACACATCCTGTACCGAGTTTTTTTTTCTCACTGTAACCCCTACTAACTAGTGGCAGTCCCTTCTTGCTTGGAAAGAAATGATAAAAAAATGCTGGCAATTCTCAAATGTTGCTTCCTTAAAATATTTAACATTTATTATATTAATAATAAACCCTGACCAGGCAACTTGTCTTCAGGTACATTCTCACAGACATGGCTTCTCCCTCTATTTCTTATAAATATTCTCACTGGAAATTCTCTGAAGATCTTTTTCTGTTGCAGCGGCTTCATGGACGAATCACAGCCCTATATTTTCATTCAGGTTCTACCATTTTACTCTTAGAATAGCTAAATGCAACCACCAGATTTACTTGAATATTTTCTTTCCTTGAAATTCACAAATGTGGAACACTTTTCTTTTTACTTCTTCCTGATAAATGCAATCTTCAATACTTTCAATGCAACATCAATCGCCAAATTCTGTTTTCTTGAATCCCGACGATATTTTGTCCCTTCCTCAATCATCTCCACTCTTTGCTTTCTTTTTTAATTTTACTCTCTGTAACATCTTACAAACTAGATGCATTAACGTTTTATGAAAGACAATTATAAAGCCCTTGTCATTATGAGCGCATCACACTATTACGATTTTCGCATATCGAACTTCTCTAAATGCATAAAAAATATGCAACAAATAACTTTGTGATAAATGAAAGAACGAAAAGTTAAAAACTTATTACTAATTCTGGCACGATAGTAGAAATATTAACTTAATGTAGAAAACAGCTACTTATCTTAGACAAATATTATTTGGTTGATGATTTCACCTGAAGTAATGCAATAAAATTACTAAGACGTTAGAGCATACTGAGTGAGAATTAATATAAGAAAAGAAAAACATTATTAGGTAGAAAAAAGCGAGATAGAAATAAAGAAAAATAATAAATGACACTTAAGTTAACTATTGAAATGTCATTTTTTTTAATCAAAGTAAACAAAAAAACTAGAAGTCTTGACTAAGTTCTACATTCGAAAAGCGCATGATAATAAACTGTTAGCATAGAATATATAGTTACATCTACCAGTTTTAGTTATGCAATGATGATACCTAGCTGGCAATCTAGTACTGCGCTTATAATCCGAAAGTCTAAGAAACCTCATTTAAACAGTTACCATGAAAACATTTATGGTAAATGCACAGTGGTGGAAAAGTGACTTAAACAGAAATTAAGATCTTTGGGATTGCAGATTCTTCAAGGATTTTATAAAGAATCTTAACATGCATAACGGAAATACCAGACCCCCAGTATTCAAGGCATTGGGGAATGTTTGACTATATAAATATTTAAGATAGTTTATGTGAGTAAAATTGTTGTAAATGACAGAGTGTGAAAACATTCCTTGCATCAGAACATACCAATTCATTCTATAAAATCTTTCTATATTATCGCGAAAAGGCGCGATGAGTCACTCTCCTGCTGATCGAAAGCAAAACCTTATTGCCCCAAAACAGATTGAAGGTCATTTTCTTACATCATTTCTTAAGTAACACTTATAGAACCAATCAGACTTACTATTAAGACAAGAATAAAGAGATGATACGTCAGCATAGCTAAAGATTATTTTGATTGATGGAGGAAATTATATATCTTTGCATACCCGAGAATGCTAAATTAAACACAGGAAACTCATGAGAAATAATCATTTATTTCATGTCTATTAAGCATGCTATAACTCCATGAACATTACTTGTAATATCAATGATTTATTATATAAGCAGTAACGTTGGTTTGCTAAGCCTAAGAGAAATCATTTCTGTACAAGTCCTAGCTGAATGCAAAACTTAAAAAACGTATGTATAAAATAAAAATGAATTTAATTAAGTAAAGTATGAATTATGTTGATGCGTTAATCACAGTCATCTAGAAAAATTGCATTAATGTTTAAATCCGAATAGCCAGGTCATTTTTTCAAGCATCTTATTTTTGAAAACATACCGCCAAAATCACATTAAAGCACAGATTCTTCTACGAACACTGAAGGTAAGCAACGTCGATGCTGTTCAGTACCTATGTTGGTAAACGCTATTGCATACTACGTGCAGAAACTTGACTATGCTGTTACTTTAATATCTAGGTATTTGCTAACAAACCAGAATGCATTGTTACCAGTAACAAAACTAGTCCAAAATGCCACTGACAGGTCGGGGATAATAAAATCAAGTATGTATTAACATTTAAATACCTAGTAAGTGTTTTAACTATGAACAGACTGTGAGACACTGAGTTCCGAATGTGTATTAGCATAACTAATGACGCATTGGAAAAATTAGAAAAAGCTAAGCCGAATGATGAAGGTCAGTAAAAGATTATTTGGACTGTTATTAGCAGTCTGTCCTCCAATATGGCAGTAAATACTGGACGATCCAATTAGACATGAATAAAAGATTTGAAGTAACAGAAATGTGATTTTACATAAGGATAGTGAGTATACCATGTACTGAACATGTGAGCAACAATGATGTTTTGAAGAGGATGAAAAGGAAAAAGAAAACTTGTACTTAACATCAGAAAGTGACAGTTTGGAAGGAGGGCTTGGTGTATATGATACTCACAGGGTAAAGCGAAAGAGAGACAGGGGAATGCAAAGCTGGTATAATTCATGGTTATATGCAAGGAGATAGCAGAAAAATATTTGCGAAACCAAAACCAGAATATTTGTTAAGATTTACAAATGATAAAACGAGGTGAAATGCCATGATAGCCTACGTTCTTAAAGGACGTAGAAGAAGAGATTTGTTAATGGTACCTGATTTTGTCGACATTGTGGCTACCAATTATAATTTCTGATAAAGCTCATAATATACAGTCATTCTTCGAATTTTCGAGTTTCGAATTATATAAAAAATCACCATTGTTACGTACATTGCTTACCATGCCCAAAAAACCGATTATGGATTAAAAAAAAAAACTCTGACTGTAGAAGCTATTGATTCAAATCAGGTAAAATATTGCAACTTTGTAAGGTACTTATATAAATTATGTAAATTAAGGCTAAATGAATAAATAAAAATCTTTATCGTCTTCTATATGGCCTGTCCCTTCCGGATGTAGACGATCATGGCTTTCAACGTCTCCCTATCCCTGGTGGCTCTTAGCACGCCTTCTCCTGTTACATCATGCAACCCTCGTTCCATCACCCACCTAATTATGTCCTTCAAATATGTTATCTGCTGCTTTCCCCTGTCTCCTTTTCTCTCTATCTCACCTGTTAGTATCTGGTTCTCCAAGCCCTCCTTCATCATTGCATGTCCCAGGAACTTCAGCTGTCTCTTCCTGATCCTCAGTATGAATTTGCATTTCCATCATTTCCAAATAAAAGCTTAATAAGCATAAATTAGTCAATGATATTATTCTGTAAGGGAAACATATATAATTTTTACCTCTGAATCATTTCCCAAGGAAATAAATTCAAAATTACACCGTGTGTGTTTATCTGTAACAACAACTTAACTATTTTACCTAATTCTTTTTACAAGTATCAGCCATCCTTTGAAGCTCTCCGATCGTCATCAGCTTAAAGTTAATAAATTTGGTTTTCCAAATGTTTCTTGCATGCTTTTTTCTACACGATCGATAAACCCCTTATTTCGACATCATTATTTTCTTTCTTTGACCTTCCTCTTACGTCATCGATCTTTGCTTACTCTGCTTCTTTCGTTTGCTACACTGCGCTTACGTCATTGATTTTGTCCTGTTCCGATGTCTAGCATCATTAGCTTTATTTTTTGTACCATTTCTTGCCTCATCGATTTTGTCCTATTCACTTAAGTAATATTTTACGGAGTTTTTTGTGCAGTTTTATTTTCCTTACTTTTCCTGTCCCTTTTATATTTCCTTTCTTCTTTCAAACGTGCTATATCATTTCGGTTTCCTGGCATTACCGGGGCAGAGTAAGTCATCCATACAATCGCATGCGCAGTGATCAATAACTATAGGCTACTCTGAAAAGTCTGCAATAAATAATCAAAGAAAGAAAAACATTCATTTGATCCTATTTAGAAAAAGAGTAATCCTTAAGAACTTTTTATTGATCGTGTCCAAAACAATTGTGTCTGGTTTCAGATTGTTATTGGTTCCGCTTGGAGGCATAGAACGGCGATTTTAGTCTAGCAAATGGGAACGCTTTTGTGTAATGTAAAAAAAGAATGGTAGCTTTTATAAAAAGTGAGCTAAAAACTGAAAAATATTCACAAATCAACAATACATTCGTTATTTATACATATATACGCAGTCATAGTCGGAGATATATTGTTACATTTATAAATATATATCTGTATTGAAAAAAACACTTACTTTACTAATAAGGATGTACATTTATTTGCATATATATTTTTTACGATTCTAAAAGCATTATATATATATGTATGTGTGTGTGTGTGTGTGTGTGTGTGTGTGTGTGTGTGACCATAGTCTATGATCTCATATTGCGTTAAAATCTAGTCAGCATTAAATTTAGATTATATATAAATATTGTTTAGAACTACACAATGATCCTTCTGGAAAAATAAGCATTTCCTAGTGCCATATTCCGGTTTATGCATAATAGAACTAAGATGAATTGATCCTTCATTCATTTGTTTTAATAGAGAGTACATAAGTCATAATTATTCTTTAAACAAGGCCAGTAGAGACGAAAACACATACAACTAACCATGACCTAAAAGAAACATGTTTTATGTGGTTACACATAGCAACACGATAAGAAAAGAACACATACTCTAAGAAGCAATGAAACGGATAACTATTTAATATAAAGCAATAATTCGGACACGAATTAACGCAAAGATTAAGGAGCAATAACAAGAAATCAAACACTTGTACCGTTATACACCTCTTTTGATTTTTAATCCTTCGTTATTTCATCAGTTAACAGAGAGTTGTAATACTGTGGTGTAATGAAAATCCTAATATCATCAAACATTATATCGGATATACTACGAAGAATTTTAATTCTCGGTTTTAAAAGATATATATTATCTGTCAATAATAATAACAACTCTCCCAAGATGATACTGTCAATTGACATATGCAAATAAATCTCCTACAGTTAAATGAAAAATATTAATTAAAGCTAGAACATGTAAAAATTTACGGGAAATATGTTTTCTTAGCTTTTGAGAAATAATCCATATTATAAAATTCCCAGAAACTGACTCATTGAATCAACGTTATGAATTAACTAATTTCTGCTTTGACATTGCATTTAAATTCCTGGATGTTGTAACCGTCAGGAAAGCAAATGTACGGAAGGGAGTCCAACAGGAGTGGAAGTGCGAGAAAAGAAGCTGATGGAGTACAATTTTTGGCTGCATTTGATTAATGTAACTGTAAAAGGGTGGGACCTTGTTGTCAGTCTGGTTTCACGAATATATTCTTTTGAAGAGGGCACAAGTCACCTAAGTTCATCGTAACAGTAGCCATGAAAATATTTGTAGAATAGACAGACAGAAGCCACATCATGCCGTTTAGAAAATGGCTAAGGTCGAGATGCCAGGTTGGGTCCTATGACATTACAGATTCTTCCTTGCAGCCTGTCGATAACATTGAGATGAACAGCAGGGACGACAGATCAGATATAATACTATTATATGCACGGCTGGATAATTGATTTGTATACGTCCAATACGGGAAAAATTAATGGCCTGACACATTGACCCATTCTTCCTAGCAGAGGATTTAGCAATTGACTCCATGTAATGATTCCACTTGAAGTCGGACGATAGAGCGCAGTATATTGCTTTCAGGGAGACCCGCTTGGTCCATGCTTATGGGGGCAGGAGAAATTGCCTGTGATGGTTGACAGATAGCAGTTTCGTTTTAGAAGCATTGAAATTTACAAGCCACTTTTTACACCAGTCCAGCACTAAGTGAAAATCCTTTTCAAGATCAGCAGTGAGTTTGTGTTTTTCGGGATCTCTAGATTTCTTAATGATGTGGGAGTAAATTGTGGCATCATCTGCGTAGATGCCTACTTGGGATTTGATGACGTCCAAGAGATCATTTATGAAGATTAGAAAGAGCCTCGGAACTAAGATAGAGCCTTGAGGGACACCGGCATTCGTGCAATAGAATGTGGGGACATGCCCATTAGAGAGGACCTTTATTATGCGGCTAGATCAGAAAGATTGGAACAGAACAAGCATCACCCAGTGATATTATAATCTTATCAAAATCTATGAAGATATCTAGGGCAACAGCACGAGCCTCGCCGGACTTATCGAGGGCCTTGTGTATGTATATATTTACAAATATATATATATATATATATATATAAGCATCATTTCATATATATATATATATATATATATATATATATATATATATATATATATATGCATGAAATGATGCGTGAGGAGATTCGAATAAATTTCATGTCAACCGTAACAATAATGCGTGATGCATGCATTTTCTCTACCTGGCGCAGATGTAGTAATGGTGTCATCTGTTAAAAGTGATTTTATAACACTGCCGCCTTTCTGTTGTTTCAATATTGAGTTTTCCCACAATAAGAGAAGCTGTCTGAGATATCTTTGTCGATCGGTTTATATACCGGTTCCCCATTTACGGTAGCCAATTCTCGTCGACTCTTTAGTTAACATTTTTCACACCTCGTTTTAGTTGCGTTAGTCGGTATCCAGCTGACAGAGCTCTCTAGCCATTAGATGTACATTGCCTTTTTGCAATCGTTACTCGGCATATATGATATATCAGCAACTTCTACAGCATTGCTGCTAACATCACTGTGTGGTTTATTCTAATGATATTTTTTAATTGCACATAAATAGCTGCGGTTGTTAATATGGAGACCTTGCAATTTGAGCCTCAAGCTGACCAAACTTCGACTGCGTTTTGAAATGCGAAATGCATGACAGATTTTTCCATGTTTCTTTTAGACATTCTCTTTCTTTCTTATGGATACATATATAATTACCTTGTCCTATATTCGTTTTTCTGGTTATGGTTCAATCGGATTAATATGATATGAATGATTTTATGTAATGCTGCAATCTCTTACAATAGATATATACAATTAAAACAAGTTCATTATGAATTATTAATATTATATTCCTGCTAGTGTTATTTCCTTTAATATTCTGTTCATATAAAATCAAATTGGACACAAACATATAGAAAAAGAAACACGCGAATGTCTTTCAATATGTGTAGGTAATCGAATTCTTCATCCTTTAGGATGTTTCCTTTAAACCATGCAGAATTTATTCATAAGGATATCGCCATTATAAAAACATTAGTCAATACAGCCGGTGGATAAAATATTAATCAAAATTTAGCCCTGCACGTTTCGTCGAAAAACTGTAAATTGGAAGATGCTAATGTTCTTGTTTACAAAAAGGAAGCAATTAGAGATTCTTTCACTTTCTTTTCGGCAAAACCTCATTCTCAAACGTTCATTCTCACTAAAGCTGAAAGGATGGGACATCAAAACATGCATTTCAAGATGAGCTAACTGGAAGACATTGAGAATTTCTTGTAAATATTAACCTAAAATAATTACATGATAATCTGTCTTTCTGCTTTATCAAGAATGATTCCCGTTAGCAGGTGAAGAAACTTGCTCTACTCGACAGTCTAAGTAAAGAGAATGACTGAAAAATACAATGGTTGTGCCGTAGAAAATCTAAGGATTATTAGAGGAAAAGACAATTCAATCAAAACTACTGAATCCTCAGAAATATTGAATAGACATTTCAAAGGGCTGCTTTCTTAAATCTAGAAGTAACAAATATTTATTGACAATCAGCGATAATAAATTTCCCTCTCACGTGTAGCAATATATATATGTAGCAATATATATGGCATGTTAAACTAAATTATTTTGTATATTTGGTATACCAAATCATACAAGAATCTGATAGAAGAGTTAAAAAGATTTTTAACTGAAAGAAATAGCTACTAGCATCGACTGCGTACAAATCACGATGAAATGGTCAAATATAAATTCTGAACAAAACACAGTGTAGGAAAATTAACTTGGCATTTAACTTCAGTCGTTTACATGTGTATCAATGAAAACCATTCGATACATTCCGTACTGGATAAAGCCACTAAATGTACTCTTCATGAAGGGCTCTTTTCTGATCAGAGATAACTATTCCTCCGAGTGATCTGTACCTTCGTCTTTGACGATTCAATGGAAAGTGCGCATGGGAACTACATTCAGAACCAGGAGAAACCTACAGTACGAGCATCTTCGTACGTTACCAAATGAAAATGAAAGCACTGATTCTCTAAGTCACCGGGCTGTTTCAATAGGGGATACAACAGTCTCCTAACTTGAAGCAGTTTCAGTAGACTCAAATTGTCATATACTGGATTCGGATAGAAATGACATACAAAAGTGTAAAATATTGAAGCACAACTAGTATCAACTGTTTCAAGTGAAGAGGCTAAATAAAGAACATTTAACATCCCTAGACGAAACACTCAAAAATGACTTAACAAATCTTCTAATGTGCTGTAAATGAATAACTTTGTCGACTCGCTAGAGACTACTAAATACTGTTAATTTAGTTAAGTTGTTTTTGTTTTCTTTTTTGTTTTTTCATTTACATTTCTTTTTTTATTTGCCGAAATTGTATATTTCGAATTCACACTGTCCAAAAAAGTAGAAGTGAATGTTCTGTTTATATGCAAACCAGCGTGATATCAATGGCAGTCGATGAAACTAGTGAATTAACTCGTCCTGATACAAAGTACTAAACTACTAGAAAAACAGTAGTGGTTAATTTTATCTAATTTTAGTGCACCACAATCTTTATAATAAAGAATAAACAAAAAGTGCCTGTATCTATAATAAATATGTAGTACATTTTTTGAAGTTTAGTATTGGCAATCATGTGGGCTAAACCTGCATCCCAATTTGTAGATTCTTGCCAAATATTTTATTCTTTATTTAGATCTTTCTATTATATATATATGGGGGAGTGATTTAAGAGCATTTGTGTCTGTGTCTGTGTGTCTATGTGGGTTGCATTTGTATATACAAAAAACAATAATACGTACAGCATGAGAAATAAGTAAAACGCAAGTCGAAGTTATTGATTTGTAAGATCTTCGTTATTTATATTGTCAACGAACAAAACAGGTTTCTGTAAGCAAAGAAAATTAGGCACTGATTTATACATTAAAGAAAAATCTATTTTAGATATAAGGATAATAATTTTAGAAAAAAATATATTGGCCAATTTTAATTATTCTTTCTCTTTGATTACTGAATGTGAAGACTTTAAACGGTTCAGTGGCATTTGTCCTTGTCCCGTAACTAATTTACTACCTGTCAGCTATTTTTGACACATCGACATCGGGAAATACTTCAGAAAACAAGCTAATCGATAAAACAAACTGTTGTGAATCTATAGTTCCACCCAAATTTAGCTATGTACCAGACTAAATAAAACCTGTTAAATAATTCCCTACATTCTTGCTTGACTTTCATTTGTGTCTAATTTTCATTTTACGCATCAATAGCGCAAGAGATATTTTTCCGAGATTTTTTAATAGATAATAAAATGATTGAGACAGCATAAAATAAGATTGCAGAGAATTTTGCAAATGATGTTTAGTATGGTTTTTCGTGAAAAGTATAGAAAAAATTATTGAAAAAATAAATTCTCTTGAATTAAAGATCTTCCGTTTTTTTTATTTGTGTTGTTCACTTACTTCTTTTGCTACATTCATTTATCTAATTTAATGACTTAAAAATTGATTAAAATCCGAGGAAGATATTCTTATGGGAAATTCGTGGTAAACTAGATTTATTTATTAATCAATATTATTTTATTGTAATCTTTATTCCCTTATTTTTTCGCAAAAAACCCTCCTGGTAATTCCCGACGATTCTGAACCACACACACAACCAGAGTGAGAGAGAGAGAGAGAGAGAGAGAGAGAGAGAGAGAGAGAGAGAGAGAGAGAGATAGAAAAAAATAGATAGATAGATAGATAGATAGATAGATAGATAGATAGATATTTACACATTTTGAGAACGGGTTCCTCACACCAAATCATAATTTAAACATTATGGAAGAAACTGTTAAATAACCAAATCGAATACAATCCACCAACAATTTTGCAAAGATCTTGGTCTATACCTGATACTTTAAATGTTCATATAAACACACATATATAAATATATATATATGTGTGTGTGTGTATGTGTGTGTGTGTGTGTGCGTGTGCGTGTGTGTGTGTGTGTGTGTGTGTGTGTGTGTGTGTGTGTGTGTGTGTCATCAGTAGCCACGATAACGAATACCGGTTTCAGAGGTTGAAACAAGTGTTATATGCAAAACAGAAAAAGAAAAAGGTAAAGGAAAAATAAAGAATAGAGTTAACCTTATTTGAAATTCTACTCTGTTAAAAGTTTCCTGAAAAATCATTCAATTATTATGATCTGACAATTGTTGCTAGTTTAAATTCTACAGATAGAATTTAAAAAAGTGGATAACATTATATTGGAGTGGCTTTAAAAAGTGAATTTTGACAAAAAATATGTATATATATATATATATATATATATATATATATATATATATGTGTGTGTGTGTGTGTGTGTGTGTGTGTGTGTGTGTGTGTGTGTGACTCTGTAAATAGGAATACTATTTTTATCAAGTCCTTGAATTGATTAGTTTTAACATTATTGAAATATGATTTTGTGATTTTATCTACAAGCTGGTATATTATTGCAATTAATATATATATATATATATATATATATATATATATATATATATTACCATTATCATCAATATTATTATATATATCAATATTAAAATATTCTTTCAAGAACAACACTTCTCTTGATTTTTGAAATATCTTTTCCCGTATGAGTTAAAAAGATAATAAAAAAGGGAGAATTTAAAACGTTAAATAGATAATAGAAAAAGGGTGAAAAAATGGAAGACAAGAGCAAAAAATAAGATGAGAAATCAAGAAAATGCTGACCTTGTAGATGTAGGCTGCATTCGCCGGTTTTGGGGAAGCTTTTTTATCTCCTTTTAGCGAAATGTTGTGCCAATATACTGCCTCTAAGTTTGAACACTGTGTTCTCGTCGCAATGTGATTTATTGTGCAATGGGCTCTCTCAACTATTTCATCCCCGATGGTACGTGGTCACACCGAAATCGTACGCGTACACTCCACATCTTTGCAAATTCAGCGAATCCTTCTCCGCAAAAAGCTGTGTCATTTTGGCTCAATCGGCGGCTCTTTTTAACAAAACACTACTTACAACTGATTGATGATGCTAGATCAGTAGTCGCAGTGCAAGGCCTTCCAAATGGCAAAATGGCTGGGGCTACAATTTATCAGCCTCAGATATAGTTGATGTTAGAAATGGGTCACATCTAACGCAACCAATTTTCTGTGACATCAAACTTGCCAACGCATTGGTGCTGGGTCGATTGATTTGCATTCTTTGCATCCCCTAATCACTGCTCGTACCTCAGCTTTAGTTACTCTTGGGACGATCAATTTCACAACGTAAAATGTTCTCTTCACACCAGGGTGTCCGCCATTACTCTCCACAACCATAACGATGACTAAGGAGCTTGCATCTACCCACACGGTTAAATTTTGCTCACTGATACATCTTTTACTACATCGTCCTGAGCTATTCTCTTAAAATATATTCGATTATCCGGACTAGAAGAGGAGACTGCACTTCATCGTCCCATCCAGTAGTTACAGTGTTTGCCCTCCGCTTCACAAACCCCGTGGCGACAAGTAACTAGCAGCGTACCGGGAACTGACAGTCAACTTCCCGCACAGCAATAAGATAATTCGGCGGGTAAGTTTATTAGGGACTAACCGAAGTTCATATCCACGACTCCATCGCAGTTTTCCTTGCTCCTCCCAGACACGCAATCCCAACAAGCGTGTACCAATACTAAGCCGTTCCAGGGTCTTACAAACTGCTCCAAATTTTCTTTGACGCGGACCACAGAACACACGCTCTCATTCAAAAAAAAATTAATATAAGGAGGAGGCTGCGTTGAAATTCTCGTCCTGGTTCAAGATATTATTAAGAATGGCTCACATGATTAAAGGGGTACCATTTAGCCTAAATCCTAAGCGGGTGGGACAATACGTTTATAAATTGGATCTTCACCGTTTGGAATGGCCAAACAGATTTGTCGACAGACACCTTCAGATAGGCCTGGTCTAGGTCCATAACTGCTGTCGCCACTCACATATTTTTGTGAACAAATATCTACGTTGACCTAATACGCGACAACGTACTCATTGAGTTCCCGATAGTTCATGACTTCTGTTTGAACGACCGTTGATTAGACCGTTTGGGGGTCCGAGCTTCTCCTTCGCGTAAACAGGAAGACAGCCGTTATCTAGCCATACTTGTAATCTCCGATCATACTCCTTTCGCATTTGTGCAGGAGCTGGATATTCCGCCAGTCTGCCTCGTAACGTAGCTGGAGGTAAGTCGCCAGCACATTTCCAAGATGCGGACCACCTCTGAGTATTCTTGTCGTATTCTACTTTGAAGTCGTGCTCGGTAATGGTGATTGGTTCCTTACAATGTTCGTCAAACTTTAGCTCAACAGCGCTAGTTACAGATATTTCTCCCAACTGTTTGATGGAGTCTAGTCCTGCGCAGCAAGTTGAATCCTCGTCCAAGACTAGGAATTCGAAGCGATGGACAGCTTGCGCCAATGCTAACTTTTACCACCCCGATTCTACAGCAGTTAACTTTCTCTTCGTATTCTGTAAGCATGCGTGTAGATTTTCTCCTCCTTGCTAGACAGCAGGACTTGCTGACTAGTAAATTGTGTGCATCCTGTATCCACCAGAGCTATACGTAGTATTCCAAAGATGCGAACGGTCACTTCAGGCAGTGCGCCATTTGCATGAGTTTTGAGGTGAGATTAGCGGTGAATTCTCACCGCCTTGCGCGTTTTCTGGACAACACCGAGCAATGTCCCCTTACCGCTGACATCGATAACATTGTATGGTTCGTTGGGACATGGTACCGGCTTCTCTGGATTTTTCACGACTCAGGAGACAATCGTTTGACCTATGTTTGGGTCAATCTTATTTATAGAATCTCGAATGCGCTTACGTCTCCTTTGACTGTGCAACCACTGCAGCCTGCTCTGAAGAGCCAGTGCAATTCTTCAAGATAGCGCGAGCTCGTGCCAGCACGTGGGAGAAATCCTGGTCTTCCATCTGGAAGGACGTCCGAAAGAGCTTCTCCACATGCTCAGGCAATCCAGCAATGAATCCACACTGCAAACACTTTTCAGACACGCAACCAAACTGAATCGCATGTCTGCGCAGTTCTGCCAAGAAGAAATCGACCGTGTCTTCTGTCCAAATGCGACGTGCTGCAAACTGCTTTCTCGGGGAGAATGTGTCTAAGTCGAAGACCGTGTACAACGTTTTCTTAACGCAACCGAAGTCTGCGCGTTTATTCTCACTCAATTGCTGGTACACTGCATAATCACCACCTGACAAACGCATCGGGATAACACACAAAATTCGCTTCACACCGCTCAAATGACATATCAATTCCGCCTTCTCAAACATTCCCACCACCGACTGTTCAGAGTCGCTTCACCCGAACAGTGGTATCTATTTCGGGTCGAAGGCCATAATGCCGAAATAGCTTGTGGTAGAACGAGAATTAAGAGATATGGTATAAAACAACTGCCGCACACGGTTCTATACCTGATCGAACGCCTTCTTGTGAAACCCGAACGAACGACCGCCTCTTCAGAACCGCTCACGAAGAGACGACAACATCAGCGGTTGATAATAATAATTTAATAACGACTCGGGCGTTCTCATTTTATAGTCCTCGGTCGAGTTTATTATAGTACTCTAAGGTGTGCCCGGCGAAAGCACACACACGCATTTCGACGAAGCTTCTGCGCATGCTCCTCGCTGACGATGCTCGAAATAAATTCATTAATAAAACATAAAGTAAAGAATATTTAAGCATCCAACACGAATATAAAATTTCATTATACCTAATATAATAAATTAGAAAAATAATAATATCAATAAAATTCAATTCAATTCAATTAAATTGAAAAATTGAAATTAAAAAAACATAACATGAATAAAATATTTATTATTAAAACAATATTAATATTAATAATAAACATAAATATATAAAATATATAAAAAAAAATAATAATAATAATAACAATATCATTATTAATAAATATAAAATATTAACAATTAAAGAAATAATTTATATATATAATAATCTAGTAACTGTCTAAACATAATAAATTATAACTAAATCAATGACATAAATTAAATTAATTCTTGAATGCAGGGATTAAATTAATTCTTTAATTTATGATTTAAATTAATTCTTTAATTCATTAATAAAATTAACTCTTTAAAATGTAAACATATTAAAGAACTAACCTAAAGTTTGACCAGACTATGTGGACATTCATTCTGTACTAAACACATGCAAAGTTGTTATAATATTAATATTATTGCATACATGTTTCATTGTCTTTACTTCTCGTGCCTATACATGATGTTACTTAGTTATCTGACATTACACGTAGCTTGACTGAATGCATCATTCTAAGACTCTTCTCGGTTATTTCTTTTTACCACTCACGTACAGATTTTTTTGGTCCCGTGTTTGACATCTCAACATAGTCAGTCTTACATTTGCCCGCTAATTAATTTAATTTTACATTTCCATCTACTTGATTTCTCTTATATTTTGTGGGATAGGCTGGCCCGAGTAATATTAGCTACCTTTATTCTTTAATATTTGTTATATTTCAGTTTCTTGTATTGGTTCATTCACTTCTCATTCCTTTCATAAACATTAGATTTCTGAAAAAAGAGAGAGTGTGAGATTTGAAAATGCTGTATATAATGAAGTTATTATTCAGTGGTTTTTGTTTGTGGTTTCCGTGGGAATATATGGCATTTTGGTTTATGTAGGGGAGAATGGTCATGGGTCACATCTTGTGGTGAATGAGAAAATTAAAATAGATGAAGGGGTTTGGAATTAGATTAGCTAGGTCTGGAGTAGAGAGTGTTGATAAGCCCTTAATATACTTATTTTGCTATGTGCAAAAATGGTTGTAATTCTTTAGCAATACATAAGTTTCATTTCTTGAGGATCCTTTCAGTATTAGAAACAGCTGTATTGGAAAATGTTAGTGTTCGTAATATATATATATATATATATATATGAAATGAATACAGGATTTCGATCCATATATTCAAGACACACACACACAGGCACAGATATATATATATATAAAGCCTTTGATATTTGAAAAAGAAACCCATCCACCGGCGTGAGAGAGCTAGGGAAAATTTACTCGCCCTAAAACCAATTAACTAGACCGACTCAATTTTCTTAATAGTCGCCTTAACTAAACATAATGTGAGTCGCTGACGGAAACAAGAAATAAAATATTAATTAAAATTTCGAACGTGTTAGAAAAGATTCTTTTTTAAATAATAAGAACAAAATTTGATCTTTCCTTTTAATAATAGCATAAATATTTTGATGATAAAATTTTGATTTTATTAAATATGATCCCTTTTAACGTCATGATATGCTGCTTTTTTTGTTGGTCATAGATATTAAAAAATAACAAATATGATTTTCTCAACGATTTTCTATAAAAAGTATTTCGGTGCGTCGTTGAAAGATGTATGACTACTTTTTCTTTCTTTCAAATGTTTGTTTTTGCTGTTCGTATGCGAGGGCTCAAGGATAATTTTTTTTTTAAATCTGTGAGCGTCTTTAATGTGGACGACAGAGACATTTTGGATTCAATCTGGAAGCGTTAATTAAACGAATGTTTACACTGACCGGAAGATTAAAGGTCATTTTAGGTCATTCTAAGTAACTTGTGAATCTTTGGGTTGTAAAAGGAATCAGATTTCCTTTTTTCATTGCGAGATTTTTTAATCGTGTGCTACGAGTAAAGCAATAAACTTTAATCGTCTAATTAACTTTTTAATCATATATATATATATATAATATGAGCGTCCTGCCCGATAGCATATCTAGTCTTGCTAAGATAATGGTCACTTATCACAGTCATATTTGTCTGGCGCGTGTACAAATTGTTTTCAGTCATTCAAGAATATATTATTATTTTATTGAGGTAATTATTGCAGGCAAAAGAGAAACGTGTTTTGCTCTATAGGCGGTGACCTGACGAAATTCTCCTTACCTTGTTTAGTAAAAACACTAATGTATACATATACTCACTGACTCTTATTTTCTAAAGTTATCTTGACTATATGGACAATCATTCTGTACGAAACACATACAAAGTTGTTATAATAATAATGTTTCATTTTCTTTACTTTCCATGTCTATAAATGATGTTTCATAGTTATCCGACATTACACGGAGGTTGAGTTATGTTTGATTTTATATCAATGTCTATATATACCACAACTCTGGTACTCATGATGAAAAATACACACAATATACTATCTCCTTGATTTATCACTGTTTCTTCTGCCAGAATATTTTTACTGACACCACGCTGATGGCACAGGGAGAGAGAATGACTCTTATGCGCCCTGATCTTTACCGGTCGCTGCTAAAGGGCAGTTAACATTGCTGACGGGTCAGTGGATCTTTACCTCTCTTTCCTTTGCCGCGTCACTGATCTTGTTTCAGGCACGACTGGACCGGAATCACATAAATCTCTTGGTCATATTCCAGCAGACGGAGAGGAGAAACAGCAAGCATCGCGAGGATTCTGTTCATCTGTTAGTTTTAGGAAAATGTTTTTCGCTTCATACACAGAAAATAACGAAAAGAGATTATAACAAACAGGAAATAAATATAAATTTATACAGTTAATTAAATACCAGGAAACAAAAATACATGCCTAAGCACACATTTACACCCATCAAACCCACGTGTGTGTATAATATATATATATATATATATATATATATATATATATATATGTGTGTGTGTGTGTGTGTGTGTGTGTGTGTGTGTGTGTGTGTGTGTGTGTGTGTGTGTTCATTTCACCCCAAGCAAGGCATTATACTGCCACTATTGCGCAGCGGGTTACATAGGGGAAAGTGATGAGAAAGAGTGGTTAGATATAGGAAACGTCAGAAGGAGAGTGATAGACGAGTAAGGATACCGAGGATGAGGTTTGGGTAGATGGGAAGTGTGTTTGTGAGAATGGATGCGAGTTAGTGTGTTAGGAGATGTCTATTGACCTTACATTTAAACTCCTTCAGATTGTAGCTGTCAGAGAAGCAAATATGTGCAAGGAAATTCCACAGGCGTGGAGTGCGAGAAAAGAAGCTGTTGAAGTAGAAATTGCGGTTACATTTTATCGGTTTTACTGTAAAAGGGTGGGACGTAGTTGCTAATCTAGTATCTCTTGCAAATTCGTACCTAAAGCGCACCAGCACTTTTTTCTAAAGTCTTATGGAAGGTTTCATCTAAAATACAGCACAAAAACTATATAAAAGATGCAAAGTTAGTTGAGGTTCGACATCAGTGGTCAGATATGTGTTACGTGACATAATGCAATACGTGTTCATATTTAAATATGGAAAAATAAAAATATTTAAGAGAGAATCAGGTATAAATGTGTGTGTCTATGGGTAATTTTTGTGTGAATGATAAAACGAAATTCGTTTCCGTTTTAAACTGTAGAATAAATGAATACAAGTATTAAGCAAAATCTGTATGAGAATTTATTTTTTAAAATTAAGTTGATAACTGTTAGAATATTTCAATGACATATTATGCCTTAAAATACTAAATATTTATGTATTAAAATTTTTACATTATCAAAATTAAGTGATGGTAGTAATATTTATAAATATTAAAGCACACACACACACACACACACACACACACACATATATGTATATATATATATATATATATATATATATATATATATATATAAAAGTATATGTTAGGTATGGATGAATAAAATTCCGTTTCTAATGAAACACTATTCTTAAAAAGTGCTCAATGCAAATTAGAGCGAATGATATATGACATTTATTTAGAATTTACAAAATAAATATGTTACTATATCACTACAAAATGACTACTTTTGCAGTGATAATATAACATATTTATATCATATGTATATATATATATATATATATATATATATATATATATATATATATATGAAGCAATAGAATGTAGGGTAAAATAGCGTATTTATATTTTAACGACGCAAGATTAGGAATTTATTTACAAATTTAAGCAGTTGTAGTTGTCAGCTGCTTGTTTCACGACAAATAATATCACATTAAATTTTGTAGATTCGATAGACAAACAAAAGGTAAATATAAACAATATATTTCCAAAATAATTAACGCAAATTCAGAGAGTTACTTTTTGACAAATAAGTATTGCAATATCAGTTTAGAACATATATTTCTAGATACTTTCCTGCAAACATTGTATAGAGTCATTGAAATTCTGATTTGTCATAAGTGGTTGTTAATATATCAGACGTTATTCAAAGGCATGATTTCTGCTTTTCTCTGACTCCTGCTCTCTCTGATGAAAGGGCACGTTAATATAGAAGCCAGTCAAGTCACGTAATCGGATCAAAAACAATTTCCTTTCTAGGCGAGAGGAAACAAATCACGTGTCATTAAAAGTTCAATTTCTTAATTTTTGTAAATCTTTTTTATTATTAATTAGAATATTATTTCACATTTGCTCGCAAAATTTTTCTTGATCCTTTCTCAGCTGGGAGGCATAATTTTATTAGTAAAAATAGATTTTCACACTTTACCAAGATGTAAATCGTGAAGAAAAGACGTTATTTTTATTTCTTATTCGCCACAAATTCTCATATATATATATATATATATATATATATATATATATATATAATTATTATTATTATTATTATTATTATTATTATTATTATTATTATTAATTATTAATTATTATTATTATTACGTGTCGGCAATGAATTGAGTAATTTAAAAGTAACATCTAGGATATTATACAAATGTATACAACATATACACAATAGACTATAATATCCCAGGTAACACTTAATTTTTATAAGAACACAACAAAAGCAAGCAACACGTGATTGATTTACGAGCAAACGGTAGATATATAGTTAAAGCAGGAAATAATGAAATACATACACAAATTAAGTACATCCAGTGCGAATTCATTGCTAATAACATGCATGCAAAATAATAAGTTTCAAATGATTTATGACCTTTTACAATGAACTAATATCCCCCAAAATGGAAAACATCTAAAATTGAGAAAATAAGAAAATATTTTCTAAATTATTTTCAAAGATTTCTTACAATGTTCGAAGCAAAATCCGTGGTAACAGCGAACAATAAAATAAACCAATCTGTTGTCTTTAATGTGGGGAGACTTTTATACTCCTTTTTATTCTCGTCTACTGGTTGTAAACGTTTATTTTTAAAACGTTTGTGAATTAAAATTGTAAGTTCGAAGCCTGAAAAATACGATTATTGAAATCGAATGTTTTACAATGTGTAAATTTTTATGATAAACAAAAGAAAGAAATAATTATGTTGTGTGAACAAAAGGTTTTTTCTCATTTTAATCACATAAGATCTTAAATATTGTAATTGCAATCGTTTATCTGAAAAAAACTTTACAAAAGACTGCTTATATGATTCAATATGCTTGTACGTCTATACGCGTATATTATCTGTACTTTCATCAATCACTCGCTCGGATTTGAGCAATTACCTCCCTAACTCTCGGTTGAGCGGCAATGTCCGGGACTGTTTTAATGTATTGGTATTGGTACATTTTATGATTAGTAGGCACGAACACGCACGCTGATACACACAAATATATGCATTTTGTAATAAATACTTTTCAAAGAATAATTTGTACAACTAGTTTCTTGATTTCACGGAAGATTATGTTCACATCAGTAGCTATTTTCATTCCATTGGCTGTTTTGATTTGTTAAAAGAACTTAAAGCAATCAACAAACCCATACATACCTAGTGAAGACAAAAATATAACTACTCATTTCAAGTATCATTAGCAGTCCAACAAGTAGTAATATAATAACAGAATCTGTTTAAGTCTAACTCGTTTAAGCTATACGTATGTTCAAACGCAATGACAAGAAATGATCATGAACGTTTAAATATTGAGCGTTATAGCTCAAACTAATCAAGTGATTGTAAACAGTGTTATTGTTTTCCTTGTAGTGGCCAATTTACAAAAGATGATGGTTGTGTATGGAAAAGTAAACGAATATGTTTACCTTATGATTTATCTTACTTGATTTAAATTTTTTTTCTTTATAAGCGTTTCACCCCGAGCAAGGCATGTCACTGCCACTACTGTGCAGGGGGCTACGTAGAGTGGAGAAAGGCTGATTAAATATAGGAAATAACAGAGGGTGGGTGATAGGCGGGTGAGGATACCGAGAATGAGGGTTGGATGAGAGTGTTGTGAGAATAGTTGGGAGTTAGTGTGATAGGAGGTGTCTATTGGCCCTACATTTAAACACCTGGAGATTGTAACTGTCGGGAAAGCAGACTTGTGGAAGGGAGTTCCATAGGCGGGAAGCGCGAGCAAAGAAGCTGTTGGAGTAGAATTTACGGTTACATCTTATTTGTTTAACTGTAAAAGGGTGGGACCTAGTTGCTAATCTAGTATCTCGTGTAAATTCGTGCTTAGGCGGCACCAGTGATCTAAGCTCATCGGAGCAGAAGCCATGAAAGTACTTGTAGAAGAGGCACAGGGAAGCTACATCACGCCGGTGTGAGAGCGGCTGCAGCCGGTCTGCCAAGTCAGTATCAACCACGTTACAGATCCTCCTTTGTATTTTGTCAAGAAGCCCAAGGAGAGCAGCAGGGGCACCCGACCAGATATGGCAGCAATAAAAATCAAATTATTTTATTAAGTGCTTAAAGAAAGATTTAAATCTAGGTTTGCATGTTTTGTTCCTGTTTTTGTGTTTTACGGTATATCAATCTCATAGGTTATTGAGTGTCGACAAATTTTCGGAGATAGGTCCGTGTGATTAGAGTGCGTATTCTTTGTAAAATATCAGATTATATACGCATGCTTCATTTGCGCATTTTTGTGAAGAGTGCTTTGTTGATAGTCAACTGCATTGCTTGGAAGAATTACTTCAAAAACCTATTGTGTCTAATTTTTCTTTTCATCAAAAATGTTTTTTGCTAATTTATACATGTGTTGCTGGTAATACTTTTTTAAAAAAATGTATTACTGGAAATATTTTTTTAATTTTTCAAAATGTATTGTTGGTAAACGTATTGTCTACTTTTTCATTTCATCAAAAAGGTGTTTTTGGCTAATTTATACATGTCTTACAAAAATATGCTGCTTGTAATACTTTTTTTCAAAAATGCATTCCTGGAAACATTTTTTTTATTTTTCAAAATGTATTGCTTTTGATTTCTTTCTTCTTTTTTTTCAACTTAGTTATATCTTATTTTATAGTTTCTTATAGAGGCCGAACACTTTTATATATGTTAGTATATCATCAACATTTACATTTCGAACAGCTTATACAAGCTATCTGTTTTGTACAGTTGTTGTCTAGAGATAGGTAGTAATGGAAAAATATGTTTAAGTTATAATTCTGTTAGTAAAATGAATTTGTCATTCTGGTATGCCTGATACTCAAGCAAGCCACTCCGCCCTCCTATTTTCGAGACTTCCTAAAATTGTATAAATTTCTCCCAGCTTTAGCCGGATTGCATAGATTTATGAAATTGGATTCTTCTCTTCCAAAGATGATAGAGTGTAGAGTGAGTTTGAATCAAATAAAGTGTTCTTTAGTTTGTTTTCATTTATGATGTCTAAAGCCAAGTTAGTGGCATAAGCCTCTGCAGTGAATATCAAATTTACTTTTGGGAGGTATTTTTCTTTTGGGGGTTAGTTTTTGAATGACTGCTAAACATCCTATATTCACACCGTCCTTATATATTGTTGTACAAAACGTAGAAGTAATCCAGTATTTTCTGGAATGTGTCCAGAAATGTGATAGGGTGATTTTTTTTTCTGGTAAATTATGCATTGCAAGAATGATTATTATTTTTTAATTGTCAATCTTGGAATACAGGATAACATTGTGTCATGTATATTTGATAGTAAAGTGCCTAATTCTTCAGCAATGGGTCTGATTCTACTTCTATATTCTTGTATAACATTTGCGGCATAACGGAATTGATGACAATATTTTAGATTAGATGTATTTATATTATTGTATTAGTTGGTAACGATTTAACTTTTACATAATATTGCAGTACTAGTTAAATAGACCATATATATCATGGGATTTCAATGGCTTCTCTTCTCTACCGGGGATGCGGCAAACCCTGAGCACAAATCTGATTTATTGATGATAAGTTGCGTTGAAAATTTTTATGTACAACCTTTTGGCTGCTACATATAAAATCTAGCATAATCAGCTTTGCAAGGGAGAATTATCTGTATTGTTTGGTAAGAATATAACGATATAGTCCCCATTCATTATGAGCCACTATACCTAAGCTACATTTTTTTGTCAAATATTTCAAATTCGAGAAAAATGTTTATTTTCTGTCCAAAAATTACCAATTTTCTCTTCTAATACTGGAAATAAAGATTCATCTAATTTCAAACCCGGATTATAATGAAGTGCTCTTAATTTGCAGAAATACATACATTTGGTTGTCGTTTTCCTATTATCCATGTCTGGATGTTATTTAAGTATTATTGAAGTTGTCTTTTTCTTGTGTTCATATGTCCATATTTGCACATTATTAAGAAACCATCCATGTAAAGAGAGCATCTTACTCCAGGAATTAGGGATGTCCCCCCTAGAGTTGATTCTATCGCAAAAACAGTCACGGATAGAATGCTTCCTTGTCTAAAATCTTCCTCTTTTATTGTACTTCCAATAATATACTTCCTATTCAGACATGAACATTTTGAGGTTTTAGTATGTTTTTATAAATTCTGTCAGCCTATCTCTTAGGCGTATTTTATGTAAATCTTTTAATATGCTGAACCTTTAGGTGGTATCATAGGTTTTTTCTTAGTAAAAATAAACATCCGAAAACTGTTTCTTTCGAAAAATGCTTCCCTGACAATGGTCTCCAACCTCACTAATTCATTCTTAGTACTTCTTTATTTCCTGAATGCACATGGGTAATCACTAAATAGGGCATTCCTTTCCAAATACCAATTGTATCTATTGTTAACCATTCTTTCTATGATTTTACACAGATCATTGTTTGAGGTTATTGGCCGGCAAGTTAGTGGTACTGAGTCATTCTTCATAGGTCTCGGAATAAAGATACTGAAAACTGTCTCCACAAAATTGTTTGTCTGCCTACCTATATGTTTTAAATAATTTCAGCAAAAGTTTTACCGATTTGCTTGGAAGCTAATTTAGCACTTGATAATGCATATCATCTAGATTCACAGCTGTATCATGAGATTCTCTTCAAATATTCATTCAATTTCTCTATCGTAAAAGAAGTTTGTAGCTCGCAGAATTTCTGGATTTAAAAGATCATTTTTGTGTTTTACAGTATTTTGTTAGAACAGATTTTGGACTGCCATATCTTAGCTAATTTTAGAGGTGGTTATTGCTAATACGTCAAGGATGATATTTTTGCTGATTGTTTTATTATTATTTAAAGAAAAGTATTTTCATTAGTATGAAATTTACCAGGTACTTTCTTCATATCCCAAATCGATGTTGTTTTTGTCACTGAAGGAAGTTTGCTGACCTAATGTTTCCAACATACCTGTATGTAAATCTAATCATTTTTCGAGCTTTTGCTAGAAGTTTAATAAATTTCAGCATCTATCTGTTGTGGGGTTTTCGTTAATATCCCGTAAGTCTTTTCTTCTGAGCCTAACTTTTGCACTCCTAGTTAAACCAAGGTATATAATGTTTTCATTTTTTAATTTTAAATTTAGAGATGCATTTCTTTAATATAGAAAGCTAGATTTCTGTAAGCTGTGTTATGTCCTTGATGCATAATCCTTTTTTCTAGTTTTTCAGAGCATAGCACTTGGAATTCATCCCAGTTTGTTTTACTCGATATCCAACATTAAAGATATTCGTCAGTATATTCTGAAATTTGCAATGAAATTAGAAAATGAAAGCCACCACATCTATCAGTAACTTTCAGAAAGATTCCATAAAGATACATGGATCTCCCAAAGATTTATTGTTTGCAGAGTAAATACCAGAAAATGGAGATGTATAAGTTCACGATTCATCGCTATTGATACACAAATTGTTGTTATCTATAAGACATCTATAAGAAATCTATAAGAAATTCCATTCACTTTCCTTTCAGATTTGTATCTTCACATCCCCATATTGTCGTGTGACAGTTAAAATCTGCTAGTAACATGAAGGGAGCAAAAGATTGCTTTATAATTTCTTCCAAATCGGTTTCATTTATCTCTGCATCTGGTGGAACGTACACAAAGCAGATGGAACATCATCCTTGACTAAGATTGATGTATCACCCGATGCCGTAAGATCAGTATATATTATATAATTGTATTGATGGTACTCTCTAATATTTATTTTGCCATATCTTTAAAGGAAGATATCCTGAAGAGAGATAGCTGATGGAGTCATGTCTGTTACCAATAGAAAAAGCGCGTTAATGTTTACTTTTCCTCCACGACAGTTTCTTTGCAATATATTAAGCATAATTTTACACTTTTTATTTATGGCTTATTCGTTTTTACTTTAGATATTTTAGCTGTATTGGGGGTTTTGGCTATCTACTGCTATCTCCTCCAAATTTTCAAAATTATTTTCAGTAGAGAATTTCATCTTTTGCTTTGTCGTTTCCATTTGCTTTAGTGATGCAATTAATCTAATGTTTAGGGAATTGGTAGACGCATAGGTAATCTATCTGACCTTTTGGTGATGGTTTAACATTTTTGAGTAGGAGAGGTCAGCATCTGAGAAGATGTTATATTCTTTTTAGCAGTTTCTTTTTAATTTTTACCTGTTACTTGTTCAGCCTGCCCCATATTTTTCTGTTATATTTCATTCAATTTTTTTAAATTGAGCCAATCATTCGACCCTAAGTGCACAAGTCTCACAATAAGTTCCATATTCTTGTCAGTCTGATTAGAGTTATTGGAACTGTTTCTATTCACTATTCGTGCCTAGATCGGACCCCTCTTTGTATCATTCAACTACATGTTTTGCTTCTGTAAAGGAACGTTTCCTTTGAGATTTTAGTTTCACAATCTCTTTTTCTTCTCAGAATAACTAGAATAAGCTGGATAGAATGTTGCGCATTTAATTTCATTCTGGAATTTATTTTCACCATGATCAAAACATTTAGACCACATTTTGCACGTGTAAGGCGGGCGCCATTTATGTGATGTCCATATTTATTCACATCTAATGCATCTCAGAGGAGCCTGAATATACACCTCTACTGGTTCGACATGAATTTTCGTGAGTTAAAAGTAAGGTTGTATATATGCTTAAATACTTTTTATCATATCTTCTAATCGAGATCCATCAGTAATCAGAGCCTCCCTGTTTAAACAAGACAGATGATTTTTTATTGGATGGGGTTAAAGGTAGTTCTCTACTTCCAATCACTCACTTTGATGCATTCAGTCTTCTATGAGAAAAAGTTTTGAAACTTACTTTGTGAATGGTCTTTTCATTAAAGAATCGCCCTGTTTTCAAACTCACCATCAAATGGCTGTCTCTCATCTTTCTAACTGATTTAAGACTGAGTGGATATTATCTTTTCAAGCAATAAATCCTCTACAAAGAAGTTCCACCAAAGACTTAAGAAAAAAATCTCGGAATTTCTAATTTCATTGAGCCACTTAACAAAACTCATCATCCGGATTCCGATTACCAGAGCGTGCAGCAGAATCGACCTAGATAAAGGACAGGAACAATGTGAAGTTGTTAAAGATACCGAGATGAGACATGCGATATTGATACTATCTAATCGAGCAATACAATGTCAGAAGTGTTTCATCTGTGCTTTATAGAGTTCGCAAATGCAAAGTACGACACAAGTAATTGATAGAGATGTTCGACAATCTCGATATTTTCGGAAAAGATGTTAGGATAACCAAGAATATATATTGGCACATAAACAGCTTTTTTTACGGATAGGAAGTGAACTCAGCACGTATGCAAAAATAAAAACGAGTGTAAGACAAGGATGAGTTTTTCACCGGATCTTTTCAAACTGTACAGCAATTAAATTATGAGAGAAATGAAAGCCTTGCCAGGATTCAACACTAGCGACTATAATCTCAACAATTTACGATACGCTGATGACACTGTTCTGATAGCAAACACGGAAAGGAAAATGCAGGAAGTTAGCCAAAGAAAGTGAAAAAAAGGACTGAGCATAAACTTCAAACGGTCATCAATAAAAAAAAAACAGGGCAATATGTCAACTACAAGTTGGAGAATGTAAAATAAAACACGTAAAACTATTCAAATACCTGGGAAATGTTTTTACAGAGGATGGAACGTGCGACATGGATATCCAAAGAAGCATTAGTATGGCCAAAGACGCATATCAGAAGCAAACCAGAGTACGGAAAGACAGGAAAATCTCATTAGAAACAAAGAAAATAGTGCTGGATTGCTACGTGATATCTGTCCTTCTGTACGGAAGTGAATACTGGACAATCCTATTAAAGATGGAGGAGAGTCTTGATTCAGCAGAAACGAGGTTTTACAGAAGCTGGCTGAAGATACCATGGACGGAGCAAGTGTGCAAGTATGAGGTATTGGATAGGGTGCAAACGAGAAGAAAGCTGATACTGAATATCAAGAAGAGACGAATGAGTTCCATGGAAAAGTTATGAGCAAGGAAGGTCAAGAGAACTTGATACTCACAGGTAAGATAAATGGAAGAAGAGATAGGGGAAAGCAGCGCGTGACGTACATTTTAGGCCTGAACAAATGGTTAACGAAGCGAGATGCCGACAAAAAAATCATTGAGAGCGCCAAGAGACAGAGCCAAGTGGGAGTCTATGATCGCCTACGTCTTGAAGGGACACGGCGCATAATGAAGAAAAATAATTTATATGTATAAAATTTCATTTCTTGTGCTCCCCACCCACCTTGAATCCTACTTGTAGGAACTGTAAATGTGAAATCTCCATCGCCTTGACAAGACAGTGCTACAAAAACTTTTACATTCGCCCCCATGAAATATCCGAAACACCTGTCACCACATTTTCTGCACTACCCAATCTTTCATTGAACAAACTAAATGGTTTACAGATATATCTAAACCTAAATTACTCTACCAGACAGCCTCTTCTAACGCATATACATTAGGTTGGTTAAGTTAGTATTCATCCACTAGTTCAATGGTTTAAAGTTTCTTTAAATTACTCAGTTTTTTTATCATTACAGATATTAGGGCTTACCCTGACCAGCAAATATTTCAGATCGGCCCCATTAACCACTTGGTTACTTCAGATAAGTGTCATTGTAGTGTTTTGTGAATTTGAAGTACCTTACACTGACCGCTGAAAATGTTAAACACCATGATCAGGAACCCAGACATCCCGAGTCACCACCCACGGCAAACAGGTGTTTCTAATGTTGAGGAGTTTTACTATTCTGCAAAGGTGTACTCAGCGTATGTTACAACCCCGTCCGTCGGTGCATTTATTTAGTACTAACCCGAGTCTAGTAATGACACTTGCTGTGAATTATTAATAACATTTCAAAATATAGGAATGGTAAATATTAAAGAATGTGCCTTGGTCTAGAGATGACTTATCCCGCATTTGGTATGGTAGAAAAAAAATTAAACATGTATTATATCCTGCCTGTTGTACTTTAGTCCAACTCCGTGAGATTGTGTAAAGCTAATATAATGAGTTGAAAATGGTTTTAACACACCAGTCAAACCAAGATACACATATCAATTTCATAAGTGGCGTGAAATCCTGCCAAAGATATCGAAAGTATCATCTGTATAAACATTTTTTCGGGTCAATTATTAAGAATCACTTCAAACAAATAAGAAATATCCGTTTGAAAGAAGACGATCCTCATTTCACACATTATACTGGATCGAAATAATCACAAAGAAAGCACTGTAACAAACCAGAAAACCCGGACACTTTTCAAATCAAACTTGGCAAAATTTGTATCTACAACAGAAAATAATTAGGTATTTGTCAGAGCGCATATGGCCTAATGGATATAAAAATTCGTTAGTTCTAGTGATTTAACCTAAAGTGTTGTGAGTTCAATACCAGGCTACTGAAGTGGTGAATAAATAACTTATACGTGTTAAGGTAAAGGGAGATAACTACACGATTAGCTCGAGTGGCAACGCACATAGAGTGAGAATGATATAACCCAGTGGTAAAAATAAATGGCTCGTTTCGAAATTTCTAGCACCTGAAGAGAACAGGAGCGTGCTACGTCAACCGAAACGTCGTAAATATGACACTAAAGATAAGGACAACATTCCGAATAATGTAAATAATGTAAAGGAATTTAATTATTTGGTAATGATGGTATATTTCCACAATAGGCATTTTTTGGCGCCGAAAATTTACTACAAATATTCCCTACATAACTGTGTTGGTAACTCTTTAGTAAACGACTGCCCATTAATTTTAATGTTACTTTTACCAAATATATACAGAGGACTCCACCTTTGTTTTTTGACGCATGAGAATGCAAGAAGTCAGTATTTAGAATTGGAAAACCAAATTAAGCTCTCAAATGATACGGTTGTATTTGTGAAATTTTATGTACAACCAACGCGTAAGTTGCAGAACAGAAATCTACTCATACTTCGGTAAGGTAATGAACAGAACTCAGTAGAGTCTCGCGTTTTATAACTGACTATATTTACGTAATGTTTCTTTGCTCTTCCGAAATGCTTTCACCATTAAAACAATATAAGTCATATTCTAATGAAACAAAACGGCACATACACGGTTAAAAAATAATGTATTGCGTTTTCCGCAAAGTTCGCATGGATTTTTAAGCAAAATTGAAACACAAAAATAATTGTCATTAAATCTCTATTCATCTAAATATAAACCATCTTTTTGCGCAAACATTCTGCATTTTTCCTTCAAAGTAGAAATTTCTTCTTACCAGAATTCTCTGTGGTTTCTCAACATAAAGATCTTTTTTATATCATGCAAAGAATTATTATTTTTTAAATTTATGATTATTTTGGACCCAAATAATGAAAAATCCATAGAAATGATATCATGTAAACAAGGTGAATGGGTTAGCAAAATACAGTGATACTGCAACAACGTTTGCCTGGTCTCTATAGAAAATTTAGTTTCATATTTTCATAACGAAGAAACAACAACTTTTCCTCTCATAAACTGTACGCGTCTTTCTCAAACTGTTGCCTTTAATTTGTCTATTTGCAAGCAGTATTTTTCAAAATAAACTGATTGGTTACTTGGCAGTAGCACATACGACAGTTATGATGTCAAATTCCACTAGATGCGTAGCATCATTTACTGAGGATGGAGACCTGATTTTGGAGTGGCTTATGTTGGCTATTGTCACATACTCGAAGATCTTTTTTGCTGAACATTGTTGTAAACGATTCATTTCTCACCATCCGTCATAATTCTCATGAACATAGGTGAATTTTCTTTGCGTTTATGTCACAAACCAGAAATGAAATGCGATCCAAAAGTTTATTTTCCCTCAGACCAAATGGTACTCAAACGTCGTAGCGATTTGAGTATCCAAGATTCACTAACTGCTCATGGATGATAAATTTTGGTATAGTTAATGTTTCTAGTTGTATAATGTGGGTTATTCTCACTCAATGTCTTGTTTTGATCGTCATCTTTGGTCTGGGTTAGCCTGAACGCTTATCAATGTTAAGGTTACAAACAACAAATCTAAACTTAGAGGACCACATTTGTACCGTTCTCTCAGCTAAACCACTTTCAACGAACACAGCGTATATCTTTCTTTGTTGTTAGTAAGATATTTCACCTTTAAAGTAATAAAAATCATCAGGTGTTTAAAATGCACTCTATAATCTTCCCTTTTTATAGAGATGCAAAACTGACACGCATTACGTAATTTTAAACTTTCTTTCTCAAGTGATTATTTGAAGTCTGATCGAATCGGAAATATAAGTATATTATATTTGAGAAAACACTTGACATGATCTTGAAATATGAAAGAATAATGACGAAAAAACACACGTATTATTTTTATTGAATCAAGATAAGGATTTTCTTTACAATTTTACACATTTGAAATTCCAGTCGTTTGCTTCAGAACAAGTAATCAAAAATTTTATTTTCGTAGTTTCCATGAACAGTCAAGAAGAGAAAATGTTCATATTAAATGAACAAACACGAAGTAATATTCCAAAATCCTTAAAACATAATGAGAGAGTACGTTTATAACATAAAAGTTATGCGGTTGTATTCAATATGAATAAAAAGATATAATTTTAGGTACTTCGATTGGGATGAGAATAGACTAATTTGAAATACCCTGCTCTCAATTTGACACCGGCGTTAAACAGACGCGTGATATACTGCCTTTCTCACTCTCTTTCTCTCTCTCGCTCTCTCTCTTCTTGCGTATTGACTTAACGTTATTAGCCTATTTATATAAAAACGCGATGAAAAATCGGCGCTTCACTTTTTCTCAGCTTGTAAGCCCCCATTTTTATTTGTCAAATAAAATCCATTATTCTGTTGATTAAAATAAATTATTGCACAGGCTTGCAAATTTCAAAATATATATATAATTAAAAATCTACAATCTTTTTTCTGGAAAAATATTTTCAGGAACGAAGGGCAATGCTAAACTTTGAACAATCCTGTTCGTGACAAAAAATAAAATATACTGGCTAAAATAAAAACAGGAAAAAAAACTGAGCAATCGCGTACGTAATCCTTTCCGCATTCAGACAGTGACACTTAAGAAACACAAAGTCCGAAATTGACCAAACAGGGAATATAAATCTCTGTCATCTAACGGGAGACGTGTGTTATGGGATTAATCTAACGATAAAGTAGACAAATTTAATCACATTAATGAATACACAAACCCCAGTTAAGTTATAATAACCAACTAACTAATCTAGTAATAGCAAATTCTACCTTTGTAGAAACTCTGATAAAATGAACAGCTTAGAAGCTTAAAATCCCCCAGTCTAGACAATGTCCAAATGGTCAACGACTGGCAACGGAAATCAGTTTTTGAATGCGCTAATACATTAGTGAAATATATGCCTACAATGAATTAATGGAGATAATGTTAGTTTAGGATACTGATCGCAAATGAACTAGGTTCTCTCTTAATTTGAATTTTCTGACCATGTACTTCACTTAATTATTTTTTTATTCCAAATTAATTATCAAGCGTTAATCTGTAATAAAAATATAATAATCTTTGATAGAAGTGATTTCATATTGAGTTGTTTCTTTGTCATTAATAACTGATGGCATTTAGATAAATTTCTCTTACTGTTCCGACATGTTTTAACCACAAAAAAACCCTAAGTCATATTCTAATCATTCGATTTTCATGTAGAAATATACGTCATCCATCAACCTCTTCACAAATGATTGTTTTATTAAAAAAATATTTACATCATAGTCGGCGACGCAAACAAACACATAAACAACTATTTAAAAATATAAGAAAAATGAATAATTATCACCTGACAAGCGAAACACATATACGGAATAAATGAAATTCAAAAAGAAAGAATAGAAAAACAAAATTGCTATGAAGCATACGATTCAACAAATAATATTGATATTTGAAATATGGATATTTGATAACTCTTCATATCAAAAACTCGGAGGATTGATGATAGTGTGATAATACTACGCAAGAAATACGCGAAATGCATGGATATGTAAAGAAATAATTAAAAACATTCTTCAAAGACATCGACTTAATAACTGCTGTAACATACGTAAAGTGATCAACATTCTAGACGAAAGTGTGGATCTGAATACCGGTAAATTTAAACGATATTTAATGGAAATAAGGAATCTGATACTATGTGGATATTGAATCGAATCATGCCTCGATTATAGTAAGATACGTACAGAAATCTGTGTAATTCAGATCGACAGCTGACTCTAAAAATAAAGAAGTATGTGACGAAGCAGGATGTGCGTTGTGGTACAGTGGATATCGGCTCGGAACGAGAAACCGGGGAGCCGTTTTCGAATTCCAGTTGAATCCATTCTATTCACTTACGCGCAAATACCCTTGGGAAAGGTATTAATCCCTCTCTTCCTTCCAGTTATGGGTTAAATAGCAGGACAGATTAGGTTCTATAGCCTTGGTCGGCAACCAGTCTACCGCAGAAAGCAATGGCAACCTACTGCGGGATAATCTTCTGCCCAGTCAGTCATGTCTCTTTCGAGACATGATCGCCCAAGCGTGTATCACGTATGACACTTAACTGACTGACTGACGAAGCAAAATTAAAATATGTAAAAGCTCTGTAAGATATCAAAAATAAAATAAACATAGATATGCAATATGCACAATTAAAAATAGAAATCTATATTACAGAATACAATACAGGTAATAAAAAAAATTAGAACCAAAGATAAAATAAAAGAATAGAAAAAATATAATGCAAAGATCTTCCAAAAGATAAGTCATATACAATTCGAAAGTTCCCAAACACTAAGGAACATATTGAAGAGATGCAACAATAAAGGAAGCTAAATTTGCGGGTGAAATTGAGAACAATAATATTGCATCATAAAAATAAATTATTAAATATTCGTGAGGATTAAAAAAAAGTAACATCAATAAAACTGGAAAAAATATATAAAAAGCAGTATCACCTGTGTAATAATAAACTATTAATAGTAATATTAATAATGAAATAATAATAAGAAGAATAAGAAGAAGACGAAAAAGAAAACGAAGATGAAGAAAAGGAAGAAGCTTCCCTAAAAAGGCTGATATGTAATAAGTAATATTATTTTTAAACCTAGCGATAATCAACATTAATTGCTCGATAGAAGCTGAAAATAAAAATAAAAATAATCGTAAACCGAAATGAAATGCATAAAACAAAAACAGTAACAATAAATCTCCCTCTAAATATTAATGGGTATATAGAAAATACAGTGGGCGCTTATTGCCTTACAACCAAACACACACAGATACACACACACACACACACACACACACATATATATATATATACAATGAATAAATTGAAATGTGACCATTTCATTCCTATAAACACCTCGGTGCTTTGGTGACATAAAGAATCAAGCAAATGAATCCGGACAGTTTCCAACTCACGCTTAATTGAGGCGGTGACCAATGTTTTATTTGAAGTAGAGAAAATGATACGCTTTCTTGTTATGATTTTGCCGAAAGTAAAGGGAAACCATCCTTGATCGCCAGAAAGATTTCGGTGTTTCTGTTAAGATAGGTGAACGTGGTAATGAAATGCAAATCTAATAAACAACTTCCTAATGGCAAAAATACTATGACGCAAACGAATATTTCTGGATGGCACAAGCGGTTTAACGTAGGTTCAGAAGACGTGTATGATGACGCAATTACTTGATTGTAAATTTCAACACCGTACGGTGTATTCAGATCGAGTCATTAATCTGTGGGTAATAATAGAAGAATAATATATGAAGACTAGAGCAAAACCATGCGTTCGATTCTGAAAGTATACTTCAATTTCTTCTATGGACACTAGATAGTCATAAGGTGGACTATCATGGTTAAACACAATTTCTTGTCCTTTATCTTTCTTATTAAGTTTTATCATTTTGCTGTCTCTCTTAATCCATGTCATGCCCACCATTTAATAAATAATATCGTTAGATAAGTTGAAAAAGTATTTAGGAATGACAATATTTTCCAGATTTTTGAATGAGGATATTAAATTTTTATTTTCAACATGTGTGTTGTGGATGAAGAATTTTGTGTGTATTTAAATGAGACTTAATTGAGTGTGATTGAAAAATAAGTTATGCAATACCTCTAGATACATACATAAATATGCAGATATCCAGTTGAGAGGAAATATGTAAATCATCCTTGATAATGTGGAAGATAATGTGGATCCGAAAGCGCTCAAACATGTAGAACATTCGAAATATTTCTACATATTTTATATAAAAACAAGTAAATTATGATAGCACAAACGAAATTAAATTACAAGATTAACCGCATTACTATATATAGAGAGGGTGTCTCAAAAGATGTATACACATTGGCTGTCATTATTGTGTTCAGGGATCGAATCTGCAAAATAAGCACAAACAGTTTAAGTATTTGCTATTTACAATTATTTTTAAAATAGTCAAAATGTAGTGAAAAAATAAAATGATATTTGTAAATATTTTTGAAATAATAAACACCGAGTTTACAACTATTTAAAAGGTGTATACATTTTTTGGGACACCCTGTATATACATACAGAGAAAAAGAGAGAGAGAGAGAGAGAAAGAGAGCAAGAGAAACAGAGTGATTCGATAATCATGACTGATATTCACTAACGCATAATTAAAGATAAAACCTTTAGCTTTTCTCTATGGTTTTATTCTTCTACTATGTTTGCAATCAACTAGACAAATTCAACAGACCGACATTGGACGCTTAAACATTCTTATGTGTCTTACAATACTTTGATGTTTAATTACATCTATGATATATTGTTTTGTATTACGATGAATTTTCCGGACATTCCCATGATCTTTCCATTCTAGTGATTTCTTACATTCTTATCCAGGTATCTACACTATAAGACTAACCTGTTATGAAACCATTTTCTACAATTTACATTTAAAGTATATTGACAAAAAATTTTTATGCTGCCTCACTTTTACTTTAAAATTTTTTTCAGCCATTTCCTGAACGCTGTTTCTCTGAATTTCATGATTGTTATCATGCTTCTAATTGTTCTCCTTTGTTGCATTTCTGAACATCTTATACATGATAGCCTAATTTGTCTTGGCCTATATAAAAATATTACAATAATTTTAATTTTTTTAAGTTTTAAAGCTTAAGTATTATGGTCATTTATCATTTCTTGTAATCCCAACAATAGTTATTACAATATAAGAAAAAACCCCGCTGGGATAAAAGAGTAAAATTGGAAGTTGTGGCGCCAGAGTTGAGCAGATTGTTCGATTATGGTTTTAGTTTGACCAGGTATTTTAATTAGTTACAATATTTACATGAATTGGAATATCGTCTTTGAAATATTCAAATTGTTTATCTGTTGAAATTGTAATCATCTGAAGAAAACTGAAGCTTACAATAGCCGAAACCTCGAGATTATTGTTGCAAATATAAGGACAGCAATCATATTAAGGTTTTCAATAAAAATAATTAAATTACTTCATTTCTGCTAGTTTAAATTATTCTTCTGCATCTTCACGGTGATAAATCTTGCGGAATTTTGATTTGATGGAAATCTGAAGACTTTTAACAGGTTTCTATGAAACTCTTTTAGAATCTGTCGACACTTTCATTTTAGGGCTTCATATATTCGCTTTGATTGTTCCTGAATCTGAAACGGTTTATCTACTGAATGTAGTGAGAATTACCCAGTGGCAATGGAAGGGCTTTCTTTATTACGAATTCTACTAGATTTCTAGTGATACAAAGTGTTGTCTACACTCTTGATCGAAAGATATTTGTCAGTTTTGAGTTTACTGATGATTTACATATGCATGCAACAAGGATAAAAATGCTCATTTGACACTGATTTTTCTTAATTGCCACCGGGGACAGAGAATTAACTATCTCAGTTCTCATAAAATGGGAAAGATATTGCCTCATATGATGCGTCCCCACATTATACATCTTATAAGGACAATAGCACTTACTGAAGAGCGAGTTGACTATGGAAATATGTAAGTGCTAGACAGATGCTTACGGATAGGTATTTATTGCAGACTAGATAATATATATTGATTGATTGATTGATTGATACATTGATTGATTGTTTAATTACTTAATTTTTGGTCATGATAAAATTATTCAAGGTGACATTTGTATTAAAATATTTTCAATACAATTATATTGTAGAAATGTTTAATATGTGTCACTTATAATCGAGTTATTACGCTTATTATCTCGTTTAAAATTGACATATATATATATATATATATATATATATATATATATATATATTTTTTTTTTTTCGAGACGGATATTTTATATATATTTTTTTTTTCGAGACGGATATAAAATAATTATTAATATTATATATATATATATATATATATATATATATATATATATATATATATATATCAAGGAATTTTAAATTATTTAAAAAACGGAATAATTTTACATCTGCATCACTATTGATGTAATTTGTGAAAGGGATAAATACCATATAAAATGGTATGTATTTCAAGTAATTAACTATAAAATTAATTAGTGATTGCAGAGAGGTAAGATAGTTTTCATCTGAATTAATGGCAACAAAATGTATAGCAGATATAGATCCACTGCTTTCGACGTAAGTCTTAAACATTATGAAAAGTTTTGATCTTTTATTTCAGTATTTAAATTAATTACTCGCAATACCTGACACAATCATTCAATAATTTTTATTTCACATCATATCTTTACTTCATTTCGAACGATATTTACAACAATATCATTCATTATTATTATATAGAATCTGAAATCTATATTTTTGTGTAGAGATGGCTATAAAACTTATAGAATTGATATGTATAAAATTATCAGATTATAAGAAATGCGTTTTTTTTCCTGTGGCATTTGAACAAGTGATATTCTATCATATATGTTTGCAATGCATTTTATACATAAATCTTCTTTTCTGTACAGTGTCATTTCTACACGATTTTTATACGATCCGTGTGTGGAGTTGAAATTTTAAATGTTTTTTTTTACGTTCAAGGTCAGAAATTAAATGCATTTTCCTTATTTGATACCATATAATTTCCATTAAAAGCAAATTAAACTAAGCATCATTTATGGTAAATGTGTCATAGTAGTCAAATGTGGTTTGCTCAATTCACAAGCTGAGGTTTCAATTTCAATTGTTGATGCAAATCAAATAAAAACAGCTTATACTTATAAATAATGCAATTCAAACAAAACTGGACATCGTGGAGTTACTTAGGATATCTCGTGTAAATCTTCTATACCATTTGGAACCACTTAGATAGGATAGCTGGATCGCTACAATTTTTTTGTGACACTAAAATTAACAGAAAAGAATTGAATCCAGCAAATTTCAATCGGCGCCTCCTAGTTGTATTAACAAAAATAACCCAATTTTCAAAACAATAATTACTGGGTCACCTCTATTTGAAGACAAGCAAAATAGTTATGTTACCAGCCGTGCCTTAGTATTACAATTTATTTTAATCCTAACAAAATTATGCTGGTCTTAATAACTTCAATATTGTTGAAGACAGGAAAGAAAAATAGAATTATAAATCTGTCTCAATGGTAAGGAAATATACTGGAATAAAATGAATGTCACACATGCGGATGTACACATTTAAACATCTTAACATTATGTTCTTAAAGTCAAGTGAAAAACTATAATTTTTTCCAACAATATATTTATAGAAAAATGTCACTTTAAAAATATTCCAACAATCCAGTTCACGGTAAAAATTGCCATTAAATAACTTAAAAACATTGAATTAGATAATAAAGCGCGTACACCAATTCACACAATGAGTATTGTAGCATAAATCTGATGATACAGCAGACAAAATAACTGCCTTGATGAGTACGCAAACTCTAGGTAAGTTAACATAACTGACTAACTAAAAAAATAGTAGATAATATATCATTGAAAAGTTGTGATACCGTGAACATATTATAGGTTTGAAATCCTCCATCATGAAAAGAATATTGGTTTAGAATATCGACCTTCTGTGAATTATTATTACTTCATATATATAGTGACCATGTGACCATATAATTGTCCTAATTATTTTTAGATAAATATATCTATATAAGCCAAATTGATCGTTTTTCATCAAGAATGTTACTGCATAAAAATGTATACAATATCATCTGGCTTAATCCTTTCATATTCTTAAACTGAATGGCTGTTTCACTGATCCAGATTTTTGTCACTTCGCTCTTCTCCATCTTAAAATCATCATCACACATTGACGAAAATCTGATCTGCTTTAAATGTAACCCCTCTCTGCGCTTATATAACGATTCATTTAAATATTAATTTCTAATATTTTTGCAGTATGTGTATTGAAGACAGGTTAATCAGTACATTTACAACAATTAGATCTAATTTAGATTTCAGTCATTCTCAATTCAATAAATGGAGAGGAATTGTAAATTCTAATTTCTTTTTAATGGAGAAAAACAATAAATTCAGGTCTCATAAAATTTTCTATTATTTAAATTATATTTTAATTTCTTATCTTCCAATATTGATTAAAATAAATGACTTATTTCTTTTTTCTTAAAATGCATTATTGATATTTAATCTTCATTAAAGTAATGGGTTGTGCAAGTCTGGTTATGATTCTTGAAAATGCAAAATTTATATCTATTTAAATAAGATTAATTAATTTTCACTTGTGGAGAATTACTTGCAAATATCTTGTATTCAAATAATGAATCTGAAGTTTTGCATGCAATAATTTTATTTGTAATATTTTATGTTTTGTAATTATGCAATATTTATTTGTAGTTTTTGAGAAAGTAAATTGTAATAATTTTAATATATGCTGAGTTCAAATATATAATTTATATATAGTTTTGGTTAGCTAAGCAATTTAGGATTTAAAACTAAAATATACAATTGATTAAAATATTTAGTGAAATTAACGACTGACAATACAGTGTATATATTTCCTCGTTTGAAACTTTTCAAATAAATTATTAAGCAAATTTTCGTTCATCTGTTCGTAAATAATGATGTTCAATTCTTTATTTCTTACCGTCATTAAGTACATTCATAGTGAATATTCGCAAACATGGATTCCTTAGTAAACCTTCCTCATGTCGCTATAAAAAGTACATTGAGCTAAAATGTTGATGCTGAAAGATTGGTGGAATATAGCAAAGTCTGTCATAACCTTTTAAACCATTTTTTAAAAATATTTTTTATAAAATTTTTGTCCATCCATTGTTTCTTTTTGTATATTGTTTTTTAACACCTATTTTAATCTATTGACCTGTTATCGTATGGCAATGGAAGTTAAACAAATTTGAGACTGGTGAGAACTTCGGTAGTTTGCTTCTTGTGATTATCAGGTGCCGTAAGCTTGAATATGAGGGTGGTATAACTGATGACAACAAGAGAATTAAAATCAGAAATCTGGTTTTCAATTTATGCCTGGTTCGTTATATTATCTAACTCACAAATACACTTGACAAGGATATGGCTCCATCACTTCAGCCGCCTTGTATATGGGCTAATAAGTAGAACGTGTATCGGTAAATCATTAATATTTTTAAATCATTAAAACTTCACAAAATCTTCTGACATTTAATAAACTGCAAGTGGTTGATAAGCCGTAAAAATAAAGGAATAAATCTAGATCTATTGATGAAACAATCAGCAATAAACATACAAAAGCACATGTGAAACGAATCTGTTCAGCATCCGAATTATATTGTTAGGTGATTATTCATAAATATATTAGATATTTTTCAAATACTGACGCTTTCAGTATGTAGGCTATTATAAATATTCTGAAATTACTTTAATTATTTATTGGGTATTTTCGTGGTATTTTAGAGAATATATCAATTTACTCTTTGCCTGTTCCAAGGTTTTTTAACTCATACACGAGCTGTCAACCATGGTTACAGTTACCACTCCATTCACTGATTTTCATCATAGTTGTGGATAGACAAAAATGCATTAATGCCTTTTCCAAATGCATTAGAACGAATAAAAAAAACAGATGATCATGTAATTTTAACTCAGCTTGCTGATTGAAATTCTGGCGCCATTAAAAGTTTTACCATACATCACAGGCATATGTACGTCAATAACCTCATCGCAAACACAGTAAAATTAATGTTGTATAAATATCAGTTTTTCTCATGAAAGAGCTCTGGTCAGTGTAGTAAAAAAATCAGCACTTGAGAATCTAAGAACAGTATAAAGAGGTAAGAAAACAACGTTAGAAATAAAGAAAAAGTGCGCTGCATTTTTATATATTATAGTAGCATCAGCAACATTTGAAATTTCTAGTGAGCATTATGGGAAAGTAAATCATGGAAAATTTGACAATCAACTTCATATATGAGGTAAAATGGACAAAGCAAAGTAGCTCATAACTTCACTAAATATATTTTTAATGACTAGCAGAAAGATTATTATATATTGAAAAATACTGTTTATACTAAACGTAACAGAAAATAAACAGGTCTCGAGAGCCATAACGAACAAAACAGTATATGGTAGATAATCATCTCAATTTTCAAATAATGTGTACTAGCATCAAACCTGTGGATCTGTTGAAGGATACTGAAAAATTTACATATCTAAGAAGTATTAAGAGAAATCAAACTGAATAAAAATTACTGCTAGCAATTAGAAATGGTCGGAGGATTTATTGACACGTGCTTCGAAATAAGAAAAGGTAGGTAATTTTAACAAACAGACGAAGGAAAATCTGAATGAACAGCAAATATGTTAAGCATTTTAAGAGTGAAAAGCAGACAAGTACAGATCAAGTACACACACACACACACACACACACACACACACACACACACACACATATATATATATATATATAAACCTTGGTTTTGGCTTCACTTGTTTCACTAGAAATCCCTGTTTCTTACACAATGGAATTCAATGTCTACCAAATTGGACTTAATTTCAACTTACATAGCTTAAAAACAGGGATATCTATTCAAACAATTATATACACTAAGCATAAGATTTATATGTATAAATATTATTAAATAAAAATGCAATCAATTATTTCCTTACAAAACAGTAGGCATACACATGCATATATATATATATTATAAAGAGTGTAAAAGATAGATGGAAAAGAGAAAGTGGTGGAGATAGTTGGAAGAGAGAGACAAAGAGAGAAGATAAATGAGCCAGAAGTGACCTGCAATTCTGTGCAATACTATATTGGCATTTACATCAACTTGAAATGTTCATGGGTTTTATTCGAAATTGATACGTTCCTGACATTAAATACACTAAACTTATTTCGTCCCAAGACAGATTCTTAGTATTAGGAGGGATTTATGATATTCTCCCGAATATGGAGAGAATGCCTATAAAACAAAACTCTGCCTTAGAAGCTTTCTCATTTTACCTACTTCAAACGCATAAATCTGACATTCGTGAGTAATAAGCAAGTATAGTCGCAACGATGCATGGAACAATTGGATTTTGCCTCGGTAGTATATGATGGTTTATTGAAGATGTATAGACTATAGTTCATGTTTCCAATGGTATATGTAAATAAATTTTCTGGTTAAATATGTTTTTGTTATTCTTAAAATAATTAAATTAAAAAAAAATTACATTTTCTATTCGTTTAGCTATTCTTACTTTACGTATTTAGACATGTTGATAGGAAAAACTAAAGATTTTCAGTCAAATGCATATTACAAATGTATACTTTACTCTTTTGTGCAAAATAAATAAGAAAATTTGATCTAACTGGAAGAGAAGGTGATAAGTCTCTGTAGTTCCATCCTCAAAAAACTCAACATTAATTTATTACACATGCTGCTTTAAGTTAGCAACTACCCCAAAAAAGTAACGTCCAAAGTTTTCACATCTGCACAAGACAATATAATCGAATAGCAGACATAAAAAATGCAGCCTATATTGGAGGATTGATCACACAATAGAATTGTTTAAATTCGTTCCGTAGCCATCAACATAATTGCGTTAACATTTTCCTGCGTAGAATATTAACAAATTCAGATTGACTTAACCAAATGAGTGATTATTGCTTTAAGCAGAAATTCGCCAACGTGCGTATGGATGTAAATACCAAAAACAACACCAACTCACAGCAACTTTGTGTGTGTGTGTGTGTGTGTGTGTGTGTGTGTGTGTGTGTGTGTGTGTGTGTGTGTGTGTGTGTTAAAAGATTGATGATAAATGAGAAGATAACACGTCCTAAATAATCGAAAGATGATTAGGTGAATCATCTTTGCACAAGATGTATGGGAAAATTTATGGAGTAAATGAAAAATAAACTTATGCAGCTGGCAGTCCATGTCCACATGAACAAAATATTCGCCTAAAATATGACGCCGTATAGCTATTCCAAAATCTTTCAGTGCAATTTATACAAAATACTTCCTATCTCTGGTTTTCTACCTATATTATACCGCACTTACCTGCTCTGACCTTCTAAAAGCACACACATAAACACACACACGCGCACACACACACACATACACACACACACACACACACACACACACACACACACACACACATATATATATATATATATATATATATATATATATATAATAATTATCATCATTATTAATCATTAGACCATGTGATAAACTAGAAATACGACAAAGTATAAATATACTAGTATTCTATCTCGGATGTTTCGTGCGTAACACAATCATCAGGTGCATATTACGAACTGAGCGCTTAATAAGCTTAAATTTAAGAAATAGCAGTATGTCCATATTGAAGAAGATGCCACTACAATCCTGCTCTGTACAATTCTGGAATTAAAATTATATCAGTTAAAACATAAAAAAATTATCATTCCCTTCTATCCATATAAACCAGCATTTAAATTTGCTTTCTAACTGTAGTGGTACCTGGGGCATATACAGGGTTAAATATATATTTAAAATACATTTAAACAGGATAAAATCCATATGACATATAATGAATTTTATTAGAAAGTATACAGTGCAATAGAATTGAGTTGTATTTGTTTTGTTTTGTTTTTTACATTTTTAATTAAATATTGGTTACTTTTAAGATATTCACTGGCATACCATTGTTGGACATTTATATTGATAGCACCGATGTGTTATTAATGTCATTGTGTGAGACTGGCGAACTGACACGCTCGCATCCTTGAGGCCGGACATTTTGTTCGATCAACTTACTAAGCAAATATGTTAAGCATTTTAAGAGTGGAAAGCAGACAAGTACAGATCAAGTACAGACAGACAGACACACACATATAAACACACACGTATAAAAATGTATGACAGATTTAGTATTATTTCATTTTTCACAGTATGTTAACAATGCATCCTATATTAACAGTCATTTCTCTGCATGTGTTTAACGCATGAATGCATAAAACATTAAGATGATTTGATAAGGAAGCAGATGCTAAACTCTCTACATAAATTTGCTAATCTGTTTTATAATGACTGTTACTGTCTTTGTTTCCCGCTGATGGATACTGTCTCTTGCAATACAGTGGTTATTCGTTACGTTATCGTCGTCAGCCTTTAGCTACATCATGACTGCAGATTAGATTTGCGAACAAACAGTCAACCGCACCTCTGACCAAGTCGAATTCACAAAGGCCGACATAAAAGAACGCTGTAGCTTTCAATAATTCACGTACGGCTGTATTTGCTCTTTTATCTCTAATCATGTAAAATTCATTTCTCTGTCTCGAGCGTTTCTTGTTCGAGTGGAATTCAGTTTTTGCTGCTACATTGAGTTTCCTATATGGTGAGTAAAATCGACCGAAATGAATAATTTTCGGAATCGACCATGTATGTTTTAATGATTTGAATTTTTAGGTAGCATGACGGTAATAATTGCTGAAACAGAAATCGATAAGCCAAGTTCAAATTTCGTCCTTATCTGTTGTGTTTACTTTCTTGGAAAATGCATTTTAGGAAAGGTATGGGATTTTATTTCCATTTTAGCTGTAATCAGTCAAGGAGAAGAGAACACTATGTTTCGATTTGTGAAGCAAACAAGGAGAATCTACTACACGTTATCGCCAAAGAATACTTGTCAATACATAGATAATAAAAGTATTTGGAGAAATATGATCGATTTTTTTGAAGACATATACTTTTTTTTTTTTTTTTTTTTTATAAGCGTTTCACCCCGAGCAAGGCATGTCACTGCCACTACTGTGCAGGGGGCTACGTAGAGAGGAGAAAGGCTGGTTAAATATAGGACATAACAGAGGGTGGGTGATAGGCGGGTGAGGATACCGAGAATGAGGGTTGGGTAGATGAGAGTGTTGTGAGAATAGTTGGGAGTTAGTGTGATAGGAGGTGTCTATTGACCCTACATTTAAACACCTGGAGATTGTAACTGTCGGGAAAGCAGACTTGTGGAAGGGAGTTCCACAGGCGGGAAGCGCGAGAAAAGAAGCTGTTGGAGTAGAATTTACGGTTACATCTTATTTGTTTAACTGTAAAAGGGTGGGACCTAGTTGCTAATCTAGTATCTCGTGTAAATTCGTGCTTGGGCGGCACCAGTGATCTAAGCTCATCGGAGCAGAAGCCATGAAAGTACTTGTAGAAGAGGCACAGGGAAGCTACATCACGCCGGTGTGAGAGCGGCTGCAGCCGGTCTGCCAAGTCAGTATCAACCACGTTACAGATCCTCCTTTGTATTTTGTCATAAGATCCTTTCTTTTATGTTGCAGTATTTTAAGGTTGACAGATTAATTTAATTTTTTAGACAAAGAATTTTATGTGAATGCTGTAGATTATTCTGTAGATGATCTGGTCACGCCCAACAGACACTCACCCAGACATACGAGGAGAGTGAATATCTTAAAGTTTAATTTATGTTATCTGCAACACAATCAGCATTACTTTCCAAACATTTGCAGATTTTGTAACCTGAAATTGCAAATGCATCACCAATGTTAATTAGTCTTCAATAGAAACATATCATTTTAAATTTCATTAGATATTTAAGTTACGCTAAAATTTCAATGATTAAACATACAAATACACACTAAAGTGCACAATGGAAAAAATAAATTTAGACGCTGAAATATATTAATCCAATTCAAACGTTACTTTTGTGAAGATATTGTAACTTGTTATTGATTTAATCTATATTTCGATCACAGTCATACTAATTAAACAAACTAATTAAAACAAATCCTGGACAAGGTATCGGCAGTCACTGGTCACTTGTTGCCCCTCCCCTGTGAAATCTCTATGGTCTTTCTTCAAATTCAAATTTAGCAAGCAGCTTAAATCGATCTTAATGTTTGGGAAAAGACAAGAGTTGAAGATAGTGGAACTTTCTTAATTCAAATTTCCTGTGTTAAACTGCGTGGTAAATGTGAATTGTTTCTTAATTCTGTATTTTTTCCTTACTTTTCGGCTTTCATGCTCCATTTGGACTTAAACTAAGTTAAAACTTATTTAATTCACCACCCTTGGAATTTTCTTTTTTTCCTTTTTTTTTTTAAATAGGAATAGATAGATCACACTATCGCCCGTTACATACTCATTCCACATCTATTGAACTGGAGTAGAGGCTTGCCCCTTGTTTTCTGTTTAGGATGTGTTTTCCAGCTTTCTCCTCTCTCTCTTCAGACTTGGTATTGGTGGTTCCGTGATTTTCTTGCAATCTGGCCAGTTGGTGGCAACGGCTCATCACTGTGAGGGACCGGGTTGGCAGTTTCATGGTTGCTGCTTCCGACTGGTAGTTAGGAGCCCTAAATCTTGCGTAGCGTCAAGAGCGGCTGCTCTGATCGACAGTTGTATAATATCGGGGTTCGGAGACCTCAATGCCCATCATTCTGAGTGTCTTGAAAACGCTGTTACTGATCCAGCGGGCATTCACGCCATGAACTTCGCTATTTCCCAATCCCTTACGCTAGTGGTGGACTTCCCCACTCGCTTCCCAAGCACTCCCTCGGGTCATTCCTCACTACTATATATATGTTTCACCTCTGCGCCTGACGCCTGTCAAGTCTCGCAGCTTTGCCCTCTCGGCAACTCCGACCACGCTGCTATCTCTCTCAGTATTTCTCTCGAATCTCACTTCTCCCAGGAGCCCCCTACTTATAGGACCTGCTACCTATACCAAAAAGCTTTCGCGATTTCCTCTGCGACGTCCCTTGGGGAAAAAGTGTTCGAGTACTTTGCCCGCTGATTCTCATCCAACTCCACATTTGACTCATCTGGAGTACACCCACCCGACTTCCCTATTAGAACTGAGGCCAAACTGCACGACGTATATATTACCCCGACAGTAGTGTCCCAAGAAATTTTCAAACTGGACCCCCCACCATAAGGCGAGTGGAGACGATGTGCTCCTGAACTTTCCCCTGTCCTCTCTAAACTGTTTAACTACTGCCTTTCTGTTTCCTGCTTTCCTTCATGCACGAATGCTGGTGTCCCACACGGCTCTATCCTGGGCCCGACTCTCTTCCTTATTTTCATCAACGACCTCCCAGATGAGATCAAGTCCCAAGTAGGCATTTATGCAGTTGACACCACAATATACTCCCGCACCAGTAAGAAACCTGTTGTGGCAGACAGACATAATCTCGCTGCTGACCTTGAACAGGATATACACTCTGTGGTGAATTGGGGCAAGAAGTGTCTTGTCAACATCAATGCGTCTAAGACCAAGCTGTTGTCTGTCAAACATCACAGGCAACCTCTCCTGCCTCTCATAAGCATGGACCAAGCGATTCTCCCTGAGAACAATACACTACGCCTCCTCGGCCTTACCCTCTCCTCAGACCTCAAATGGAACCACTATATCGAATCCATAGCTAAATCTACTGCTAAGAAGTTTGGGTCACTATGTCGATCCAGGATGTTTTTTCCGCCTGAATTCATCCTGCATATATACAAGTCAACCATCCGTCCGTGCATGGAGTACTGCTGCCATTTATGGTTAGGCGTCCCTGCCGTTCTCCTCAGTGTTCTCGACAGGTTCCATAGGAGAGTTTCTAATGTGATAGGTACTGATCTGGCGGCTCGACTGCAGCCACTTCCCCACCGACTAAATGTGGCCTCCATTTGTCTGTTCTATGAATTACTTTCATGGCTTCTGCTCGGACGAACTTAAGTCACTGGTGCTTCCTCAACAGGTGCTTACTCGTGCAACCAGATTGGCATCTGGGTCCCACCCATTCACATTCAGGTTAGCCAAATGCAGACGACAATTCTACTCCTGCAGCTTCTTCTCTCGCACTTCCCGCCTGTGGAACTCGCTCCCGTATTCTTGCTTTCCTGACGGCTACAATCTCCAAAAATTTAAATGCAATGTCAATACTCATCTATTAACCACTGGACTCTAGCTCTCTCCCCACGCCCGTATATCCTTCCCTTTCTCTCCACCTATGTATCTGTCATCGCACCTGCATTCTCAGCTTTCTATTGCTCCTTTCTAACTAGTTTGTACTGCTCACTCTTTTCTAATTAATCTTTTTACAGTTATGTAGCCCTCCGCTCATCAGTGACATCTCTGTCTTGCTCGGGGTGAAATGATTAAAAACAATAAATAAAAAAAATAAAGAAATAAAAACTAATTACTGCTATCATAAGAAATTTCACACTCTAAAATATATCTAACATTATCTCAGTCTGTTTACGATTAGCTTTCATCTATAATTCTACCCCTTTAGTTAATTATATATAAATTGAAGCTGATGATTGTTAACAGTTAGATTTCTGTATATGCGCTCATCCACTACTAGTGTTTTCTAAAATCTAGTCATTTTGTATTTACAAAATTTTTTTTTAGCCTTGCATGTTTCAATATTTTATATTAACAAAAAATTTAAGATTAATATGTCATTAATTTAATTTTTGTTATTATTTGTTTTTAATTGATGTCGTTTCTAAAAATAATACATAGATAAAATTTTGTTCCATTCTAATTTAAATAAAAGACAATTCGAGCCAAGTAAACATTACTACACTTTGCTGCAATATTCATTGGTCTGCACACACAATTCTTTTAAAATATAATAACTTCTACCCTAATATAATCATCTAATATTGTTGCATATTTTTTTATTTTTAAGTTTACTTATGTTATTTTAAGTTTCTTTATCAGTAAATATAAGAATCTATAAATGAACCAAATTTCACTACCTGATCATTGTGTATTAAACTTCAAACTTAATACCGTTTGGCTTGCAGTATGCTTTTGAAATAAAAATAATGATAACTATAACCATTCTGCCTTTGACCGAATAAAAAACCTCGATCTTTCTATGAGTGAAATACGTCGAATTTCTATTTTATTGCGTTATCTATGATTAGGTGCATCTATTAATGATTTTTGTGATTATTGTCGTTTGAGATATGAATTTAACTATACATGTAAATATATATTAGTCATTGGGTCGGACACCTGCGTTTTAATTATGTCTATTTACTGCAATTCGGGCGTTCTGTTTTTACTGATGAATTATCAACATTTTCATACAATCCAAATTTCTTTGGTTGAATTAAATTTGAATTAATCGCACTAATTACATAATTTCTATCAACCGTATCTACCGGTGGATCAATATTGTCAACATTTGAATCAACGACATACAAGAATTTTGTGCAAACATTATCATTACCTTTCGAGATACTATATGCTGCAGCTTTAGGCAGCCATGCTCAGAGCCCAAGACTGTATCATTTTGTTTCATATGAGCGAATTGGCTAAATATTCTATGAGTTTACTATCTACCTGCATCGTGAATGTTGATTTCTGCAGGTAATGACTCAGTTTTTGAAGGGCATCGTGTATCGCATAAGCATCCTTCTCTATGGTTAACCATCTTGTTTGTATTTCCCTTATGGGACAGAAACTAAATTGTTTTTATAATGAAATTTGTTTAACATTATCGAGGGCGGCCTGGCAAACATCGTCCTATTGAAATCATGTAGATTTTCTTGTTAGATTAATCAGCGGCTCCGCAATACCGGAAAAAATTCTTGTAAAGCTTGAAAAGTATGAGGTCATTCCAATTTAGGCCCTAACTTGACTAAATTGTTAAAGTTGAAACTGATTGTATAGCCTGAGATTTATTTCTATCTAGTTTAATTCCATCTCCACTTATTTGGAAATCAACGTATTGAGTCTCTATTTATTTTTCCTTTTTTTGAAGAAACTGACACTTAGCTGGTTTTAACTGCAGATTATGCTTACGCAAATAACTGAAGATCAAAATCTTCCTGTCTCCGTAAAACAAATGATATCAAAACTCCACAGACTGTTGGATCTCTCAATTTTGCCTGCATCATTTTGTCGGCCGTTCAATCAAGCCTCTTTCTATTTATGAGTGGTTTGCAATATGGCTGCTCCCTCATGGGCTCCTCCGTTTCAGTATCGATATGCATCACCACCGTATCAGTTTTCTCATTTGTTTGTCTTCACTAACAAACAAATCGCTATTTCTTTTCAGTATTCTCTCAATTACAGATTTGAATTCTTCGGGTGTATGTGCCTGTTCTAAATCTACATCGGTATTCTTATTCTTTTGTTTATCGATCATATTAATTTCATTAATAGTACCAGCATTTTATAAATTAGCAGTACGATACCTCAGCTTAATGGTAAACGTATGATCAGTGTTACTTATATATAAAAACGGAAATCTACGAGATTTAGCAATTTTTACTCTTGTATTCTTTACTGATATATCGCTGAAATTGTTAACGTATCACCTACTGATTCGTTTTATCTCACATTCTTTCCTACCACCCGTTTCTAAACTTAATTTACCATAAGTGTGCAGGTACTCGGGTTTTAATGTTAAGTTTTATGATAACTTAAAAATAGAGAAAATATAGGCATCTTCTTTTATTGCTCTCCACCTTTTAATTCCCTCAAATTAAAATATATTCTCACTCTCTTTTGCCCCAGCCAATCACGGCCGAATCTAACACTTATATTAAAACGCTTTACAACAAAATAACGTGGTTGGGGAAACTGATTTTCTATTTGAACTTGATGGCAACAAAAGCCTATAACCTGTAATGGCGAATCATTAGCTGTTAGTAAGGTAAAGTCCTTCGATTGCAATTCAACTTCCGCTTGAAAAATTTAAACATCCTACAACTTATGACCGATACTTCTGAACTCGTATCTACCAAGGCTCGATAAGTTCTACATTTTATTCTAATAACGACAGAATTTCGCGCACCCAGATTACTAACGACATGACTTGGTAGCATCGTTGGGCGTCTAACGAACGGATATCTGCAGTTTTCATGGAGGCTAGTTTTCTACAAAACGTCCCAGTATGACATTCTTCTCCACAATTCCAACACCTAATAAGGCGCTAGCCCCTTTCTCTCACGCTAGTTTTATATATCACCCCATTATCAGTTCATTTTTATGGTTCTACTCATGCTTACGCCTATTGAATGTAGCAGGAGTCACATAATCTCTTGGTACCCACCTCTGAGACTGGAGAATTTCCATAGTCTCGTCTTCATATTCTGAGCAGGTCACCAGTCAATATTTCGTTTCAATTCAGATACAGATTTATGATAGGAATCTTCTAAAATTATCAGCACACTCTTCATCACTGCCAGCTTTATATCCCACGCTTGCAGATCCTTTATAAAACATCCAAGAACTTGTTTTGCAAAAATTTCAATTCTCCCGTCAGCATACATTCCTGCCAGACGTACTGCCCTCTGCAAATAGTTCTGTATTCATTCTATTCTATTCTGCTTAATGTTTGCTACTTTAACTAACCGATCACTGTGGTAGGAACCCCCCACGAAATATTCACCTAAAAAATTTGGTAACTCATTTCCTGTGAGTTGTTCGTTATCTGATATTACCCTGTAGATATATCACCTGATGGTATCTGTAGTTGTAAGGAGAGCATCCTGATATTTTTTGTCCTATGCCACGCGCTCGACTCTAAAATATCTCTGCACCTTCGATAATAGAGTCTTATAACTACTACACCTTTTACATAGTAATGTCTGTATGTATTTTTAAAGAACTAGTCTCTTAATGTCTTCGACATTGATCAAGCAGCATTTTTAATTCCACTGTCAGACTCTGCATGATGTCTAAAAAGTAAGATTTCCCATCTTATTTTTTTTCAAAAACATTTAGAATAATAAAACACGATCAGAGTACACACCGGTTAAATGACAGTCACTAAACTTTCTTTGATGTCATTTGTTACCACAATCGTCTATTGTTTCCGAAGATATTAATAAGTTTCGTCATCAATCTATGATTTAAAAAAACTTCACAGGAAATCACTGCACTTAGAATTCATATATATAAAATAAATTTTTAAACAACGATGATGACCTTCTTGGCATCAATCACGAACAGCAGCACGTACATATAAAATATTAACAGTGGAACTTCAATCTATCATATGTTATCATATATTAATATTTTTATATTCTTCGTCTGACTTGGTAGTGTTAAAAATGGGTTAACCAGTAAGAATCACGCACACACAGGAGATGTTGGAAGTTCTCTTGTCTTTTCTATTTGTCGTCTGCTGACTCTGAACTTTGTTTTGCCTTTAAGCGACAAACCCCGATCTTACATGAGCTGTAATACCTAGAATTCTGCTTAATTGCGTCATCTATGGCTAGGGTTATCTATTATTCATTTTCGTCTATTATTATTTTAGAGCCAGCTGCCTGTGGTGTCATTGAACACTTCCTTGTCCTGGTCTGTAATTTCTAACTTTAAAACAGTTGCCTCTAAAATAAACAATTTTGTTTATCATTGTCTCTGGCCCAATCATATATCTGTTGGGTCACCAAAAAATATTGCACATCGACTTAGTTCGTAAATGTTGTTATTTTCTATTCATTTTTGTTTTGTTTAAGATGAATTTTTGGTGATGTTTAAAAAGTAGTAGTGTTTATTTCTAAACTCGCGATTTCATCGTAGGTTGAATTCAGTTTACCCTTTAAAAATGACGTTGTATATTTGAAAACTAATTAAATAAAATATTATACAAACAGAAGATGTCGATATTATGTCCCCAAGAATAACTTTAAACATTCATAATTCCAATCTATCTATCTATCTATCTATCTATCTATCGGTAGATAGATAGATAGATAGATAGATAGATAGATAGATAGATAGATAGATAGATATGAGTATGAAAATGTTGGGTGCCAAGATTATTGGCGGTTTATTATCAGTGTTCGATATCAAAATGGAGATAGAGCGTTAATATTTTTAGTGCAAATAATTTGTGACTTTAAATAAGCAGGTTTATGCCCACTTCGAAGATTCGTGAAGACGTATTTATAATGATTTTACTCACCGGGGATAGTTTTCTTGTGAGGAAATAACCCCAGTCTTCACTCTGCTTAGCACAATGGCTTCTGCAAAACCTTTCTCTTACTTGCAGACACATACAACAATCTTCTCATCTACTCTGTGTTTCTTCAATATAAATGATTATGTACGGTTGTAAAATATCGTTTTGAAAGGGTCCTCATTATATCCAATACATATTTCCTTGAAATTACTATCTTCATCATCTACCTTAGCAGTGAAAATAATGCCTTCTGTAGAGCATCTCTACATTTTTCTCTTCTTATAGGATGCTAAAGCTCAAATTTCAGACTTACATTGATGATATTGTCCTGGATGGATGAATTACGTTTCGAAAACGAACCAGTTAGTCTGTCGAGGTCCGGCGTCGCGAAGATCTTTGGCCAGTATATGTCTAAATGAACAAACTTCAGAAACGGGGATTAATCTAGACAGATTGAATGCAAAGGAACTTGAGAGATCAGAGTAAAGAGGTCCAGCCGCTTCATAATCTCTTGTCTTTTCGGGGTAGAACTGGCTGTGATTAAGGAGACACACCTTTTTAACGAAATTGATACTCCTGTGCTGTATACAAAAGTTGCTGTCTATTATTATACGACTACCTAATCATATGAAGGGTTTCCTTGATAGTTAAACGTATCCTGGGTGCGAAGGTAGACCTTGTCAATATCGATGCGGGGACTAGTTGACCGTGGTCGCTATTGCCATGAATAGTAGTTCGTTTCGGATTGTTGCTGTTTATAAGCCCGACGACAAGACGCAGCGAGTTTTCTTTTCGT